>RDPX01000575.1:122024-162075 GCA_003991215.1 Morbakka virulenta | reverse complement strand
ATTCTCTCTCTCTCCTCTTTCCATGATGGTCCGTCCTGTAAAAATGTAAACCAGCTATACCAAGTCACTTTCAGCAGTCTGGTGACAGGAAAGTGTTTCCTGAAACCTAGCTTGGAAGAATGGTTACAACTCATGACAAAAGAAATCTTCGCTATCTTGTGAGATACTTGTCTTTGACTTTAAACAATAATTTTACACAAGAAACTAGAGTTGAGTTTATGATATGGCTCAACTTGCGAAAAAAGATTTTTACTGAGCTATTTCAACACCATCACTTGGCTTTCACCAAGATAAAATACATCCATTCTCTAAATTGAAAAGAAAACAATTCTCGGAAGGTGTTAAACTCAAGCCCAAGTGTGTGTCAGTCAGTCAGTCAGTCAGTCAGTCAGTCAGTCAGTCAGTCAGTCAGTTAGTCAAAGTGCTTGCCACAGCAGGCATTTTGAATGGTTCCATTGTTAAGGAGAATCTCTGGTAGGATTTCAAAAATTGGAAGATAAGATCTCACCAGGCGTCATTGGATCGTGTAACCCAAGATCACAAAATACGTCATTTGTAACCGCTAGTGGTCATCGATTGAAGAAAGGAACAATAATTACGGATATACCGTAAATGTGAATATTACAATAATAGACATCACAAGTTTCACTTATCTTAAATTTCCATTTCAAAAAGTAAGAGTTAGGAATTTTTCGCGCGTTGTAATATAAAAGGACACAACACAAAGTTTTCACTGGTTGGTTTTCATCAAGTTAATATATCAATAAAGTGGAATTCCGATACAATGAATTAAAAAGGGATTTTTTCTAAATTTGTTCTGCACGAATGTTATTCTAGATGGAATCGAGACAACAGGGCAAACATTTACTTTTTGTTGCAGAAGGAATTTCGTTATTTCAGAGTTTGTTATATGTGGATTCAACTGTAATTGATAAAAATACCCGTACAAGTAACGGGGATATATATATATATATATATATATATATAGTATTAGGAGTAAACTCCAAACAGCCAGATGTCAAGGCTTCTATTTTGACAAAATAATAACATAAAAAAAACCAGAAAAAAACACAAAATAACCCAACTCAAACATCACAAACAAATTTTACACGACTCGAGACGCACCACATAAACAAAAAAGAAGTGCTTCAGAAATTTAGATAAGAGACAGACATAAGATAGACTATGTTGGTAACAGAGAGGGAGAAAAAGAGAGAGAAAGAGAGAGGGAGAGAGAGAGAGAGAGAGAGAGAGGAGAGGGAGAAAGAGAAAGAGAGAGAGAGAGAGAGAGAGAGAGAGAGAGAGAGAGAGAGAGAGAGAGAGAGAGAGAGAGAAAGACAGACAGAGATAATGGGGTGACTCAATAGAGAGACTCAATGACTACTGAACTGAAGGGCAGGACATTTACCTACATTGCTCATTTAACACATGTGTCAGTCCTTGTTAAGTTATTATCTTGCATACTTTCAAATCCAATAATACAGATTTTTTGTTTGCTTTATAAATATGATGTGCTATTTAGTGCAGGACTTAATTCACTGTATATGACAGTGATAATGTGTCTTGTACAGATTGAATCAGTATTATTTCTCTCCATGTGTTGTAAATTCTATGTGCAACATGTTCCACAGTAATTTTTTTCTTCTTACCCAGTCAACAAAAGAGACAAAAATTGATAAAATGTTTGCTGACAGAATGTGTGAGTGTGAAATAGGAGTAGAGATAGGCACAGTGCTGATAATGCAAGATAATCAAGCTACTATTACAATGATACTAAATCCTGTGCACCATAAGAGGTTGAAGCACATTGTCAATAAATATCACTTTGTAAGGAATGAAGTAGCAAGGAAAAACATCAAATTGTAATACTGTGACACAAAGTCAATGATAGCTGATATACAAACAAAGCTGTTGCCTAAAGACTGTTTTCAGCACCTGTCAGAAAATATGGGACTGGTACCACAGGTCTGAGTGGGAGAATGTCAGAGATTGTGCAGCCCAGTGGCACCAGTACCTCAGTACAGTGGTTGCCCCTATCTGTCCTTCCAATCACTTTAGCCTGTTTTTGTCTTTTGTTTTAGGTTTAGTTAGTTGGATCTGCATGAGCTAAGTACAAGTTATGTTATTACCATTGATTACAATTCATGCAAATCATATTGTGCCATATTTGTTTATATGTTTCTCACTGTTGATACTTTATCACAACAGTGGTACTTTTGAATGACACTTTCAACATGTCTTGTGTTGTTGGATAGAGTGACATAAAACATCATCATGGTACCTTATTATTAAAAAAGGCTTTAAAATGAACACTGATCATATATACATCCAACAGTACAAAAACATCAACATGTGTATTTAGCAACAAACTACATACCATCACCATTGTTATCATTGACACATGCCATTTTTCCATTAATGTAAAAAATTCTTTGTGTTTTATCAGCAAAACTATAAATACCTACAGAGAACAGTTAAAATATTAAATCAAAATAGTTCTTATTCATTTTAATTATCATAAAATTTTGTAAATAAGTAATAAAACCAAAATTCTTACTAGGATTTTGGGCCCTTTTTACATAACTATAATTGTAGAGTTGAATCGATTTGCTTGAGGCACATGGAGGTATAGCAAAAAAATATACAAAACAATCTCCCTGTGTATCCCTTTGTTATCCCTGTGAAATAAAATGGCAGGGCAAGGCATTTCAAACCATTAAGACTTATGAAGTGAAAAAATGGTAAAGAGAAGTGCAACATTTAAAATATATGAAATTTATACCCATAATCTTTATTTTTATTATAATTATTATCCTTGCCACCATCATTTACACTGTAATCTTATTTGTTTATGCTAGTAAGGGTTTTACAGATTTATATAATATAAATCTTTGACTGAATTGGTCATGAAAAATCTACTTGATAGGAGTGTAGTAAAAGTAATAATAGTAAGCCTATGTCATATTATGGAGTGTCTCTTCAAAAAAATACCATCTCCATCATCATCACATCATTATTATCATAATCCACCTGTCATGGAACTGCTTGCAGATGGACTCTACAGTGCTACAGATGGTTGACAATCCAGCACAACTTGCATCCACTTAATATCCCCACATCCATGACCTTAGCTCTCCAAGAAGATCAATTAGGGAAAATTAACTTTTGAAAATGCAATACAGTAGGATTAATAGCATTTCCTAGTAGCAAACGTGATTTTTTCAAAACAGCATAGTAATGTATTGATTAATGTAATTCATGATAATGCATGATATTGTATTTACCAGCCACATAACAATATCTATAAAATTGTAGATACTATCAGTATACTCTAAGGAATAGCTTGATATTAACTAGACCTATTTACTGTTAACTCTAGTCCAGTATATCCAACGAGTTTTATGGGCTTATCAATCCATGCGATTCATAATGAATGCATGATATTGTCTGGACCAGAAATATAATAATTTTTTTAACACAATCATATATAATATCATCATATACCAATAAGTAGCTTGAATGCCAAGGCAAGCTGATACTACATGGGCAACACCTTTAATCACACGTTTTAATGGTGAACAAGTATACTAGGAGGGTATAAGTGAAACAAAATTGTGTTCCCTTACATATGGGCAATGTTTGAGTTATTATTTCAAGTTGCTATGTAGCCAAACTGGCGCCTGAAACTGGTTGTCCTTAAGTTAATAGTAAATATATTTATTTCTTCTAATCAATAAGCAACCGACCAAATTTTAATTACTTCCAACTGATACGTCACTAAATTCGGGTAATTCTTTTGGAATGANAGCATATACCAATAAGTAGCTTGAAGGCCAAGGCAAGCTGATACTACATGGGCAACACCTTTAATCACACGTTTTAATGGTGAACAAGTATACTAGGAGGGTATAAGTGAAACAAAATTGTGTTCCCTTACATATGGGCAATGTTTGAGTTATTATTTCAAGTTGCTATGTAGCCAAACTGGCGCCTGAAACTGGTTGTCCTTAAGTTAATAGTAAATATATTTATTTCTTCTAATCAATAAGCAACCGACCAAATTTTAATTACTTCCAACTGATACGTCACTAAATTCGGGTAATTCTTTTGGAATGACAAGGGTAGCCTGCAATACTGGCAGTGTTGAACAGCCCTACTAATATGGTACGACAAATTGAACTAGTTATTATAATTGGATGAGCTAGGTTTACTAAACTAGAGTTAACAGTAAATAGGTCTATAGTTATTATCAAACTAATACGCCTTCCAAATAGCATTATAATTAAGCTGGTACGAAAGTAATACTAACAAGCTATTCATACCGATCACTGTGGAGGTTTTTTGCTAGCTTCTGCAATCTTATTCCATACGTGAATACAAAAGTGCTATGAAAATGTCGAAATGAAAATCATACAAATGGAAAACTGCAAATAAAGTTTCAAAAGGAGTTATGTTTGCATAACGGTGGGCTCTTCAGTTTTCATCTGCAAAAGTTGTCACGGCTTTTATTTTATGCACTGAATAATCCTGGCCTACGTAACATATTTTGTAAAATGTTAAACGCTAACCAACATTAACCAATCTAAAGAATACAGTACAAAAGGTATAACAATAAGCTCACATCACAAACAACCTATCCTGATGAAGCAATAGCGCCATTTTCCCCTCCAGTGATTCCCGGGGAAACAACAACATATTTCACTCTCAAGTCATTGTATGTCTGTTTAGCAAAATGTTGTGCCAGTATTGAATATGAAAGTTTGATGATATCAGCATTTGGTGTCAAAAATGCAAAGAAAACCGAAATAGCGAACAATGATATCAGGCACCTTCATGAAAATAAAGGTTGAGGTCGAAAACATTGTCTAGAAGGCGCGAGACTACTTTTTGAAATACTTCAGACACTGTTAACATTCTGTCTTCGTTTTAAATTTGAAAAAAAGACGAATGAGAGAATGTTAACATTTCAGTAGAAAAATAGTACAGTAGGTAAGTTACAAGTGGTTTTTAATATTGTGGATTTCATTTTGTTGTCCTCTCTTTACTCATTGGCTAATGTTTGTTGTTGTTGTTCGTCCGTCGTTGTCGACGATGACCAAGGGCATCACAAGGAGGAGGAAGACTGGGTACGGTGTGTCCTGCTGTGGCTAATAAATCCGATGCGTACTCGGAAGGCTCTGCCGCAGGTCGGGCACAGGTGGTCTGCTGGAGCTGAAGTCAAAGAGTTGGCTCTGGACTTGCACAGCTCACGTTTTCTTTGGGCCTCAGCGATCCTCTTCTGCTCATAGGAGGCAGTACCTTTGCTGGTGTAGCTTTGCCATGCTGGGCGATTGAGCGCAACTGTCCCCCAGGTATTGGGGTTGATCTCGAAGCTCTTCAAAGAGTCTTTGAGCGTGTCCTTAAAGCGCTTTTTCTGACCACTTTGTGAGCGCTTGCTTTCCGCCAGTTCGCCATATAGCAGTTTCTTGGGGGGGGGGCGTGTGTCTGGCATCCCAACAGGGTGACCAGCCCATCTCTAACTTGTGCTCTCCTCAGCAGAGTGTGGATGCTTGGCAGATCAGCTCGGGAGAGTACCACACTGTCTGGAATTTTGTCTTGCCAGGTAATTTTCAGCAGTTTTCTCAGACAGTTCATGTGGAAGTGGTTTAGTTTTCTGGCATGGCGGTCATATGCTGTCCACGTGTCCATGTCTCACAGGGGTACAGTAGAGTGGGCAGTACAATTCCTTGGTACACCTTCTACTTGGTGGTCAGTTTGATGCCTCTCCTCTCCCACACTGACTCACGTATCCGTCCAATAGCTGTGCTTGACTTGGAGATGCGTATATTAACCTCATCATCAATGTTCACAGATTTGGAGAGTGTGCTGCCGAGGTATATGAACTTGTCAACAACTTTCAGGGTTTCCCCTTCAAGGGTGATAGCTGGTTCTACATACGGCTTCTGCGGGGCGGGTGGTGCAATACCTCCATCTTCTTGGTACTGATGGTGAGGCCGAAGTTATTGCAGGCAGTGAAAAAGCAGTTCATATTCTGCTGTATTTGGCCCTATGTCGCGGCGTTCAGTGCGCAGTCATCTGCAAACAGAAAGTCGCGCACCGAATTCTCTTCCATCTTGGTCTTTGATTGCAGCCTCCACAGGTTGAAGAGTTTGCCATCAGTCCTGAATGTGATCTTGATGCTGGTTTCATAGTCGTCGCGACTGACAATGTCAAAGGCCTTGGTCAGGTCTACAAACGTTGTTCAGAGGTCTCTGTTCTGTTCCTGGCACTTCTCCTGAAGCTAACAGACGGCAAAGATCATGTCAACTGTCCCATGCCCTTCCCTGAAGCCACATTGACTCTCTGGCAGATGTCCGTCTTCCATGTGCTGAATGAGGTGGTTGAGGAGGACTCTAGCAAGGATCTTGCCGGCGATGACAAGAAGAGAAATTACGCGGTGGTTGTGACAAGACTGCCTGTTTTCCTTTCTCTTGCAGAGAAGGACAATGGAGGCGTCCTTGAAATCTTCAGGAATAGCTTCCTGTTGCAACATGGTCTGAAGTAGTTCGATGAGCTTCTGAACAAAGACTGGCCTCCTTGCCTTGTAAATTTCAGCTGGGATGGAGTCGGAGCCTGAAGCCTGGAGCCTTGTTATTTGAGAGAAGCTCGACTGCTTTGTTGCTCTGTTGGAGGCTCTGCCAGGAATGTGTTGGTGTCAACTTGGGGCATGCGAGCGATGGCTTCATCGTTGATGGAAGAAGGCCTGTTCAGAACGTTGTTGAAGTGCTCTTCCCATCTGTTGGGGATTGCGTTCTTCTCGGTGAGCAGAGTGGTCCAATCAAACCTGAGCAGTGGTGACGTACCAGAGGACTGTGTCCCATAGATGGTCTTCAGGGCATCGTAGAAGCGTTTGGAATTGTTGCTGTCAACATACATCTGTATCTCATCTGCCTTGTTGCTGAGCCAGGAGTCCTGAATCTATCTGAGCTTTGCCTACACCTTGCTTTCGGTAAAGTTGTAGGCTGCTTTCTTTGAGACTTTTGAACCAGTCCTATTGTAATGTGGTTACAGATCCTGCCCATATAGAAGTTTTTATCTCGTTTCCAATTTTGGTATTCATTTCGTCGAAAAGGTATTTATCCCCTCTTTGTATAGCAAAGATCGAAAGTTAAAGTTGGAATGCCTGCCAACATAACTTAAGGGGGGAAAGTGGCACACATCACTTTAACCTACCAATTTAAAATCCCTTTAAGAAAACCAAAAGGTGTCGCCAAGAAACAATGCATAACTATTTACAACATTGACAACCGAAATAGTTATTTTGAAAATTTTAGTCTACTAATTTTTTTTGATAATTTTTGTCTAACTCAAAGTTCTGTTAGAGATCTCAAATTCCTTTGTAACAACGTCATGAAACCAATTGTTATCATCTCCAGGAATGTAATGTCAAGTTTTATTTGCAGAAGACAGGTGCTCACTTTTTGAGTTTTTGGTTTATCAAATTTTTACTATTAAATACGAAGGAGCAGAAAATCACATTGAAAAGGTTCCAGTAAATATTTCACTCGGTGAGCTTCAAAAAATTGTCTTGAGTAGCTCAGGCTACATCTTCAGACGAAACCTCTCTATTTAGACCTATAGAAATCCTCAATCTAGAAATGCTATTCAAAGATTACAAGAGACAATAGAATTCAAAGAAAGAGAGCAAGAGAGTAAGCTTTTTCTGAGCTACAATTAGAGATACTTCTCCCATCGTCAGGCTGAGCTAGGTATGGCACTTTTATACGTTGGTTGTGCGTTCTTGGTGACAGGAATCGAGTTGTTATCTCCTTTGATGTCACTTCATTATTCACAAGTATCTCTGTTGATGACGCCTTACAAATTATCAAGGACGTACTTGAACACGATGATTCATTGCCATCAAGAAGAACACTCAAGCCTCAAGATATCCGGAATCTATTACAAGCACTTCTTACCAACACATACTTCCTCTTTAACAATGTCATATATACACAAAGCAACGGTATACCAATGGGAGTTCCTACATCTTCTGTCATTGCTGAAATTTAAAGCCACAGCGTTGTCAACAGCAGACCAAGGGCCAACTGTCTGGGAAATATACATCGACGATGTTTTCGAAATCATCAAAGAGGATCATCTACAAGGTTTCTTTAAACATATCAACAGTCTCCATCCAAGCATCCTATTTACCATGGAGAAAGAAAATGACAGACAAATTTCCCTTCCTTGATGTTCTAGTGAAGAGGCAATAAGATTGTACAATATCCGTTACTATCTGCAGGAAACCTACCCACACCGACGAGTACCTCAACAGTACATCACACCATCAAGTTTCAGCTCGTCACAGTTTCGTCACAACACTTTTTGGAAGAGCAAGAAGCACCACTTCAAATCCATACGACCTCAGGAAGGAAGAAAGACATCTTAAAAAGGTTCTCTTATCCAATGGGTACCATGCTGGGGACGTCCAGAGAGCACTACGGAAAGCCAGCAGGCCTAATTATGAAGAATGAACAGAACCTGTAAAGCAAATATGTCTACCTTATGTCTACCTTACACCACAACAAGAAAAATAAAAGAAACCATTCATTCTCTACAGCACATCACTCACATCAACAGCATATCGTACTTTCTTCCAGAAATATGGCTTCCAGCACTGCAGAAAAGAAACACAATAATCACAAAATAGGTATGGCACCATTCCTGAAAACAACTTGATTCCTTTCACCAAGTACGTCCGCACAACCAACGAATAAAACTTCCATACCTAGTTACTTCATTAGCCTGACGATGGGAGAAGTATCTCTCGAAACGTAGCTGAGAAAAAGCTGATGACTCACGACATGATAAATATCTTACATCAATAACAACGTGAATGGCACTGGAATAAAAAATGATGAATGTGCCTCGTTCTGCAGGTGTCCTGTGGATGAGCACCGCAGCTTCGGTAGTCATCTAGCAGCTGCCAGACAGAAATGGAGTAAGACAAACAATGGATTAGTAATGTATTGTCAACTCATAAGTGAAACTAATAGAAGAGGATATCGAAAAATAAAGATGGAAATACAGAGAGACAAAGGGGTAGTTGAGATTAGCGAACAGAGATTGATGGACCAGGTATGAGCAATCGTAGTTACTCAATGGTTAACAGGTATAGAGCTTGAAGAAATTAGGAGGGAAATTAAAAGAAAAAGAAATGACGTAACGGTGGGTGTGAATGAATAGAAAAAAAGAAAACAACTTGAAAGCGAACAAGAAAGACGAATCGAAGCACTTGGTGACAGAGAAGATAGTATTGGATATTTTAAGGATAGTAGTGGGAGATTTGATCTTAGGGAAGGTTTCGTGTTGAGCGATGACGAGACAGAAAAACTGAGTTCCACTTGTACTTTTCATTGAGATAAGAAGCAACCACCAAAATAACATTCAAAATAGTGAATAAAAGAACATACAAATATCAAATAAAAGAGCTGGAAATTATTATACAAACGGTCAGTACGCCAAAAACAACCGAAACAAACAAATTTATTATTGCATCGATGTGGCATGTAACCCAGAAAATGGGTCAAAAAGAAAGAGCAAATACCAAAGAAAGACTCTTTGTGGAAGAGACTTATTGACAACGAGATCAAGGAGTTAAGAGCAGTTATTAGAAAACCTGAGAGGAGACAGAATAATGAAATGCTCAGCAATAGAGGAATTGAATACACCGATAATAAGTACAGAGATAGAGAAAAAGATGTTGGCGTAGTGATTAGGAATTAAAGCATAGCGTAGTAGCGAGAGCTAAGAAGATTAAGAGGCATGAGGCCAAAAATGAACAGCAGCGGCAGAACAGAATATACAAAGTAGATTAAGGACTTTTATTTTAGGAATTAAATGGAGACACCAGAAGTGAAATTCTGATCCCGAATGCAAATAAAGCATGAGACTTCTGGAACACAATTTGAGAAAATCAAAGACAGGACAACAATTAGGCTGAATGGCTGAAGGATATTAAAGAGATGATGGCATAATTAAACCACAAACAAGAAAACCTAGAAATTGAAGAAGGAAAGGTAAGGAAAAAGTGAAAGAAGATTCCAAACTTTAAAACGGTAATGAATGATTGAAAAGTATCGATAGCGAGGAAGATAATTCAGAACCACACTCGAAAGAGTGGTTCAACTACTGAAATCGAATCTTAAGCCAGGTTTAGATTGATCAAGCCATTTTAAAAACTTGGCAATCAATCAAAGATTTAAAATGACTGAGGCAAAAATCTTATCAATTTGTGAAAAATAATCTGGTAAAGAGATTAGCCTTTTCTTTGGACGACCTAGAAAATTCTATACAGTCCTAGGGTCAAGGAATATTTGACTTCCAAGAGCGAAGATCACTATTTTTATTCTTCCAAAAATCTGTGCTTCCAAGTTTTCTTTAAGAAATAGAAAAAGATTCTTGAATTTGCTCAGCAATGTGAGGTTTAGCATCAGAAACCACAACTTCACAGGCATTGCTGGCCCTTCTGAAAGAATCCCGAGATTTGAAAAAATACCTTTATTAACTTCGGTTATACACTCTTTTTGATTTGAAAAGCTGATTAGAAAGTTACCAAAGCAGCAATTGGTGTTATGTCAGGCAGAGTAGTTACTGGATTAGCAACCAATATGAGTGGCTACCAGAACAAGATTATTCTCTGAATGTAAAAGTCTGTGAGATCAGAGGCATATTGTACAATGCGTTGACGCTTATCCAAGGAATACCAACTTCTTATACACTTAAATAATGCGATGTTTAATTAAGAGGCGGAATTTACAATGCAGTAAATGAAAGACTTATAACATGAGTATTAAAATATCAAGTAAAAAATGGGAAAAGGTTAGATGGTATGCATCCAGAGCGAACTGATTATTAATGAAAACATGAGTCTAAATTCAATATCATGAACAAATAAGGTCTTTCGTATGGCTAGGGGCAAGAATCATCAGGAATAACATTTGAAAAACGACACCAGAGTAAGCCAGTGTTCAACAGCGATACTTCACTGGGCTCAAGGTGCACGAATCGCGCAGAAACCTCTAGAATGAAAGGTATTAACCTCATAAACATTAAATAGAACATTTAACAAGTCAGTGAAAGATACATGTACAAAAATAAAATTCAGTGATCAGTTACGTAAAGAGCAGTAGGAACATTGCAAATCGAAAAGATGAAGCCCAGTGCACTATTGCAAACCCCTAATAACTCAAAAAAACCTTTAGGTCAGCAGGTATGAAAGTAAAAAAAATGACTGAAGCAAAAAAGGTATGCAAATGGAAAAAAGACGAGAAAGTAAATAGACGAGAAAAAAAAGACGAGAAAGTAAATAAACAAGGTAAGAAACCTTACAAAATCAGACTCTGGGTGGGTGCTAAAATATTAGCAATGTAACAGTCAAAAAGTCAAAATAATCACACAAATAGAGTAAACTGATGGACGAACAATTGCGTTAAACAGACAAGGCACATAGGTGTCTGCTGTTGTACCAAGGATGCATAGAACCAGGAGTTAAACATCAAGCTCACTACAATGCATAAAACTCACAGCCCAATCCACAGAAGAGCACGCGACAACATTAAGAACGAATTAAAGGAAAGCAAAAACGCTAAAAGCGAAAGACAAGGATATTCCCAAACCCATAACCCAGATATTCAGTTTGAGGTAGAAATCAGACAGCTGTCCTGCTGATTGAAGAAAGTTACTTAATAGGGGACCAGGGGGGCTGTAACAACTGCAGGTAAGTACTGTGTTGCCATTTAACAGCTGCCGAAGTCACATGTTACATAACAGGGTAGCACGTATCGTACCGTTTCCATTCCTTTACTGACCACACGAAATGTCTTTCGTCTTCAGTGCGTACTATTTCCAACGCCTCCAACTGAGGATGCTTTAATGAGGTTGGTAACAAGAAGGGTAAGGGTAGCGCGAAAATTATGCAACAACAACGGAAAATGCAGGGAAAAAAATCACGACTGTCAGCCTTTTATTTATGTGAATAGATTTTCATCACTCAGTTTTCAAAATTGTCCGATATTTTTCACAGTTATGACAAGTTTCTTTTCTATGTATCCTATCTACCGATATCTTTTAACTTCTGAATTATAAAAGGATATATTTTTACACGATCTGAAGTACACTTGAAAAGCCATCTCTTACAACAAAATTGTGTATTGAAAGTACATTGAAACTAAAACATTTGGCTGTCAAAATTGCGCTATTTGATAATTTACATTGCAATCAACTTGCTTTGTAAAAATGCTGTGCAAAAAATCTAATTAAAAACACGCTTGACCTTATTCATACTTAAAGTTTTTAAGACTGACTAACAGCAAAAACTCAGAGGGATTTACAGAGTAAGCGGCTGCAGAAGAAAAATATTAATTGTCAGAAAAGCTGAATTTTCAGCATGATTGTTGATTAAAATAAAAAGGGCAATTAAAAAGGATTTTTCAAAAAATATATTAGCAAATAAATAACATAATTAAATTGGCATAATAACAGTAATAATAACCGAAGGAAGAGAAAACCTATACTTATCTCGGCATCTTGTATGCAGACGATGTAAAATATTAACCAATGAAAGGGAGGGTAACCACAAAATATGCAAGACAGGTAAGAAAAAATTCTCATGATTAAGGTGAATGGCGAAAATTTGATAAAGGGGTTTACCACATAAGTCGTGTGATTGCTTAAATATTGTGCTGCTTTCTTGGATTGAAAATAAATAGAACTTGCTCATAAAGGCAGGAAGACATAAAAAGGTTTTACTACACATAATACTTTGCATTATTATGAAAGTTAACTGTTCTTATATCCCCAGACGAGAAAACGTCAAGGATCTTCCATCAGCAGAAAGATCTAGACATCTTGGTACTTGATAATAAAGACTGAGAATAATGGCTTAACTGCTGGAAGAAATGTTTGTAATGACCTCCCTGAGCCAAAAATAGAGGCGGTGAATCAGGCAAAGGAGAGAAAAATAGTTGTGGGAAAAAAGATTGGAACAAAATCCTTGTCATGGTTAATTTATCACCCAAGCTTAAACCTGTGTTTCGAATGAAAGATGGTATTGGCTTAAAGATGGCTCCATTGGGAATAATACTGAAGCAATTGTAATATTTGAAAGGCAACAAGGAATTCGTACAAATACTATCATAGTCAAGGTAGATAACACACCAAAATTGAATGCAAGTAAAGGCTACGACGTAAGAATGATGTAAGCTTCGATCATATTCTAAACACATGTTCACACCTTGTGCAAAAGAAATACAAATGACGACATGACTGCAATCCCTTGGGATATGTCACGTAAGAATGGCTTTGGTGGGAAAGATACATGTTATGAACACGATCACGAGCCAGTCATCAAAATATGTATCATCAGTGTTAGATGTGGGAATTCTCTGTCTACAGTAATCACGACCTAACTGCCTGGCGACCTCATTGTTCTGATAAAGAAAAACAATACATCTAAAAAATATATTTTGTGGCTCCATATGATACACGAATAAGTCCAAAGGACATAATGAAAGTAGAGCAATACCAAATCCTGACTACTTAGAAAATTACGAAATACCGGAATAAAAGTAATACTGATAGTAATTAGATACATCTTAAAATATACTGCACATCATTTTTGTCTGCAGAGTGGGTGTAGAAATGACCGGGTTTTAATTTCTAACAACTATCATAACTACAAATAATAAAAACAAAAAGAAAAGTGTTCATTTGTGTCCATTGCGCTCTCCGCATACCTCATCACTCAAATATGGTCCCATTAAATTATTTCAGATGAAATCGCAATGTTATTTGAGCAGCAGCGCCTAATCGATCATTTACAGTTATCTTGAAATAGCATCAAATTTCTTTAACTTTTCCTGAACAATTCTGAAGTTCTTGTTAACATGGGTCGCGAAAATTAGAAAAGCAGGCAGAGATTTCAAACAGACAACGGGTTTGACTGAGAGTAAGTAGAGTTGATCAAATGGGAAGACAATATGGAGTGATGCGAAAGGATTCAAATAAAAACTGTAATTGTGGCATAAACAGCTATCAGGCGACGTGGTAAAAACAAAAATGTCAATGATGTATAAATAAAATAATAGATGACGTTATGTGTTATCATTTGCGGAATATATTTCGGTAACCTGTACCATCTTCAGCCATATTATTGATATTAAATATTTATTCCTATGAATAAAGGTAGAAAACAGTCAATAAATAGAACAAATAGAATTTTAAACGACCGTTATGTTGTGGCTAGAAGCTCTAACTACGACTTTATTGTCAATTCCCNTAATTGTGGCATAAACAGCTATCAGGCGACGTGGTAAAAACAAAAATGTCAATGATGTATAAATAAAATAATAGATGACGTTATGTGTTATCATTTGCGGAATATATTTCGGTAACCTGTACCATCTTCAGCCATATTATTGATATTAAATATTTATTCCTATGAATAAAGGTAGAAAACAGTCAATAAATAGAACAAATAGAATTTTAAACGACCGTTATGTTGTGGCTAGAAGCTCTAACTACGACTTTATTGTCAATTCCCGACTTCGGAAGATGGTACAGGTTACCGAAATATATTCCGCAAATGATAACACATAACGTCATCTATTATTTTATTTAAACAGCTATCAGTCAAAATATATAAACTATGTACTATTTTACTGGCAAGAGGCTCAAGGCATTTTATCTTAAAAAAATAAGTCATCTATCGTAGCATCATGCAATCTGTAGATCGGTGTTAAGTGGGTTGTGAACATATCCGACATGTTTCAAAAATAAACTTACTCAGTTATTAAAAAAAACAACAACAAAATAAGATAAAAATTTACATGGTACATTTCAGAAAACGGAAATATAATGAGCGTAATCTTAAAACATTTACCATAAGCATTGTCATTTTATGGTTATAAAGGTTTGGACAACAGGAAGGATGCGGAACACTTACCTACCATGACGTGGAGGCTATTCTTAGGTGCTTAATAAACCGATCCCCGCTTATTAACTTTCTTAAACTGACACTGACGGTTGTTAGAAATCTCCATTCTGTCATCACTTAAAGATCAACCTCATCGACCTTAAAGTTAGTGGATCATATTAAAAACCACAAATGCGCCATTTGGCTTTAGTAAGTTTTTCATATCGATCCCAAGTGGCTCAGAAAAAAGTTTAAAGCAATTTAATTTTTTCTATCCGAATCTGGGTCGACCAGACCGACTTTTAAGCAAATGAATTGCCAATATCTTGCCATGTGACCCTAAAGCCATAAGAGCGGGCATTGTAGTGACATGGTTTCCTTCGACGCACCACTCGAGTTCATACGAGAATTTTGAGTAATTGACGATATTTTATGGTTATGGAACAACATCAAGATAAACTTTTAAAACAAATTTTTGAATGAAAGAGAAAACAATTTTGTTGACAAATCTCAACAACATTTCCAGATCGAAAAGGAAGATGCTCTTCGACAGTTTCAAAAGCAAAGTCAAGGAATTGATAACAAGAGACAAGCAATGTCCAAAGCACGAAAGCAAAACGCGGATACCACGCCATCGTATGAAGTGTTATGGAATATCTCTCTAGGATAATTAAAAGATAAAATTGTTAATACATGGAAAGCAATCAGTACCAAGCTGATCGTGTCAAATAAGTAGATTTCAAATATAAATGTTAGCCAGCTAATTCAAATTATTGACTTATACATTAGCAATATATTAGCTTTACCAATATAAATATATAGGTATTTCTGTATACTTATATATTCATTTTGCTAAAGCTTACGGAATACTTGTTTAATAAAATATTTGAAGATACACGCACGTATGGAACTAATACTGCGCTAGATAAAAAATCCGACCCAAATCCAATCATCTGCAAGAAATGACATGATGTTTATGCTCGCAAATGTGTGTGACAATATGAAAATCAATAAGCTGACGGGTTCAAAGACTGCCATGGCTGGCAAGAAGAGGTTACCTTTACACTACAAAATGCTTACATACAAGTTTTGGAACCACACAATGATTCAACTGAAATGACTGACATGCACAATTTAACAAAACAACCTCTATGTGTTGGTAAATACTAGGCGAGTCACAAGGGTTCCAATACGATTCGCTGTTGTTGTAGATGATCCCTAGATGCCATGCGTTTTCCAACCAAATGAAAATGTAAACTTGAAGCAACTCAATGAAACCAAATTTGAAGTGTGTGCAGACGACTATGACAGAATTGGTAACGAGCTCACAGTGGTGTCGATTGGACGGAAGCGTATTTTTTACAAAGAATTGGCTTAAATAAAAACTTTTTGTCGTCTTTTGTCATCAAAATTGAGTTTTGTTGATTGCAACCAATGTTCTCCTTGTATTTTGCACCTTTATCCCATAGAGTTTAACTTCAGAATTATATTAGACTTCCTCCCCCTCCCCCTCACTTCCCCGGTATTTTTACACCTCCTCTATGTCAACCCCTGTTTTGTTTTACCCCAATTAAGAGTATACATTTTATGAAACATTGTGTAGGTTGCAAATCAGGGCAGTTACGGAGCAGTAAGGTTGCAGACCACTGGTCTACCACACAAAAACCCACAGAACCTTCTGTGTATCTTTAAATAGGCTACACACTATCATATGGTCTCTACGATTTGTGGATTAGCAGGCCTTAGAAACATTGGTCCACCACATAAAAACAGATGACGTAATATACCATCTTTCTAAAACAGTTACGCTTGTTGGACATAATTGGGTGGTCAAAACGAGCTGCGGAACAACAAAGTTGTGAGACATCGATGATCCACGCAAAAATATAATAAATAGATATTTACTTATTTGGTTAAAAATATATATTATATAATTTTAGTTTGCATCACAAATAACGCTATGTCACCATTTCAATCATTATAATTTATACTAAAGGCACTACTAAGATTACTAAAATGCTAAATGTAAAGAAAAAAGTTACATGGTGTCCAGTGGTGCTTATTTCCTAGAATATTTCCTATTAATTCAATTTTTACGTCGGCTGAGTGATACCATTTAACCTCGGTGGCGCTTAATTAGAAGACCAGAGAGGCTAATTCTTGTGAACGCTTATTTAAAGTTAATTATCAGCTAGAGACAAATGATCTACTCATCCTCATTAAAAACACTAAAGGTGTTTTCCTACACTGATCATTAAAAAAACCCTTGTCATTAATGAATATAACCTAGTGTTTTTAAAAAACAATAAATTGACAGAGGATACAGTTAAAAATTACAGTTTGCAACTTGGAGAATGATTATCATTTACTGTGTGTCGTGTGGAGCTGTGTGGAGGCGCAGTGTTGAGAGCGCCGTGTGCCGTGTGCTGTGTGCCAAGTTTAAAAGTAGCGTTTAGTACTTACAGAAAACCTACAGTATGGGAATAAGATTTAGGGAGGGAGTTATAAGGATAGAGAAACGACCGGTTTCCCAATTACTATGATCCTTTATACATAAAAGAGCTTACTACACAGTACTGGTTGGAATGGTATCTTAATACACATATGCAGTAAAAAAAGTATTCTTTTCTGAATTATCTTAATGTATAAATACTCACTTTTCTGTCATTAGGAAATAAAAATTTCAAAAATTTAAGTTGGTTAACCAGAAAAAAATCCCAGTACCTTCTATCTCCAATAATAGAAATACCTGAGCTGCCTTGGGCAGTTGTTTAGTATGCAGAGTTTCAACAAATCTTTTTGCTTGCAGACATGAACTCGAGGTTGCCACATCGTTCCGATTCTCTATAGCAACACGTCTCTGGATAACATGGCCACAATACTGAAAAAAAAAATATCAGTAAATTTCGTGGATGACATAAAGAGTTCTTTATTTCACCAGTGCTGGCTATTTTCCCTGTAGCTTGTACATAGCTCCGTTCAAGAACAAGTTTTTATGGCAAATCAGGTGTCAAGTCACTGAAATATTATAATGGTATTTTCAGTTGGAGATGCAACATGAAAATGTAAATGTAACACTCGCATATCGGATTTAACGGCTAAACACTGGCCACCAGTTGACAAACTGCGTGTACATGGTCAACAAAGGTGTTCATTGGCAGGCCATTGGGCATAAGGCATCAGGGACAGAACATTAATGACAATATGATGAAATAAGAACCACCAATGTATTCAAAGACGGAATACTGACCACTGACGTGTCTGTTGGTTGAACATTGGTCACCAATGTATTTGAACACTGAACACTGACACCGATGGGTCAGAACAGTGAGCATCGCCGCCAATATGTTTGATAAATTCGCACTGATCACCAATGCGTCGGAGAATCGAAAATTGCCCACCAAATGCGACAGTGATTGAATATCTCTATCACTGCGACAACACTTTTCAACAACAGGTTATGTCAGGCACGACAACGTTGATCCCATAAAAGTCTACAAGAAGTGCAATAAAAAGCCTATCAGTGGCAGGGTCCAGACCCATATCTTGCATCGTTTGTACATTTAAAGTTCGGTTTTCACGGCTAGCCACTTCAAAGAGGACTTTAAAGAGTCTGTTGTTTTCCTCAATAAAGAATCTGAAAAATAATACCAAAAAAATTAAGGTTAATTCCACACGTCTCTTACAAGGAAAATTAAATTACCAGGGTGTGATACATAAACTGCAAAGTAAACAATAGTGGGCAAAAGAATGGCCGATCAAGCTTTGATTTAGAATATAACCGAGGCGTGGATTTGAAACGAATAATCAGGTCCACGAAGTTAAATTAGACCAAGATGTATGAAATGAGTCAACAAAACATAGGGGGCTTTATCATGTCATAAGTATAATTTTTTGAGCTACCTTCAAAATAACTCTCTTATGATGAGGCCACTAAAAGAGACTTGTCCACTAAGTATACACCTTTGTCTGTTTGTGGTAGCTGGGCAATAAAGATGAAGGTCATTTCCGATCACGTAAGCTGGTGTCTTAAGCATAACCTTATGTAAATAGTAAGTTCAGCAATCTTGATCTTTTTTCTTTCCAGACGAGAATGAAGAATATTAGTCATTTTCTAATGTTGTGAATTAATTCTAAGCTACACATACTGATACATATACTCATAAGTTCTATCAATAATATAGCAAATATATCGATAAATTTGCTGTTTTTGTTTCATCTGGCTATTTAGATGACTAAATCGAAGAAAATACAAGTAGCTAGCTAAATTAACTTTCGGACTGTTGGGTATAAGAGATTTGTATGCGAATGACAGAAGCTAGAAATTTCAAGTGGGACCACACAGGTCACTGAAACAAGCAGAACAGAAATTGCAGGTAGACTTACCTACGCAAAATTAAAACCATATTATGGAGAGAACTAGGAAATACTGACATTAAATATATTCCTCTGGGAAAGCATTTTGTAAAGAGAAATTAAGTAAAGTAGTCAAATTTATTTCACAGTGCCTCTTTCAACGGATCTAATATTTTGACTGCAGTGCAACCCAAACGTTTCTTGAAAATAAAGTAAACTTTGTAAAATATATCCAATATTCTGAAGTTTGTTACCTAAATCCGAGAAACATAGGTAAAGCATGAAACTCCTAAACGTTGGATGTAAAAATAGTCAATTAGTGATAAGAAAGCCCAGGCTAGAAAAATGGGATAGAATGGAGGAGTGAGAACTCAGGTTTCACACCAAGAGATTTAAGCTTTTGGTACCATCATACTTATTGATTTTGACTTAAGATTTAAGTGACAAATGATGACAGTACTACTCCATACAAGGTCGTATCATAGTTACAACAAAATTTAACTTCATAAAAACAAACATAAGAAAACAGTACCTTGTGTAAGTTTTTTCGTCATCTGTTACATCTCCACCTCGTATAAATTGCTGTGTACTGGAATAAAAACAAATAACTCAATCAATAATTTATGACACATATTGATGAATAAATACCCCTGATATTTTCCCAAAGTAAGGGTAAACTATTTGAAATAGGCAAACAATCAACTTCTAATACATCAGGAAAGGCACAAAGTATACCAGCATGAGGAGTTATCTATTTTTTTCCCGTAATTTTTGGTTGTTTTTTATTTAATGTTTTATTCATGAAGACTACTAGGCAGGTTGATGAAAAATTAATTCACTGGAGTTATTAAGTAAGTATTTAAACTTTGACACAATGTGGTTTGTGTTTGTATTTAGAGTTTGAAAATAATCGGTCTTAATCATGAAAACAAGACTGAAACAAAATTTAAAAAAATAAAAAGAAAAAAAAATGAATAAAAAATAAAATAAAATAAAACAAAACAAAATAAAACAAAAGAAAACAAAACAAAAGAAAAACAAAACAAAACAAAAGAAAACAAAAACAAAACAAAACAAAACAAAACAAAACAAAACAAAACAAAACAAAACAAAACAAAACAAAACAAAACAAAACAAAACAAAACAAAACAAAACAAAACAAAACAAAACAAAACAAAACAAAAACAAAAAAACAAAAAAAAACAAAAAAGACCAAAAAAACAAAAAAAAAACGATAAAAAATGTAATTGTGAAAATCGTCTCGTTTTTTCCTTAAAAGCAAGCTTTCCCGCTGTCAGTTACTGAGAATCTAACAATGGTCAGATAAGAACAAGAAATCTTGTTCGAGTTACAGCCAAAAATTAACAAGAAGGTGTTTTNCCGTAATTTGTGTTTTTTTTTTATTTAATGTTTTTATTCAGGAAGACTACTAGGCAGGTTGATGAAAAATTAATTCACTGGAGTTATTAAGTAAGTATTTAAACTTTGACACAATGTGGTTTGTGTTTGTATTTAGAGTTTAAAAATAATCGGTCTTAATCATGGAAACAAGACTGAAACAAAATTTAAAAAAATAAAAATAAAAAAGAAATGAATAAAAAAAATAAATAAAATAAAACAAAACAAAATAAAAACAAAACAAAATAAAACAAAAGAAAACAAAACAAAAGAAAACAAAACAAAACAAAAGAAAACAAAACAAAACAAAACAAAACAAAACAAAACAAAACAAAACAAAACAAAACAAAACAAAACAAAACAAAACAAAACAAAACAAAACAAAACAAAACAAAACAAAACAAAACAAAACCAAACCAAACCAAACCAAACCAAACCAAACCAAACCAAAACCAAAATAGAATTTTAAAAAATAAAACAAAATAAAATGTACTAAAACCTCTTCAATATAAAGCAATGAAGGTAAAATAATGCGGTGTTGAGCCTAAAGCAATACAAGCAATCAGAGCAAATTCTCAGCTTTGGCTATTGGAGTTAATCCAATTTCAAGGAACTTAATTCTTACCAATAAAGTTCAAAAATGTTTTATACATTTGTATACTCATGTGATATAATGCCTTTTCTTCGATGAGTCCAAGCTGTTTACATTCAGTTTTTATTCTTTATCACCTAGCAAAGTGCACCTATTACTATCTGAATTATTTCTAACTTGCACCCGCCCACGTCGAAACTCCACAACCCAATGCAGTTTATCGTCATACCCGGGCAAATTATTATTATTTATTATTATTATGTCTTTTCAAATTTACTTTAGAGTTCGTAACGTTTGGGAATTACGTAACACCGGGTTATTACTCATAACCTCAGGAATTATGTCGTTCATGTATGCTTTATAGTTTTCTAGTTTTTCGATTCCTTATTATTATTATTTATTATTATTATTATTATTATCATTATTATTTGTATCATCATCATCATCATCATCATCATCTCTGTTACACACTGATTTCAAATGTTATTTTTATTCAAACTGATCAGTGAATTCACGTTCTAAAGTCTTGGTAACAAATTTCTTCAAATCTCAAGCACTCGTCGGAGGTTTCTGTAGTTCTCTGCTTGAGGACCTTAGCTACATCTTTAATGATCAAAGTTGTTGTACCTTCCACCACCCATGACGGTACGTTGCCTTTCGAGAGGCAGTGATTTAGATCTTTGGTGATTCGACTCAGCAGTGCCCTGAACCTTTTCAACCCAAAACCCTAAATACCATCTGAGCCTGGTGATTTCCAGTTAGGAAATCCTCTCAACCACTGTTTAAAACCTTCTTCGGCCACCTCAAAGTTCCTGACCAGGGATGTCATGCAGCTGCTGTTTAAAATCTTTCAACCACTCGGCGTTTTGGTTGTGAGTACCTGATTTACCCCAATGATCAGCCTAGAATTGGGTAGCCTTTTCGCGATTGGATGATACATCATTCTGGATATCGCCTTCTGGGTTCCTGAAAAACTGCCTCTGGTTGGTGTTAATGAGGCTACTCTGTTCATACTGGGCAATATGCTCAGTGTGCCTTTTAACTTTCACTGCCTTGCTGGATATCCTCTGTTTAATCTCTTTCATTACGACCCTTAATCCCTGGTCCTTGATCTTATACTTCCTTTCTAAATCTTGCTTCACCGATTCCTTTGCATTTACCCAATTGCCTCCATACCAGCTCTAAAGTCTATTGGAGGTACATCCCAAGCAACCAATGACAACGGGTATAACATCAACCTTAGCATTCCACAGTTTCTTTAATTCCCTCGCTAGATCTTGATACTTTTCAATTTTTTCCGTCTCTTTTGTCAGAACTCTTGAGTCAAATGGAACTGCAAAATCGACAATCTTTGTAATCTTTTCCTTTTTGTGAATTAATACTAAGTTAGGTCTTCTGGCTTCAATTTCATGATCCGTTTGGATATTAAAATCCCACAAAATCTTGTAATCATCGTTTTTAATAACAGCCTCAGGCTCATGTTAATACCATTTTTTTCTGGCTAGGAATCCGTTTTCCTTCGAAAGCTCCCAATGTACCCTCTTACCAACCCAATCATGCCTTCGCTTGTACTCCTTTTGGGTTAGTTTGGGGCATTTACTGAGGATATGGTTGATTGTTTCATCTCTGTTACCACATATTCTGCAGCTACTATTTTCCTGAGATTTCTCTATTTTACTTTTAACATAGTTGGTTCTGATTGCTTGTTCTTGAGCTGCGAAAATCAAAGACTCTGTTTCTCTTTTCAAACTACCATCTTTAATCAATTCTTCTTAATAAATTCTTCAGTTTGCCTAAAGAATCGACCGTGCATTTGTTTATCTGGGAATTGTTCTAATCTATTTCTAATTTTTCGTTGTTTAACAACCTGTCTCATTTCCAATGTGGACTTTGTTACGCGTTACTCTGTTACAAAACTATCCTTCTTTACAAACATGAAGGATAAGCTAAACAAACACAGTAAATAATCTGTTGTTTATGAGTTTACCTGCCCGGGATGCAGTTGCTCCAACGTGGGAAAAACGGAAAGAACTTTGTTTGAAAGAACAAAAGAACAAAAGAACTCGTGCATATTCTCTTATTAAAACTCACATAGATAATTGCCCCAATGTAGACTATTTATTTTCACTACATAACATAATAACGAATGATGTCAACCCAATGGATTTCAAAATTAATCTCGTACAGGACAATACTTCCATTATTGACTACTCAAATAACTGGAACATTCTTTTATACAAAGTGGCTTTTTATATAAAAGAAAAGTGCCCTGCTTTAAATTGCGAATAACAGCCTCTAGAGAGATCCAATTGTTTTATTTTCTTTAAACCTATCTTTGTTTCTTTTTCCCATGATTGCTTTCTAATAAATTAATTACTTTTTACGCAAGAAATTTCTTATATATAGCTTGTTTTCAAATGTATTTTTGCTTTCCTGACGATGATTTGTAAAGGAATCGAAAATTAGACTGATATAATCTGGTTATTTTCTTGGTCAATACTGGGAATTTTAAATTATCAAGATGACCTTATTCAGTTTTGTTTTCTTGCTTTATGTTCTGAAATTATCGGTTCGAAAAGGATTCTGCCCATATCTTAATACCTTTGAAAAGATTACCAATGTTTCGTTTGGTAGTTTCTCCTTCATTTCAGTATATGACTTTATCGGCTTGTAAAATGGCAAGGTACTTATAGTTCTCTCCTTTTTTGATAGCCTTAGCCGTCTTCCCATCTGGGAGTTTTATTCCTTCTTTCTTAAAGATTTTACATCTTTTAATGAAGAGAGTAACACACTTTTCAATTCCAAACTCCATACCGATATCTTCACCAAATATCCGTACTGTCTGTATGAGGGAATCCAAAGATTTCTCATTTTTAGCATGGAGTTTTAGGTCATCCATAAATAGTAGATGGTTCAATTTCTCACCGTTGCTTGAAAACGCGTGCTAGTAGAACAGTAAGTGGGATAAGGCAGATTACAAACGGTAGGGGAGAAAAGGCATCTCCGTGGAAAATTCCTCTTTTTATGCTAATCCTGCCCAATTGTTCATCCCCACAATATAAATCTGTTTTTGCAGTTTTTCAAACAGTTTTTAATAACTGTACAACTTGGCCGGATATTCCAATCGTAACAAGGCACTTGATTATCCACGAATGTGGAATCATATCATAACAGTCTATCCAGGCCATCGTAATATTTTTTCCCTCCTTTTCACTTCCTTCATTACCATTTGATCCAAGAAACCAACCACACCTCTCATGAGATTTTCTTCTGAATTCAAAACGTAATAACCCAAACTATTTTCTTCCCCTCTGACCACAAGCTCCATCTTACTCAGCCCTCTTGTATCTTCTCTCCTCTTCATATACAACATGTCAACATCACTCTTAGGGTGTAATGCTCCGTATGTTGTCATCGTTTTCCTAGTCTTTGTGTCCATCCTTTTCAATTCACTTTGTTTCCAATCTATTATACCAGCACCATATCTAAATATCGCCACTGCCCATGTGTTGATTGCTGTAATTTTGTTCCGCTCATTAAGTTTTGATTTCAGAATCAATCTAAGCCTCCTTTTGTACTCCTTTATTGTTTTCTCCTTCATCTCTTTTTCTTTGATTATATCAAGTTCTACCACTCCGAGGTAGGTATATCCGTTTTGTTCAACTTCCTTCATAATTTCACCATTTGGGAGTTCTATACCATCACACTTAACTATTTCCTCCATCTTCAACACTAGCACACCACACTTTCGAATTCCAAATTCCACCCCAATATCTGTGTTCAATGCATGGACAGTCTACAAAAGTGATTCAATCTGTTCTTCACTCTTACCGTACGATTTAAGGTCATCCATGAAGAGCAAGTGATTTACACCAAATTCTTTCTTTCCCCAGTCATAACCTGCCTTTACTTTCCTTAAAACCCACGACATTGGGATCATACTTAACAAATTATTATTATTATTATTATTATCATTATTATTATTATTATCTTACTTTATAGCATTTGCACAGGCTGTTCTTAATACCGCTTTGTTCCTCTTGGGCTAGCCACAACTAGCAGCCAAAGGCCAAGAGGTCTCTTTCTCCTTACATTTGTAAAACTCTTCTAACAATCCTAGCTGTTCCTAATACGGCTGTCTTTTGTAATATACCAATGTCTAACTCAATATTTATCATGTCAGTCCATCTCTTGAAATTTTTGCTTACACACCGTAAAGCTCCAACAACAATTGGTACAACACGAGCATTTTTCAGTGACCAAGGCCTATTTAGTTCACTTTTTAGGTTTTTATATTTTTCAATCCTTTCCTGTTCCTTATCATGTACCCTACAATCTCCTGGTACAGCAACATCAATAATGACATAAGATTTGCTTTTCTTATTAGCCACATTTTGATCAGGTATTCTGACCTCAATAATATTATCACACTCTATGTTCACACCCCAAACCAATTTCATGTTATCATTTTCAACTACTCCCTCAGGGTAGTGCTCATACCACTTCTCCTTCCTTTCAAGACCATATTTCTCATATAATTTCCAATGGATTAGTTTAGCAATGTTATCATGCCTCCTCTTGAAATCGCGTTGAGCAAGCTTTTCGGACTCACAAATTATATGCTGTACAGTTTCACCCTTTTCACCCCACATTCTACACATCAGATTTTCTGTTGTCTTGTCGATCTTATGTTTGATATAATTTGTTCTTAGTGCCTGCTCTTGCGCCGCAAATATCGTTGCTTCTGTTTGTATTTTCAAGTCACTTTGGGCAATCCAATACCAAGACAATTCTCTATCTACCTCTTCAGGCATTTCACGATCGAACTGCCCACACATTCTTTTTTCATGCCACTTAGATTTTAGTTTAGTTTGATTTTGTCTCTTAAATTCTTTTTTCTCTACTAAATTGTCAGTTATAATNCCTTTTCACCACACATTCTACACATCAGATTTTCTGTTGTCTTGTCGATCTTATGTTTGATATAATTTGTTCTTAGTGTCTGCTCTTGCGCCGCAAATATCGTTGCTTCTGTTTGTACTTTCAAGTCACTGTGGGCAATCCATTTCCAAGGCAATTCTCTACCTACCTCTTCAGGCATTTCACGATCGAACTGCCCACACAGTCTTTTTTCATGCCACTTAGATTTTAGTTTAGTTTGATTTTGTCTCTTAAATTCTTTTTTCTCTACTAAATTGTCAGTTCTAATTATGCCTATTTTTCTTACACCCTCCAAAAGCAATTCATCTGACTCACGAACATATAAGCCTAAGTTGTCTTCCTCCAATCTCATACATATTTCAATCCCAATCAGGCCTCTTCCCCCATCTTTTCTTTTCAAGTATAACCGATCAACATCACTCTAAGGGTGTAGAGCCCCGTACATCGGTCAAGGTCTTTCTCGTCGTTCTATCTAACTTCTTCAGCTCATAAACTTTCCAATCTATGATTCCTGCCCCATATCTTAAGAGTGCAACTGCTCAGGTATTAATAGCTTGGATCTTATTCTTACCATTTAATTTAGATTCTAATACCAACCTCAACTGTCGTTTATATTCAGTTACTACCTTAAGTTTCATCTCTTTCTCTTTAATCTCATCTAACTCTATAATTCCAAGACAGGTATACCCATTTTCATCTACCTCTTTCATAATCTCTTCTGTAGGCAAATTAATTCCGTCAGAGTTAATCAACTTACCTCTCTTCAGAATAATCACTCCTCATTTTTTAAGCCGAACTCCATGCCAATAGCCCTGCATTAAGCTATCAATTTGATCCTCACTCTTTCCAAACAATTTGGAATCATCCATAAAGAGGAGGTGACTCAACTTGAATTTTTTCTTACCCCATTCATATGAGGCAATCACTTTTCTAAAGACAAGAGACAGTGGGAACATGCATATCACAAATATCAGTGGGGTAAGACTGTCTCCTTGGAAGATACCTCTTTTTACATCTACTTCACACAGTTCAGACCCATTTGAAGTTAACAGGAGTTTCCATCGTTTCAAACTTTTCTCCATAAAGCTCCTAATGTTCTTAGCAATACCAAACATATTAAGACATTCCAGAATCCAGCTATGTGGGTCAAAATCATAGGTTTTCCTGTAATCAATCCACGCCGTGGCTAGATTCGTCTTCCTCTTCTTACAGTCCTTTAGAATTGCTTTATCGATGAGTAGCTGATCTTTTGTCCCTCTGCTCCTTCTCTTACAACCTTTTTGCTCTTCCGGAAGCAAATTTTCGCTTTTCATAAAACAATACATCTCCTCCGAAATAACACCACTTAGCAGCTTCCATATCAGTGGAAGATAGGTTATTCGTCTAAAATTCTCGACAGTATTTCCTTTTGCTAGTTCCTTCTGATACAACACTGTTCTTCCATAGGTCATTCAAGCTGGTATTTCTTTTGTCCCATCAAGAATATCGTTTAACTGACTAGCTATCCTTTCATGTACTCTATTGAGTTTCTTTACCCAGAACCCTTGCACTCTGTCACGCCAAGGTGCCTCCCAATATGCCATTTTCCTGCACTGCTTCATAACCATATCTTTATCAATTATAATATTCCTCTGTTCACCATTCACCATTTCCTCCTTCAGATCATTCAACCAATCAGCATCTTTGTTATGCTCTTTCCCTACGCTCCAAATTTCACTCCAGGAGGTTCTACTTTCCTCAGCATTCGGTATGTCACCATTAATGTTTCTTGCATTTCCATTTAACGCATGATAGACCTTCTTTTGATCTACTCGGAACAATCAATTTATTCTGTACTGTTCTATTCGTTGGTGGTATCGGGTAATTTTTGCAGTTTTGGCAAGGACCCTTTGTTTTAATTCTTCAATTACTATAGTTAAACTCTTCCTTTCTACTCTGTATTTTTCCTTTACCAATTTTGCCTTACTCTCTCTCGTAACGCCTATATATTTTTTCTTTACCCTTTCAAGAATGTTAATATCCTTAATCAGTTGCTTCATATCACCTTCAATACGTCTTTTCCACCAAGGATACTTCTTCTTTCCTCCTTTATATTTTTTATGGCCCAGTTGATCTGCTACTCCGACACCTGCAGCTTTGATGAGATTATTTGTCTGTGTTACACTCTTCGTTTCGATGAAATCCAACACTCTATTAACTTTAGCAGTAGCTACATTTAGGCTTTTCTTGTCAACATTCTCAAAGCTAATTCCATCGGTATTCCTGCCTTCAATGACGATATCATTTAATTGATCAATAATTAGCTGCACTTCTTCATCTAATGTTTCATTATAGGGAATCACATCGCCTATATTCTCGTTTGGTTCATGAAAGCTATAGTCACTTTCTTCCCCACCTATCACTCTGTTATTTCCCTTTTGTCTGTCCTCGACCTCTTCTGTATTTATATTTACTGCTTCACTATCTACATTTATCTTTCTTTGAATATTTTCCATTTCCAAATTAGAGAGCCAACCGTTTTTTCTAATGGCTCTTGCTTGATCACACAAGTGGTGGTCAGTGACATCAAAGACTCCATATTCTCTTCATTCATGCATCATTCATTGACTGTAACCCCCTATTGATTTTTCATTCTCATCAAAAGGCCTGCTTCTGACAGCCATAGGATGGCGACGGGGCCCCCGCTGTCGAACCAGGGGACACCTGGCAGGCGAGGCACCTTCACGATCTGCTCTGGTGCCATTCACGCCGTTATTTTCAATATTATTTATATTCATTTCACTCAAAAAGAGGGTACAACCACCAGCATTTTTATTGAGACACCATCTCTGGGCAATTTGCCAACCAAAGCTAAAGGTCCAATCCAAACCATAAGACTCCTGATATTTGCAACTGCGGTTGGTTTGTTGTTCGGAGTTTTTCTTCTCCTGGGATGGCTGCCGACCAAGGCTGATGACCCCATCCTGGCCACAGGAAGAGAGGGTGAGTATATATCAGCACTGAAATGATAAACTATACTCAAAGAAAAAAAAAGATGACAAATTCTGAACCGCACATCACTTACACAGTTGAAAGATCCATACCCATCATAAATCTCCTTCCTTGGTATTTTTATCGCGATACCACCACTATCATGTTGCCTTCATCACGGCTAAAGAGAGTTGCATGATTACCCTGAGGTAATACTATCTCGCGCCAGACACCAACCTGGTATTTCTATGGCCCGCGGATATTATTGTTATTATTATTATCATCATCATCATTATTATTAATATTTTTTACGTGTCTTGAATATCACCCAAATATAAGAACTGTCCAAAACCTACCAAGTCCAAGTCATACAAGTACAATCACCCAACGTCAATTCACAAAATTTGAACCAAGAAAAATCGTATCAAGTCAAGTCAAACAAAGTGTTAATCCGACAAAATTTCAAGCATCCAGTAATAACAATATCTGAACAGATACTGAATATAATAACAAATTTATTATTTCCTTCTAGGTCTAACGTTCACAGCAATAGAGCCATTATCGCTTCTTGTGTTAAAATTTAAAACTACATAATATGTTACAGTTTACATATCCTCTGATAGATCTTTTCTGCACAATTGTCTAAATATCAGGTCCCAGATAAATATTAGGTAAGTNCGACCAAGGCTGATGACCCCATCCTGGCCACAGGAAGAGAGGGTGAGTATATATCAGCACTGAAATGATAAACTATACTCAAAGAAAAAAAAAGATGACAAATTCTGAACCGCACATCACTTACACAGTTGAAAGATCCATACCCATCATAAATCTCCTTCCTTGGTATTTTTATCGCGATACCACCACTATCATGTTGCCTTCATCACGGCTAAAGAGAGTTGCATGATTACCCTGAGGTAATACTATCTCGCGCCAGACACCAATCTGGTATTTCTATGGCCCGCGGATATTATTGTTATTATTATTATCATCATCATCATTATTATTAATATTTTTTACGTGTCTTGAATCATCACCCAAATATAAGAACTGTCCAAAACCTACCAAGTCCAAGTCATGCAAGCACAATCACCCAACGTCAATTCACAAAATTTGAACCAAGAAAAATCGTATCAAGTCAAGTCAAACAAAGTGTTAATCCGACAAAATTTCAAGCATCCAGTAATAACAATATCTGAACAGATACTGAATATAATAACAAATTTATTATTTCCTTCTAGGTCTAACGTTCAGAGCAATAGAGCCATTATCGCTTCTTGTGTTAAAATTTAAAACTACATAATATGTTACAGTTTACATATCCTCTGATAGATCTTTTCTGCACAATTGTCTAAATATCAGGTCCCAGATAAATATTAGGTAAGTGAGGGCAACTTATTTGTTAATATATTTATTAATATATTTCTCAGATTTCGTTAGACAATTATAGAAATTTCTGAATAGCTAGGAAGTCTTTTGGCGAATCAAAATTGACACGTATCAAAAAGTTCCCGTAACAAATAAACATTATCAAATAAAAAAACTGTGTCAGATTAGTTGGCTCAATTTGTCGCGATTCCATAATTACATTTACCTGTATGCCAGGAGTCTTTTGTATCTATGTCGATCAGCAGCATTAACTTTCCCAAGTTGTGTTAGGTTATTGCTGCAAACTATATTTTGACTATCTACATAAACATCGTAAACTTCAGGCTTGCTTTCAAATATCTTTTCTGTTGTACCTATCAGGAAAAAAAATTCTATACTGCTTTTGAAGTGTTAAAGACCCATGCACTACACAAAGAAACATAATCTAAGTTGAAGACACCTTCAAATTGCATCCAGCTGTCAACAATGACCATATCTAAGTCGCATTGGCTCTTGTTAAAAATATTTTTATATAAGGCAAGTAAGCTAATACATTTTTTACAAAAATAAACATGGTACGAAATATAGTGTATAATAATAATTACTCCGTTTTTCGTATAAATATTTCCATCTGTAATTGACTGCTATAGTAGCTGTGTGGCCGGTCATCTTCCTGTTATGTGAGGCCTTGCCCATTCGAGATGGTCATATTTTTGGCAACGTTATGCTCAACTTATTAAGCTGTTATAAATGACACTACTGAGTCTGTATATCTTTTCGGAGAAAGAAATTAGAATGAACAACAAAAAAATAAAATTGGAAATTGCAAAGAAAAAATCCCAATAACACGTAATTCTCACTAAAAGCAAATTCTTATCTTGCTGAGGGCCAACCTCATAAAACACTTTACATCATTTACTTGGATAGAAATCTTCAGGGCAAAAGTTGTTTTTTCAAAAACTCGTGACCGTATGCCATAATAAAATGAGATTCTGCTTTGAATCCCCCTTTTCCATTGTTCTGGGTACAAATTAAAGTGACCCCAGGGCTGCTTCAAGTACAACGTCAATAGTCAGCGCTTCTAAAGGCCGAAACAAGTCTGAAAGGAACCAACTGGATTGTGGTGATAGTAGAGTCAGGAAATTCTAGAATGGGAATCTATTGATTTATGACACGATAAATTGAACCAAATTCAAATGACAGTACAATGCAAAGTCTGCATCTTCGTTTAGACTCAGTATCTGGTTGTTTTGCAGCCCACTGTCTCATTTTTGTGCCCTGTAACCACAATCTTTTCTTTCTTTCTGTCTCCCTCTGTCTCTGTCTTTCTGTCTGTCTGTCTCTGTGTGTGTGTGTGTGTGTGTCTCTCTCTCTCTCTCTCTCTCTCTCTCTCTCTCTCTCTCTCTCTCTCTGTCTGTCTGTCTGTCTCTCTCTCTCTCTCTCTCTCTCTCTCTCTCTCTCTCTCTCTCTCTCTCTCTCTCTCTCTCTCTCTGTCTCTGTCTGTCTCTGTCTCTCTCCTCCCTCCTTTTCACCAGTATTTTGACTGCTTTCCAGTAACATGTCACTTATGATGAGGTGACATTAAAAATAACAATTATTTCCAAAAATTAGTAAAAGTGAATGTAGGTTCATGTACTTACATGCAACATATCTATATTCTGCTCCTAGTGACAAAATATCCATGACATTTACATAAAATAAGGGGTTGGCGTTCCAGCTATTCACAAAAGGTATAGCATGGCTTCCAAGGAGGCAGGTGCAATACACTAAAAATTTAAAAAATACTAAATAAAACTGCGTATTAAAAGGTAAGATTTTAAACACTTTTCCATAACAATATAAAGGCATTAGTAAACAAACTTCATCCACATAGAACTCAACAACTGTCACCAAAAACACGTATACTTTGCCCCAAACTCTTTCACTGGCACCAATCAGGCCTGAAAGCGCCAGAATTCAATGTGCGGTATTTTTATATTGAATAAAAAAATGGGCAAAGAACGATAAAACACAATAGATATCGTACAAAGCTAAAGCTACTAAGTAAAGTACTCACTGTAAGTAAAATAGTAATAAGTGGAATAAGTAAAAACCTTCAAAAGTGCCACAATACAACAGAAGATACAAATACTGCTATTATCCTTTGTGATACAGCAAATTGAAGATACCCCAGCTATGGTGTCTTCCAGGCCTATATATTTAGTCAGTGTGTGTTTTTCCTTAGATATGGCAAAGCCAGTAAAAAGAGTCACCACTCGTTATAGAATTTGGTTTCTGCTTCTAGCCGTACTACGTAAAATTATTTTTCTAATTTTCTAAAGAATAATGTAAAACAGTGAAAGAAACTATGACGTTTGGAATTCTGAATATGAGACCAAACAAAACAACATATATACAAAAAATTGATCCAATATTAAGAACATCAACAAATAGCTAGGCAGAAACATGCTGTACAACAATAAAGGATAAAATTGTCAAAAGGGTTCCAACACGGTATTAAAAGATAACCTAATAACAAAGTTTGCGGTCTCATGAAAATCCCGACAGGTATCTTTACTGAGGAACTTTTGAACTTATGTAACGCTGTCTACAAATGAAAAACTGATGGTCAACGAGGTGCCTCTTTCGGATTCCCGAATATGGGGAACTTTAAATACCAGATAACCATGTAGATATAATCTTATCATGTATAATGGCTAAAATACAAAATCTATTACTCCTAAATCGAAGGAGACAAAAATTGTCACATCTACATACATCTTTAAAGGTCCATACAATATAGATCTACCACAGGAGAAACTCTTACCATCAGAAAAAAATATGAGTTATTAAATTTCTATGTTTTACGGCACTAAATTAATAAAAATTGGGGGTTTAAAACATTTAGAAAAGATATTTAAATGCAATATTGTCAAAATGTCAAAAGTTAAATCAAACCAGGTATTGTCTGTGAAAAAAGAAATTTTTACGAAGAGCCGCAATAGAAAAAATGGAAAGAACTTTTCAATTGAAACTTGCTTTCACGATTGTCCCTACCTCTTCTTGCCAAGCAGCAACTTTTGTGCCTTTTATTCAAAATCACTGTAGCTCATTATCAGTGTAATCGACTATTCAAAATTCAAGACGCGGAAGCTGTACAGTATCCAAGTTATAACAGCGATACCGCAAATGTAAGCAACAAAGAAGAAACGCAACGGTTGCGCTCTCCTTCATTTAAGAGATGTCCCAAGCCTACAGCTTCAAGTAGCTGGGTAATATGGCAGCTGATTCACCTATAATCAGAATATGATTAATGCTTTCCTCTCCGGCTACTAAAAACATAATGCATCTCATTAATTACATTAAATAAAAGATAAAGTATTAAAGCACTAATTTACATACATAAAAGGGTTTAATACAAAATATATTAAAGTATGCACTTAAGAGTTACCAATTAATACGTGAAATACACTGTATGTGTCATAACAGACAAACCTCGATAGCAAGCAACTCCTGCTGGTGGTGGGCAAAAGAATAAAATCCGTTTTTGTAGCAGAATTAATTTCCAAAGAACAAACACTTTTTCTCCAAAATACTTTAAAAACTGAGAGAAGCATCCTGCAGGGTGTGTAATCTAGCAAGAGACAAAAATTATTAGTAGTATATTTCAAAGCAGACCAATAATAAAAATATGACCGAGCTCATGTTCCATAAATATGCTTTGCGTATCTTCCATTGTCTCGCTGTGCTAAGCGTTATGACTACCACACAAAACCTTTTTAACATAAACATATAGATATCATCTTGATATATAATAACAAACATAATATATGTATAGGGAAAGAGAAAAAAGTGAAATGTGCATGGTCACTCCATACTCTTTGTATCCATGTGTTTTTTTTGTGGGTTCACTTAACTGTTTACCTCTGATATGATTCCAATACAGTGGTTTGTGTTTACTGGCAACTTCATGAGTGACGTATATCTCAATGTAAGACACTATTTTTCAATATAACTGTCAGGTTGAGGTTGGTAAAAATAAAAACATCAATTTTTACAGGAACAATTTTTGAAATGAAATCTTTAAAAATCTTTAAAACAAATTATCCTTATTTAAAAGGGGAGCTGAATGCATAACATCACTTTCTGTACTGTTTTCCAAGTTTTCCATTCAATATCCTCTGAATCTTATGCATATAAATGCTGTATGATTTATACCATTTCACCATTGGTATTTTTACCAAGCATTTGCAAGGAAGTGTTTAGTTTTTAGCACACCGACTTAGATTCTGGTTTTCCAACCTTATGTTCTACACAAATATGAGTGTCTTAAGCTGTAGAAGGTTCAACGACAGTGCGGACGTATACATACTTTTATGTGTAAATGTTGACGGTGTGACGTTACAGTTGAGTACTTGATTATTACGTCCAGAAAATGTGAATAACTGTTTTTGACATAAACGTATAATTGCCACAGTGACCCATTCCTTAATATTTATTAAGTGACAAGATAATTTTTAAAGGTATGAAAAAGAAATAAATTATAAAGTGGTGCTTTTAACGAGAGTCATAAAATGATTAACACTGAGCATAAGCATCAAAAGTGGCTTTGAGTCTTCAAGTATTTTAATTATTTTTTATTTGCTGGTTTTATACATCAACTCTATTTCCAAAACATGTACAGCTCAAAGGAATGCCATTTCCAATATAAAGACGCACAAACACAAATACAAACGAAGTACAGTTGTGTAGTATATGCATGGAAGCGGTTACTTTTATCACTTCTCTTGAGTACTCTTTATAAACAAGTTATATTTCAGTACTGTATTTAACACATACCTTCATTATTGGAAGCTCATCTATATGTGGTATTGTTTCAAATAATGGTGACGGTACTGTATTGTTCTTGTTAGGGCAGTCTTTATAATGTTTATAGTACCTAAGAAGATCATTATAATGTCGTGGGCACTCTAACTGCTGTCTACATACAAATTAAAAAAGAAATATATTACATTATGATTGATATTTAAAACAGTATATATGCCTAATTTGGAAAAACAGATTAGACAAACAAAGTACAAATTTCAATTGCCCAATGATAGATTAAAACCAGCTCCCATGGCTATTATAACAATTTATTTAACTTTGTGATAGCAACATTATATTACAACAGTTGAACAGGCTACCACTCTACATTCACAACACTGCTGCTATTTCTGTTAAATACTTTCCAACTTGCAAAGTCTGATAAATTTACAAAGTTCTAAAAATCTATTGAAAAATGCTCTCAATCTTAACTGATACGCCAGTCCAACTTTCTGCCAGATGGACTATCATAGTTTTTGTATGCATTGAGAAAACAAATTAAATAAAGCATTTGGTATTAATGAAGCATAGGCCCCTAAACTTTTGCAAAAAAATGAGTTCAGCTCTAACAGCTGAGTCTACAAAACAAACCATTTTCTAGCTTTGTCAGGTAGTGTCTACCCTATGTAAACTTATCTTTGACTTTGCAGAGAATGTGAAAATAGTCTGACTCAACAAGGAAGATGAAAAATAACTCTTCATCAATAGTCTTATTCATTCTGTTTTCATTGCTCTTACTCCCCTGTTATCAGTTTTCTGTTAAGTAAAATTGAGGCAAAGCAAATAACCAGCCATTCAATTCCTGTTCATGAAAAATTTAATACCCTGTTATATGAAAATAAAAGTAATGGATTAGGTATTTGGTGGAGATTTAACAATTAGAAGGCATAAGGCAGGCATAAATATCCTTAAAAAGGCTTAAGCTGCAACCAAAACCAAAGCTAAATTCTGTAACTTTGTTTGGGTTGTCAACAAACTAGTATTTAAACATAAATTGTTGCAGTACATATTAACAAATATGTAGCTGTACCAGACAGATAAACATGGAAAACATCGGGCATTCCTGGTGCAGCATAACTAGGCACAGACATAGGTGATAAATATCCAACTATACAGTTTTGGCTATGCTGTTTGGTAAGACAAATCAATCCGTGTAAAGAGCAAGTCACTGCCTTGAGTTAATGAGTTGTCAATTATAAATGTAATAGGAACATCTGGTAAATGTCTCTGAAATTTTTGTTAAAACTCTTTTATAATCAAGATTTGATTTTTTACAAAAAAAATTTTCAACTGTCCATATTTGTTAAATAAAAGTCAAGAAATAAAACTTCAATAAAAATGAACTCTACATTTTTACTTTTATCTCTGACATAGTCATTTAAGTATCCGTACTGACTGGTTTAAAGCTCCTGAGATCTGAGGTTAGTCTTGACACATACTGTCAGCCTATATTAAATATTAAATATGGTTGCTGTGGGCAACCATATTTAATGTCCCTGTCCACTCAGCCAGTGATGTCAACAAATAGTTTCATGGAAAGAGCCTGGATTGAAGAAATATGATTCACAACCGTGTTCAGCACCGACATACATTGCCATGTGTATACTTGTTGCTTTGGCAGCATCCAATCAGTTGTTAAAGATGTGGTGCAGTGTATGTGTGTCTCCATGGCATAAGGAGCCAAGTTTTTTGCAATCAATCCTCACATTTTCAAGTTCTTATAAGTGGGCAGAGAAACTATAAATGCTATCCTCCAAAAATAGAATATATTTTTGGAAAAAGAGTTCACTATCTTATTTCTCTGTCCTGGGTAATGATATCAAAATGCATCTTGGGGTCTTCCCTGAGCAAGAAGTAGCAACCCATTGCTCCCCATACCAGGGTCAGAGTGAAACTATCAGCCACAGGTCAGTGGATTTTGTAACTGTTACCTATGGCAGATACAAATAAACCTAGTTAGATGGTACCGTGATTGATGAAAGAACCTTGGAGCCTCTAGTTCTCTCATTCTAGCTCCTGACTACACACCCAAATGAATAGAAGAAATAAGCAAACTCAGACCGCATTGTCCATCAAGTGAGTCAACAAGGGGCACATGACCCAGTGACTGACCAGGCCTATGCACAAAAACCAAGATACTGGAAAACAATCAAAACACTTAAATATCAGGAAAGAGCTGAAGATTGCAACTTGAAATGTAAGAAAACTGAAAGCACTGGGGGAACTTAGTACAGTATGCAATGAAATGGAACATAATAATATCCAGATACTTGGAATTTCTGAGACTAACTGGAATAATTGTGGCAGTTTTGAGAGTGAAAATACTTGCAAAATAATTCACTCTGGGGAAAAAAAGGATACAGCCAAGGTACAGCAATTATATTGTCTAAAAATGTTGCTGATGCAATCATGGGATGCAGTCCAATATCAGATAGAAGTTTGAAAGTACATCTTCAGGCCAAACCCCATAACATTAGTAGAGTGCAGTGCTATGCACCAACAAATACAGCCTCTGAAGATGAGACAGATGAATTTTACAATGCACCACAAGAGGCATTAGATTGCATACCTAACAGAGACATCAAACTGATTATCAGCAACATGAATGCTAAAGTAGGATCATCTAAGATAGGTAATGAAAACCTTGGAACTTTTGGCCTTGGTAATAAAAATGATATGGGAGATGCACTATTACAGTTTTGCAAAACAAACCATCTAGTAATAATTAATATCTTGTTTAAAAACCATCCATGAGGACTGTATACATGGTTTTCACCAGATAACTTAAGAAGAAATCAAATTGATTATATCATGATTGATAAAAAATGCAAGACTTGTGTAAAGAACACAAAAATTCTACTGGGAGCTGATTGTAACTGTGACCATCAACTATTAATGGCAAAGCAGCAATAGAAATTGAAAAAGATTTCATGACCACTAACATCACTAAGACTTGATTTTTCAACAATCAGTGAAAACTACTGTATAAATATCTCCAACGAATTCAAATGCCTTTTAGAATGTGACAAGGAAGAATTATCACCAGATAAATTATGGACATTAGGAAAGGATAAAGCATCTATAATATTCATCAATTTCTCTAAGGCATTTGACTCAGTGCACTATGAAATGCTGAAGGACATACTGCTGTCCTGTTACTGCAATTATGATGTTGTATCACAATACTGAGTCTATGGTGGGTTTGCCAGATGAGGACACAGACTTTTTCAAGATACTTGCAGGGGTGTTACAAGGGGACATGCTGGCTCCACTGCTCTTCATAATAGCATTGGATTATGTCTTGCACTTTTTCGTTGACATCTATAAGGATTTAGGTTTTACTCTTAATAAGGCCAGGGGCAGAAGATATCTGTTAAGATAACTGGTGCAGATTACGCTAATGACTTGGCACTATTTGGAGATGAAATTCGTAATGTAGAAACACTTTTTCAATCGCAAGAGGAAGTTCCTTCTATCATTGGAGTCAAGACAAAACTGATGAACTTTAACCAAGCAGGCGTTGCAACTACAATCAACAATATTCCACTTAAAGAGGTGAATAATGTTACTTACCTTGCAAGCAAGATCACTTCAACAACTCAGGATATTGATATCCACATCACAAAAGCTTGGAAAGCAGTTGATAAATTGACACATATTTGGTAATTGACCTCACCTAACAACCATAAAAGGAACTTCTTCCAAGCTGTGGTCGAGCCAGTTTTACTTTATGGATTGACTGCTTGGACGCTTCTCAAAGATCAAATGAAAAAGCTAGATGGTACCTACACTAGGATGTTGGGCAATTCTCAAAAAATCTTGGAATGAGCATTTGACATTACCAGAATTGTATGGAACCATACTGGCAGTTAGCAACACCATAATGGAAAGATGAATGAAATTTGCTGGACATTGTTACCATTGCAAAGATGAATTACTCTCATCCCTGCTACAATGAAAGTCAATGCATGATCGTATGTCTAGGGGAAGACCTTGCAAAACATATGTGGATTTGTTATGTGAAGACACTGGACTAAGTGCTACAGAACTGCAAACAGCAATGATAGATCGGAACATATGGAGGCAATGAATCAGAGTGACCCAGGCAATCTGCCCAATCCAGTAAGGTAAGGTAAGAAAGGATATGTTTCTTGAAGTTGCTATCAACATCATCATCATCATCATCATCATCATCATCATCATATTTGGTTTAACGTCCGTTTTACATGCTAGCATGTGTTGGACGATTTCTTGAAATTGACTTCCAAGTTATCCTATCCTTCACCAGGTCTCTGCTGACACCTTTTTCTTTCAGATCCATCCTTATCATTTCCTCCCATGTTTTCTTCGGTCTTCCTCTGCCAATTGTTCCTGTCACCTTGATTGTTCTACATCTACTTGCCCAAGCATTCTTGTCCATTCTCTCCACATGACCTAACCAATGAAGCCTCCTATTCTGCATACAGCTGCCAATACTGTCTTGGTTCAATCTCCTTCTGAGTTCATTAGAACTGATCCTGTCCTTCACACTTAGTTGCACATCCATGTCACTCCACTCAACGTGGCTGACATCTTCAGCTTTCACGGGCCAAGTTTCACTGCCATACATCACTGTGCTATGTACACAT
>RDPX01000575.1:70507-115377 GCA_003991215.1 Morbakka virulenta | reverse complement strand
TGCTGCTGGTAATCCTAACTTGCCTTCGTTTAACTTGATACCGAATTCCGACTTCGCCAAAGCTCCACCGTCACTTTCCCGTCCATATGCCCCAATGTCAGCCATTACAAACCTATACCTAGCATCAAATACTGCCATTAAAACAATGGAATGGAATCCTTTGTAATTAAAATAGTCACTGCCAGAATGTTTGGGGGCCTTAATTGCTATATGCTTGCCATCAATCACACCCACACAATGAGGGTAATTCCAAAAAAAGTCAAAATCATGTGCAATCGACTTCCAATCTTCTTCAGTGCTGGGAAATTTGACAAAATCGTTATAAAGGCAATCTCAGATGGCATCGCAAGTCTCATAGATAATTTTATTAACAGTTACTTTGCCAAGTCTGTAACTAATAGCAATTGATTGCTGCAAGTTACCGGTTGCAAGATACCACAGTTACTGCCAGTCTTTCCCCTGGAGTTACTGGAAATCAATGTCTATTTGCATGAACAAGTCGATCCTTCACTACATCCAGAAGTTCGTCAAAGCACTCCTTTGCCATTCGAAAATACTGGTGTTGTCTCTCCTCGTCCACATTTCTTAATTCTTGAATGAAAGAGTGATATTCTCCTCTTTGACATCTTGTGGTATTTACCATTCGAACATAAGATTGTTGCTGTTCATTTTGATATAACTGATACAGTGCAAGTAATCTAGGAAGCTTTCCCTTTGATGGCATGATTGAACTGATCTGTTAATTTTGCTTACAGCACAAATTAAGTATGAACACCCATTTCCTTTACGGAAAATTTTTTACTTAAGCAAAAAAAATTATTGTGTTTTAGAAATTTTTTGCTTAAGCAAAAAAAATTATTGCTTTAAGGGATAATTTTTTCCTTATCCATTTTGCTTTAAGCAATAATTTTTGAAGTATAAATCCAGCATTAGGATATGACAAACCCTGTCCTAAATGAAAATGTCAGTTACGTGTAAAACCCCACACTGTACATAGTATATAAAGTACATTTCTAACAAAGCAAAAAGGAAAGAACTCAACCAAACAATATAATCTTTGGCATTTCTTACACAAAATCCTGTGTAACATTGTGTGATCCACTTGTTATTGCTTTGAATTCTACACTTGACAAGTCAAAATTCTTTGGTACTGACCATTCCACTTCATTACCTAAAAATGAACAGAATAGGTAAGTCCAATCTACAATTGTTAAGCAAATAAATCTGCCTGTATCATGAGGCAATTAAATCTAGGCATTTAAAGGCTATACCATGTGCTTCAAAATAATATTAAAAATCTGCAAATTTTGCCATTATTATTTATTATTAATATTACTTATATAATATTGTTGTACAGATAAGTAATTAAAACTAAGTTCTTCTCTTTGTGGTCACCATTTAAATCAATATTCCCAATTATGTAACATTTCAATATATTATTAGTGGTCATCATTTAAATCAATATTCCCAATTATGTAACATTTCATTATATTGTTAGTGGTATTAAGTTCACACAACATTAGCTGCCTGATATCATTCTGATAGTTGTTACTGCTGTAAGTAAACAGGCATTCTGAAATAAGGTAAGTCAATTTCCCAATATCTGACACTTTCCTTAAAATCAATGCCTTAGGCCTTTTCATATGTCTGGGTTTTAATATCCAAATTTCTTGGGCTGAAATTGTCAATAAATATTGCAATAAAGGCATTGTAATTTGCATGAAGCAATATCCCTACTTAGTTTCAAAGAAACCACTTTAAAGTGCCCTTAGTCCCTGTAATCATTATTAAGGCAATAATCCATTTCATAAATGCAAATTAGGCTTGTGATCACTGATAAGAAGCTCAACCATTCACTTAATGGCAAGCCAGGAATGGATTGCTTAAGTGAAAAATGCTTTATCAGTATATGACTTTCCTGGGTTTTCCTTTTTAGGCTAATTAGAGGACCACACATTTCTTTCCAATACGAATCCTGTCATTTTGTCAAAAAATCACTTATAATAGACAAATAAAAGATGTTAAACAATGTTTATCACCTTTCTGATAAAGGTTTGCTATTTTCTGCAATTGTTAGCTCTTTCACCACAAAATTTTGCATAAAAACAACAACAAATAGCAATGGCAATGTGCTCCAGTGAACTTGATTGGTCACCTGACATGACACTGGAGCACTTGTGTGGTGAATGTTTGGTTAATTCTCAAGCCTACTGCAAAAAACCCCACTTTCCAAATGAAGCTAAATGAGTAAGTGCTACCAACTAGTAAGTGAATGAAAAATTAACTTGAGACACTAGCATGGTGATCTTATGCTTGAATATAGAAAAGATTTTCAAGGAACTAAAAAGAAATTGATACAGAACAATAACGAGGTTATAAAACAAGAAAACTAAAGGAAAAAGTGAACAAAGAGGAAATAAAAAGAGAAGGAAAAATGAAATGATTAAAGTAAAGAAGTAAAAATGGGGCAAGATTATAAATAAAGTGGTGATGTAAGAAGATATAGGGTAATAGTGAATAAAGAAAAAATAAGCTCACAACCTTAATGTTACTTTTCTAGTCTTACTAAGTAAAGAAACAAAATAGCAAAGACATAAAAAGTTGGGGTAATAAATTTTGATTTGTAATGAACTGTTAATTCATATTAACATGGAGGAATGATGTCACAATGGTATTGTGTTGATCATACTGGTTGATTGTATGACTCATTTTTAACCATTTAAAATTTGCCTGCAACAAGAGTGTTTTGAATCTAGTCTGGTGCACCGATATTTTTCACTTTTCTCCAATTCCAAATCGGCTCCATCTGTATTAAATTATTTTCACAGCCAGGGTACAGTAGTTAGCTTGAAGACAGTTATCTGGCAAGGTAAATCATGTTAGTCAAAAGTCAAGTAACTCCTTGTTTAATCTGTGGTCAACAATAACATTCCCTGTTTACAATGAATGACAAACTTCCGTTTTTGACAAAACCTTGTGGTTTATCTACTCATTTACTATAACTCATAGACAATACTTCAGTGCTAAATGATCAATAATATCCCATTCATTAACTTTGTTTTCCCATTTCAATAACCAGAAGACTTATCTTAAATACTGGCCAGTAAACAATTGAACCTCTTTGTTACCTTCCTCTCCTATTCCACCCTCTGTTTTGTTTTCTGTTTTTAGTTCCATACATTAATTAAAATAAATTAATGTTAACAAAATTAATACAAGAAAATTATATATATATATATATATATATATATATATATATGCGAAACGTCGTTTGGTTAAGTGTACAAAGCTGTGATGTTGGGACGTTGGTTTTACATTTTAGTATCGTTACTGTCATGGTTTATTTAACCTGAACAAAATTTAAATAAAATGTTTCATGTGACGTATGTTATTCAAGAGCAGTCAAAGTAAACACATTTCCTAGTTTGCTATAATTAAATGACAATCCTACTGTAAAAGTATGTTTCAAATGACCTTTAAACCATGTCTGGTACGAAATCGATTCGAAATCTACCACTCAATTGACTAATTACTAATTGCTTATTGGGCCCCCAACAGTAATCAGGGTAACATTTTGTGAGCAAAATATCATGTGCGTGGCGAGTGATTCCAGCAACTTATCACCAACTTAAAAAGAAAATTCAGCGTAATGTTACAGATATGCTTTTAAAAAATTAAATGATATGAGCTTGCCTCTCTTCGTATCAAATACGACCACAAATATAGCTGTTATAAAATCAGAATTTCCACCATTATCCCCTGCTTGTTTTGGTTGTATTTTCTTCGTATCCTCTGTTAATCCATCAAAACCTTTATTTTGTATACCTCCATAGGGCTCGACATCTATTATACGCCGATTATCCATACTACCTCCTGTTAAAATCTCTTACCCTGGGTCTAAAGAGATCGATAATTTCTTGGTTTCCTAATCATCATCCCAATGCTTTGTTTTCCTATTATGACTCACCTGCTGGCACAAGGGTCTGGCACTAATTTCAATTTCTCGTCTTTCATTCACCTTGATGGAGTGTTGACATGAGACGGCAATGACAAATAAATATAGTCGACGCTCGTTATCTCGAACTCTCAAGGAACCGGCGAAAAAGTTCGAGATAACGAAAGTTCGAGATAACGGATTCAAGTAGTGTGAAAGTTTGAGACAGTGAATGTTTTGAAATTGAGTGAAAAAATCAAAATGAGTTTGCAAGACAACGTCATTTACAAAACCCAAAGAGATTTTTCTGGATATCAGAGAAGGAAAGGGGAGTCGAGTCGAGGCATTCACATTTATTGAAGTCGTAGTAAATTAGATTTTTTTACCTTAGGAGTAGAAACTTTCTCAGGTACAAACTTTTCGCACCTTCCGCGAATTTTGGCAGATTTCGCGAAAATTCGTATCCGACAAATACAAATTTTCCAAGAAGCTTTAAAAATTCCTTATAAATTTAAGGAAAATACCAAGATTTAGGGTTAAATTCGCGAAAATTAATACCCGAAAAATACGGAAATTATGCGAATTTTTACCCATAAGGTATAAATCCCTGCTTAAATCATTCTTTTTTATAAAAAAATCTAAAATACTGGTCTGCTTTTTGGCTTCTGATTCGCCTTTAAAAACAAAGATTCGAAGCGCTGTAAAAGCTGAAGCAGCTGTTGTATCCCTTTTTATTCGACATTGATAAGCTGGCACAGTGGTAAGCATAGGCGAGTGTTATTCGCAGTGCCTGTAGTCTGGTGAGAGCCAAGGGATCATGTGACGGACTGCTACTTTTGTCTCACGAAGATATCGGGCTTTTCTAGGAAGTCAAAGCTGACCGTCCAGTATCCCGACGTGCATTCCGCTCAACGTCCAATGCTTCACAAAATTGAACTGCCGGTTCCATCCTCAGCCTAGAAGAGGGTCAGATCATCTGAAAGTAGCGACACTGCTATCAGTGCCAACAGCGATGCATCCATTGCATCAGGAATACAAGCATCTGAGCCTCATCTTGTCACACAGCTCGAGCTGAATGACTTGGCAAGGGATTTAGCTCTGTCAAAGCAACATGCTGAAGAGTTCACTTCCTGATTGTGAGAGTGGAACCTGTTCATAGACTCATCTGCGGTGAGCCCAAAAGCTGTACTGTTACACAATGGCAACCTACACCCACCGATACAAGTTGCTCATGCTGTTGGAATGAAAGAAATATACGAAACGATGAAGGAGCTGCTTTGTACCTTCAAGTACTCGGAACAAAAGTGGAAGATCTGTGGTAACCTCAAGGTTGTAGGTCTAGTCTTGGGCCTCCAAAGTGGATACACCAAGCACCCCTGTTTTCTCTGCTTGTCGGACAGCAGAGCAGATGAGCAACACTGCGAACAGAAGCAGTGGCCCAAGCGCTCCAGTCTCGTGCCAGGGAAGCACAACGTGCAACACTTTCCTCCCGTTGAACAAGGAGATGCCCTACTTCCTCCTATGCACATCAAACGTGGACTGATGAAGCAGTTTGTACGGGTGCTGGACAAGCATGGAGCAGCTTTCTGCTTCCTGTAGCAGAAGTTTCCTCGCATCAGTGAAGCGAAGCTAAAGGCGGGGATCTTTGTTGGCCCTGAAATCCGAGAGCTTCTAAGCGATTGTGATTTTGCATGCATGATGAGTAGGGTGGAGCTACAGACATGGAAAGCTTTCAAGGTTGTAGTCGAAAACTACCTCGGCAACAAGCGAACCACTAAATACAAGAAGCTGATTACTGACATCCTGCGCCACTACCGCCAAATGGGATGCAGAATGTCAATCAAGCTGTACTATCTTCACTCCTATCTGGACCTCTTCCCAGATAACCTTGGGGCTGTCAGCGACGAGCACTGAGAGCACTTCCACCAAACAATCGCAACTCTGGAACATCGCTATCAAGGGCGCTGGGATGCAGCTATGCTTGGAGACCATTGCTGGTTCCTGAAGCGAGACACTACTACCGTCCATAACAGAGCAGCAAGAAGGCTTTTTGAGTTGTGAACCCGAGGCTCCTTGGTCTTATGCAGTGACTGAATTCTTCGGAATGTATTTATTTACTGACCTACATTGTGCTTGCAAATACCTAAAACACGCTTACATTTGTTATACATGTACACTTGTGATGTACCCTATTCCCCCAGCATATAAGCCCATGGGCTTATAAACGAATTTTTTAAGATTTTGAATTTCGCTACCTGAAAAACGCTCTCGTAAAAAAGCCAATGGGCTTATAAATTTTTGACCCAAAATCAGCAAGGGTGGATAAAAAAAGGGCATATTTCAATAATATTTTTTTCTTTAAACATTCTAATGCACCACTGGTGCTTTTACAGCACTCTAAACTTAGTCAATTTCAATGTCTGTGTCTTCTGAACGTTCGTCCGAATCGACTTCACTTTCGTTATCTTGTTGTTCTTCATCCTCTTCGTTGCTTGATTGTTCTGCATCGATTGTTCTAGTAACTCCTCTTCTCTTGCCAACATCATTTCTTCCACTTCAAGAATAAGGCTCGATGGAACAGCTCGATTCGTTATCGTTTCTTTTAAACGAGAGTGTAAAACATCTAAATTACCATTCCATTCAATATAACCACATTGTTTGAAGCCACTAACGATCATTTCATTCGGAACCTCCTTCCATGCTTCTTGAGCCCACTTTGGCACCATTTCATAAGACGCTCTTCTCCTCTTTCCCGTCCTTGTATACTCCACTTCACCGCAATTCATCCAGTCGGCCCACGTATCTTTTAACCGGTCTTTGAAAGACTTGTTAACGTGGGTATCTAAGAATTGGAGCAGTGGGGTCATTCCACCGCCGATATACTTCACATCTGTCTCAAGATTTTGAAACGCTGAACCAACTTCATCACCCATGTGTGATTTCGCAGTATCCATGATTAACAAGCTTTTCGTTTGCTTAAAAAACATCCTGGTCTTTTCTTGAACAAACCATTGTATTTATCTAACATCATGTCCCTTGTCATTGTTCCTCCCTTTGATCCCTCTATTACCATTCCTGGTGGTATGTTCCTTTTGGAGCTTTCTTAAGAGTCTTAAAAATAATCATTGGTGGAAGTTTGAGAGCCTTTTATTCATCACTTTGCTTGTGAACTCCTGCGGTTAACACAGCAGTAAATCTTAATTTCTCATGTCTTGTTGTTGCACCTTTTACAGTTTGAATGCCGCTGAAATCGTAGGTTGTAGATCTCGGCACATCGAAATAACATGGAGTTTCATCCATGTTTAAAATCATTTCGTAATCTTTGGAGCAATCTTTCATCTCAGCCAGAAAACGGTCTGGTCGTTCTGGTGCATCTACAGGTATTTTTTGTCCTACACTTGTAACACGGCAGTAACTCAAATTATTTCTGTTCAGTATTCGAGTAAGCCAACCATTTGATGCCTTGAACGTTTCTGCTGGATTAGGATAAATAATTGGAAAAAGTGTTGTTGCTTTTCTTCTAATCATTTTTCCTGTAACGGTTTGACGTTTTCCTCTTTCTTGTTTTACATATTGCACAAGAGCATCTTCAAGGAGTGGAAACTTTGCATTCGTCAGCCTTATTCATCTTTTAGATCGAGACTTCACACCCCTGGTAATCTACAGAACAAATTTTAGATGTTGCTGAAACATTTCCATTGTTTTTATCTAATGTTATCAATACTGTTTTCTTGAAGCTCAACGTGTAGCTTTTCCTGGTTTCCATCTTTAAAAAGAATTTTCACTGCGCGTTCAAATGATATTTCTCCTATCTACGTTCGAATGCTATTTCGAACATTTACAAACGAATAATCTAACTGTTCTCCCTATTGCAAGCGTTACACTTTAATATCATGGCAAGAACATCAGGACACAAACCTTACAGTATTACTTTCAAAAGTTTTATTACTGGTCATCATGTGTACAAAGAAGTTTGGTCTCCTGTTTTAGGTGAAGATTTGACATGTTTACCTGAACCAGAAAATTCTCATGATAAATATGCTATCAAAGTTTTAAAGAACAAAACTGTTGTTGGTCATGTTCCAAGGGAAATTTCGCAATACTACTGTTACGCATTAAACTCAGGAGGAAAAATGAAAGCTACAGTATGTGGTCGAAGAGAAAATAAGCGAGGGAATGGTTTGGAGGTCCCATGCAATTACTTACTGAAAGGACCAGATAAATATCTTGAAAAAGCAGAGTGTATTATAAAAGATATTGCTGGAAGAGAAAAGATCGTCTAATAAAAAGTATCCTTCTTAATGAAAAATATCATTCTTGAAAATGTCTCTCCCTTATAAGCCCAGTGGGCCTATACCCAGGTATAAGCCCATGGGCTTTTTTATGCAGGGTGGGCTTATATGCGGGGGAATAGAGTACTTCGTATTGCATTCGTACATGGAGTTTTCATGTACACATTAGATTAGCAGTACTTTGCAGTGTTTGCTGAATTATATTATTTGCATTCAGAATATTGTCTGCCTGTTTTTACTTTTCATCAAATCGGTGGTGTCCCATAGAAAAATATCCTGACGTGATAGAGAAAAACGAACTTTGAAATCAGCACGTCGTATTTAGTCAGAAAAAGCTAATAAGACTCATGTTACAGAGATAAAGTTGTGTTTTTTGACCAGTGAATTAAATTATCATAGTTGCGTTTCGAATTCGTCTAACACCTCTGTCAATGCGGTTAGGAATGCGGTCAAAAGTCACAAAAGAAAAAGGGAGGATGAGAAAATTTCTTTCACAGTGAGTATATTTCAAACCTGTGTTGCATGGGTGCGCTTAGAGAGCTAGCTATCAATGAAGACTGTAGAACTGTAAATTTTACCCAATGTATTTCAACTGGGGGACGTGCTAGTTTTCCTGATAAAGAAGTCTGAAACAACTGAATTGTAAAATCTACGAATTCTGCAGAATCTCATTCCTGTGTGGGATTTTTGGCTTCATACATAGGTTGGTAGTTTAACTTTAAATTATTTTCTCTTGGTTTTTATTTCTGTTCTCAATTTGAAAATAAATGACATTTTATTTTTCCTAAAGTTTTGTGGTAAAAAAAAAATAATAGTCTCTTGTACTCTTATAAGAAAAATGATTTAAGATAAATAAAAAATTTAGTTCTTTGTTGACATTTACCTTACAATTTAATATCCTTGTCGCATCTTTCCAGAGCGTTGACATTAATTTAGTCTGGTTGTCAAATGCTAAAAATAAGACGAATTATGCACTTTGAGTAAAAAAACATATTTCACAGAACGTAACTTATTGAAGTGCTCGATAATGCTAGATATAGAGACACTTTGGAATATAGCTTTGAGAGAGGTCAATGCGAGTTTTAAATATTACCCTTCCCCAGACATACTTTATTGAATAACGTAACGAATTTGAGCGGCAATTCAACTGAAATACTACGTCCATTCTTTTTTTTAATGTAACAAAAGTCGACAATATACTCCCATTTCCTAAAGCTGCAGCATATTTTAGTACTTGTTCCTATTTAAGAGTTTCTTAATATTTTCTAGTCTTGATCTTTAGCTAATAGGTCACTCAGTAAACATTTATTCGGTAAACGAACATGTCTGTCAATATCAAGTTTTTTGTAGCTCAGTGTTTATCAATTAGCTTTATTTACATGTTTATTGATTTTGATTTTGATTCAGTCTTCAGCTTAAATCCTAACAAATACACAAAAATAAGAACTTAAAATTTAGATGAGATAATCTGTTTTTGAGAGGTGAATGGGACGTGTACATTAAGGAAGAAAAGTTAAAACAGTGAATCGGTTGCTTCATCCAAAGACGAATATAAGGCTAATGTTAGAAACGTAGTACCATAATAACTGATTCGAAGACCATGAAGAGTACTATTTTTGTCACTGTAAGCTGTTGGAGCTGAAGAAACGGAAACACTAGGACCCCTAACCGAATTAATAAGCAAAACTAAGCCATCTTCGTTCGTTGCCAACGGAGAATCACCCTGTGAAAAGGCAAGTTCTGTGTGATAGAGGGTGCGTAGAAAATCCTGCCCAACAATGATCGGAACAGCTGCAACATTACCAGTAAAATGGCCACCAGATCTGAAAAAACAAGTCATTGTGGCCTATATTAAAAGATAGACACCTACAATCCAAAACTGAATTTAATAAAGGGTAGTTTAGCGCCCCCCAAAATATACGAGTGGAAAAAATCAGATTTGAATTTCAATTTTAATTCTTCACTGTCTCTTTAATAACCCAGAGAGCGGTAGTCTTGACTCAATGAAGGGTATGAGAGTAAAAGAGCTCCAAACCTCTATCTATTTTTATGACGACGTACGGCCAACGTACGTGACATTACAGGGGTACAAAGAAGGGAAGTTTTTAAAAGTAAAAAAACCCCTGGCGCTGAAGCAATAGCTTTCGAAAACTGCCTTGTAACTCGATTTTCGAAGCTAGTGAACATAGTCAAACCTAGTTTAATCCGAAGAATATTGATCACTGTTTTCATTCTATAAAATTTATGTTAAATGCCTTTAAAACACAAGGAATACAGAACCCGCATTTGTTTCCCTGTCTAGGACCTCATCTACAATAGCTCTGTATGTATGTAAAATCATGGTAAAAAATCGAGCTTTTGTTTTTATTCTTCCCACAGAAAACCACATGTTATTTTAATTGTACTTTAATTGTTTTCATTTGCTTCTGTATCTATTTATCTTTCGTATTATAGTTGGAAAATCGCCACCTATACTGTGTGTTTCCACATGTATTGATGGCACTGACCTTCTTTGACTTTTTGTTAAACAAGTGAAATGTTTGCAATTAAAATAAGTGTATTTTTTGTTAACGCCTTTCTGTTAGTACCCGAGTGGACTAGGATGCCTCCAAAAGAAACAAAAATAGAAGTTCGTTTTATCAATACGGAGAAATAAGAAAAGGATTGTGAAAGCCTTCCACTTTTCGGGGATTTGCTTAAAAAACCACAATGGGATTACCGAAGACCTCCAACTTTTGTGACTGTGTCTAAAACAATTGAAGATATAAGCAAATTCCTTTTGTCTGCAAAAAGAATATGATTAAAGTCAAATATGAAACGGATTTGTCTGATACATCTTCAATAATAACCCTTAAGCAAATTCTTCAACAGAATTTGCTTAAGCTAATCTGTTTTTTGACAAGTTGCCAAGAAGCAAATAAGACATGATAAAGTTAAAGTTTTTATGTCACAACTTTAAGTATGGTTGTCAAGGAGTTAAGAAGTAAGTGTCGGTGTAATGACAATTAGATAGCCTGTATGTTCTTAAGATTGATCGATAGAATAAAACAGCATGCATTTAGTGTTTTTTACAGTAATTAATCCCCATTTAATCGATTTCATACAAATAACAGTGGAAGAGTGTAACCCAAATTGTTAAATATGATTCGGCTATAGCACAGCATCTAGTGCTGAAACAAATGTAACGAGTTAAAATAATTCAAATTAATTGGCAGAGCCTTGTCTACCGTTTTATTGAGGAGGCAATATTGTCGAATTTTGATCATACATAAGCAATGATTTTACTGACCATTATACTCGAGTCGAGATACACGTGACCAAGTCCGGAAGAACAGTGCTTGAATTTTTTTCGTTATACCAACTGAGAGTTCATGTGCGCATTGTTCGCGGTGGATTTTGAATTGACTCCAAGCGATAATAGTTGTTGAGTCGCGATTTGACGCGAGTCGTCACAATGACGGTTATTTTGCCAGCTCCTTATGACGTGATTTGTTCATTCATTCCTTTCTTTTTAAAAGCGAATTTTTCTGCTCCTTAGCATGATGAAAGAACTAACATCTTCTCATGCTTTCATTTCTCACTGAATAGTATCTATATTCAGTGAGAAATGAAAGCATTAGAAGATGTTAGTTCTTTCATCATGCTAAGGAGCAGAAAGTACTAACCGTGAACTGGGAGAACCTGAAGAATCTCGTCCAGTTCAAGATTTCTTAGTACAGCTATGTTGCGAGTTTTTGTTGTTTGGATAAATTTCCGACAATACATATTCAACTTTTATCACCTCTTTGTAAACAAAAATAAGAGAGAAAGCTTTTGAATAATGTGGTTTTTATTACGACATTCGACTTTTGTCCCACGGATCCTTGATTAAATGTTTCCATTTAAAACATGTTTGTCCAACGTTGAAGAAGTTCATAGTCACAACTATTCGCTATTTATTTGATTTATCATTGAGTTACGTCACTGCCACCACTACAAAGCCTAAAATGATAGTATTGTGTTGAGATAGTTTCACCAAAGCAGATAGGAATAGAATTGTTCTGTAATCATTGTCGATTTGGTACTCATGTTTTGAAATCACCCTAATGCTATTGCAAGTTTTTCATTCATTGTCGGAATGACGCTGTGATTTGACCTTTCCCATTGAGTCATATTTAGAGTGCCACTTTAGGTGTGCTGTGCCTTGTATCTTCTAAGTAAATTGAAATTATTATACTTTTTGACACATATTTAGTAATGTGGTTATTAAATAAAGGAATTTGGGTAATTTAGGATGTGTTGGTATTAGTATGCTTAATGACATAGGTTATATATAAATAGCTTAACTGAGTGATGTGTCACGCTGGAAAATCAAGAGTATTTCAATGCTTGTAATTTGTTCAGTCACAAGAAGGATGTAGGAACGGTTAGATGGATTGTTGAAAGTGGCTTTTTTCGTGACTTTAACGTAGAAGTGTTCCTAGGTATACTGGAATTTATTGTACTTATTAGTTTTAGTTTGGTTTTTCTATTTGTAAACGAAATATTGCGTATACACACAATCCCAATGTTTACATCAGGTTGCCATGTTGTAAACATTGCAACATGGAATGTCCGAACACTTAATGGAGATGGTAAGTTGTGCAACTTACTTACAGAAATGACTAAATTGAACATGGATATTTTGGGTGTTGCTGAAACCCATTGGGATAAAACACTGCCAGACGCATTTGAAGAATCGGGGTTTTTCATTCTGAATTCCCCTAGACAAGACGATGTCCCCAGACAAGGTGTGTCCATAATAATATCAGCGAAACTTGCGTCTCACGTAGAAGATTATAATCTATTTTGGGAAAGAATAATGAATGTTACAATCAGTACAAAAGATGGCTCCATCACTATTTTTTAAGTATATACTCCTGATTCTAGTTATGACGAGTCTGTCATAGGTTCATTTTATGAGCAGTTGCAGCTTTACATAAATAACCTACCTAATAACAGAAAATACATGCTAATTGGAGACTGGAATGCAAAGATTGGTCACAATAGTTATAACATATAGCCTGTTGTAGCTGGTAAATATGCAGTTGGGAAACGTAACCCTAGTGGAGAAAAGCTACTACAGATCTGTCCAATCAATAGCCTTGCCATTGCAAACACAATGTGCAAAAATAAACTCTCCAGGCTAGTCACATTGATTTCTGCCATGTGGTAGCACACGAAATCCAATTGATTATGTTATACTCCAGGGAGAAATGCTGAGCAAGTTAAAAAATTGCCGTGCTTACAATTCAGCTGATGTTGGATCTGACCATGCGTTAGTAATGACCAAGCTTGTTATGAAAGTAAAGAAACGGAGGAAACCCAAGCTACAAGGAAGGAAATTGATGTAGAGAAACTCAGCACTGAAACATTTGTCAAGGAGCTGCAGGTAAAAGTAGGAGGTCGCTTTGAGCCTCTTCTCTCTCTCCCTCTCGACAGTGATATTGATGAAACGTATGAAAGCTTCTAAACTGCCACTAATGAAGTCACACAGGAAGTAGTGGGATATAAAAAACGAAAGAATATTGAAAGTATGTCTCCCCAGTTGACAGACCTTTTGCGATGAAAGGCGCAAAGCTAGGCTTGGATTTCTGCAAAAACCATCCTCCCATGAAAAGAAAATTGAATACAGCAGGTTGAACAAGCTGGTAAAGAATGGAGTTAAAAAGCTGAGACGTGATAATTCAGAGGCAAAACTGAAAATACTTGAAGCTGATTTCTTGAAATACGACAGCCACAACCTCTCTAAAACAGCAAGCGAACTAGAAGGCAAACCGAAAAAATCGCTTTCAGTAGTCAAAGATGACAACAATTGTAAACAAACTCAACCTGATGTAATGTTACAACTATGGAAACAACACTTTGAGAGACACCTAAACACTTGTCTTCCCCATGACGAAGTTATAATAGATTTGTTACCTGAAGCACCACAAAATGAAATGAATGAACCACAAATCACTAAAGATGAGGTTATTGCTGCTATGAAGAAAATGAAGAGACATAAAGCTCCTGGAATTGACCAGATAACTTTCGAAGTAATCAAAGCTGGTGGTGAAAAAATGGTTGCAATGGTCCACAAAATATTTTGTGCTGCTTGGGAGCAAGAAAAGACACCCCAAGATTTTGCAAAGATGATTGTCTTGCTAGTCTACGAGAAAGGTGACAAGTTATTTCGTGAAAACTATCGAGCAATTGCACTACTCTCCATTCCTGGAAAAATCTTCCTTCCTATCCTATTAAACAGAATGAATGACAAGATAAGTGCTAAACTAAAAGAAAGTCAATATGGATTTCGAGCTGGGAGAGGTACTGTTGATGCGATATTTATTGTAAGGCAAATCATTGAGAAAGCTCGTGAGAAGAAAGTCTCATTAAATTTCCACTTCATTGACTCCAAAGCTGCCTTCGACACGGTTTGGGAAAAGCGTTATTGAGAATGCTCAGGACAATAGGTGTAAGTAACAAGATTGTTAACATCATTGAAGATATGTACAGCAAAACTGAGTGCTCTGTTTTAGTGGACAATCAGCTAACTCAATGGTTTAGCCTAGAAGTAGGTGTGAGGCAGGGATGTATCTTATCTCCTACACTTTTAAACATCTTCCTGGAGTTTGTGATGAATGAACTTTCCTGTTTGCATTCCAGCTTGCAACTAAACTCAACACTCTCCACAGACATACGGTATGCTGATGACACTACCCTCATAACTCAAATTTTCGAAAAGCTTTAACTCTCAACTAATGAACTTGAAAAAGCCTGCCAGAGATGAGGATTAAAAGTAAACCACACCAAGTGCAAAGTCCTAACCAGTGAAAATGATCACTATTGATGGCAACACAGTGGAAAATATTGACAACTTCGTGTTTCTGGGATCCATTGTACCTGGTAGTGCTAGTGATGTTAAAAGGAGAATTGCTTTAGCATCTTCAGCATTTGGAAGACTCAATGAAAGGGTATGGAAAATTAGATCAATACCTCATAAAATAAAGACCAGGTAATATCAGGCCCTAATCGTTCCAATCGCAATTTATGCGTGTGAAACCTGGACTCTAAAAAAAGAAGAAACGCAGAATCTCCTTGTTTTTGAAAACAATTGTTTAAGGTCAATGCTTGGTAAGACATTACAGGATAAAGTCAAAGTTGAGACAATAAGAAAAGAGCTCGGTGTTGACAGAAACATCATTTAACTCATACGAAAACGAAGAATGACCTGGTTTGGTCATGTTGCAAGGAGAGGAGAGGACAGTTATGTATCCCGTGCATATAAGGATGAATTTCCTGGCAGACGACCAAGAGGAAGGCCACCGAAGAAATGGATCGACCAGTTGCGTGACGATACAGGGCGACCTACTTTGACACTTGAACCTAAGGCAAGAGACAGGGATGGTTGGAGGAAGTTTGTGACGAAGAAGTGTGCAAAGATCTCATTGGAATTACGGAAATAAGTCAAGTAAGTCAAGGCACAATCCCCTTAAAAACTGGACTATTTACTTTTTGTCTTTCTACCAGACTACAGACCAAAGACACAGGATCTTTAACAACTCTTACAATTCGTGGTAAAAGTGAGAGAAGTCGATATATTAGTCTAATTTTTGTGTCAACTCTTAACATTTTAAACATTAAAGATTTTTTGTATTTGGAATGTTACTAGTATGTTTCTATCACATATATTTAATAAAAAGGGAAAATTATTTCAGGTGTCTTTAGGTATAGGGTTGGTGGAGATTTGTTTTCGTCTGAAGAAATGCATTATTTCTTCTGTTAGTATATATTTGAAGATCTCACTTTCATTGAGCAGACTTTGGTGAAACTTAAATTGCTTCCACTTATATAAAGATAGATAGCTAGATAGATGGATAGTTGGATAGATGGATAGATGGATAGATGGATAGATGGATAGATGGATAGATGGATAGATAGCTAACTAACTTTTATTGTATTGCAGAAAATGTTATAAATGGAGCGAAAAACAAATTTCTGAATATGGGGCAAATCAAGGAAATTTATTATGTATAATTTTCAACCAACGGATAACATGAAATTTCATAAAGGCCCATTACTTTCTTTTTATCATTTTTCGAAAAATCCTGGAAATATCTTTGTTTTGGTTGCATTTTGGTAGCTGAAGACATNAGATAGATAGCTAGATAGATGGATAGTTGGATAGATGGATAGATGGATAGATGGACAGATGGATAGATGGATAGATGGATAGATGGATAGATGGATAGATGGATAGATGGATAGATGGATAGATAGCTAACTAACTTTTATTGTATTGCAGAAAATGTTATAAATGGAGCGAAAAACAAATTTCTGAATATGGGGCAAATCAAGGAAATTTATTATGTATAATTTTCAACCAACGGATAACATGAAATTTCATAAAGGCCCATTACTTTCTTTTTATCATTTTTCGAAAAATCCTGGAAATATCTTTGTTTTGGTTGCATTTTGGTAGCTGAAGACATTTATATCGGATTTCATTTCCTCAGTTCTCAAAAAGGGTTTAATTATATACTAATTTAGGTCCCAATACTTACAAAAACATCTTTTTGATATTCGGGTCAAGTTTAGCTCTAAGCAGAAAAGATCTAGATTTTTCTTCAAGGCTGGAAATGAATTTTTTGAATTGTTTTTTTAAGTGATCCAATGTAACATTAAAAATAAGATTATTGTCAATGATAAAAGTAGTCATGATACACAAATTAATGTTAATCAAATCACAGAAAAATAAAGTGCTTCTGCTCAAACATCAATCACTAAAAACGTTTTCAGCCAGCTAAGATATTCTGGCTCTCGGAATTGGTTTTGGAAAGCCAAAGCATCTTTTCCAACGTCTTTGGTAGGTGAAGTATCCATGGTTAAATTATGATATTCAAACCGATCCAGTCACATATTTTGCTTGAAAAAGCTAGAGTTTTTCACTCACAAGTTACCCTTCCTATAGAAATATAACTTGACTTTTTGCATTGAATGAGTAATAGTTCACCCTTTGCCAGAAATGTAAAGAGCAAGGGGAAAAAAGCAGAGCGTTCACTTAGACATGTGTTTGAAAAGATGAAAGGAGGAACTTTTCTTACAACAGGACCAAGACTCTGGAAAATATTAACAGAGGAATTTTGAGAAGCAGCAACTATTCAAAATCAGATGGGCCTGCCATCGGATTTGAATCCCACATTATGGCAATGTAATTGAAACAATGGATGCATAGAAATCGATTAGGTTGAAACACTACTGTTTCTAACCCTTCTGAGATTGGCATTGGGTTACTCTGTTTTTGACGGACGAACGTTTTTGAATTACCAGGAATTTTCCTGTTATTTAAGGATTATTTTGAACGTTTCATGTTGGATTTAATAGTATTAGTAGTACGTATACTCCAATTTGACTTCTTTACGTTTCATCAAGCTACGTATCTACTTGAAAATCGACTAACTATTCATTGTGACCGTAAAGAGAGGCGAAGTGTTTCGTGTTGCTCTGTATCTACTTTACTTAGTGTTAATCTTTGCAGTCAAGAAGGAGTGCTTTATAATAAATGATGGCATGGATATTATTTTAAATGTACAAAATAGTGTTGCAAGAATAGAAACTTTCACATGGTCGAATTTATTTTCACAAAATCGAAAGATCATGTTTAAGCGCAGATATATTTGGATACTTTTATTCTCGCTGTGTGGAGATTTAGAGTTTAAACCAGGACCATCTTTCGAACAAGATATCAATGGTTCATGCCGAAGAAAAGGACTAAAATGTTTACATTGAAATATCCTTGTTTTGACTGGAAAATTTAACGAAATTCGAGAAATCCTAATTCAACAAAAAACATCGACGTGCTTGCTCTCACAGAAACCTCTGATGAAAAAGGGATGCACACAACTATGACCTTTCAGGGTAGACCTTTATAAATTAGAATCGAAAATCTGGTTTAGGTATAAGAGATGGAGTTTATCTTGGTAATGGTATGAATCATAAAATTAGAGAAGACCGCTAATGGAGAACTTAAAAGGACTTTTATCGAAATCACACTAAAACTCTCTAAAAGGTTCATCATGTACAAACCACTTGAATCATCGAAACGTTTAACAAGAAACTTCATCGACATATTATCATAAAAACTAAATGTCATCTGTAGAATAGAAAAAGACGATCAAAACGTAATTACAGATGCCATTATATTGTGCGGTTACTATCAATTATTAACACTGCTTATCGATGTAATTGTTGGCATTATTCCAAATAACATCTCACTCCTAGAAGTTATTGTCTTTAGCTTGAGCGATCATGATTTAATTGCTTGCATTCCAAAAATGAATAAGATAAAAAACGACCGTCCCTAAAGGAAAAACTTGATATTTTGCATTGAATGAGTAATAGTTCACCCTTCACCAGAAATATAAAGAGCAAGGAAAATGTGTTCCGTGATAAGAGGAAAGAAGTCAACAGTAGACCGTAATACAAGAATGACATATTGTTGATCAGAAAAGGGTAAAGTGATTTTGATAATACTCTCAAAGAACTTTGCTTATACCGGGTAAAACACCAATTGACCGTTAATTAATAAGATTAGAACGTTCACCAGAGTTTTTAAAGACTGGGATAACAGGTGTTAAGTTTCAGCAGAAAGGAAAACATGACTTATTCAAACACTTGTTGAAAAGTATAGAGAGAATAGGTGAGATTTCTTTATAACAGATTTGTAATTTAATGACTGAAATGCCGTCAGGGCAAGAGAAGAATTTGAATTTATCATGACGGATAGAAAGCTGAAAAAAGCTGTCCAAAGAATTCGGTTTTATCTTTAGAAGATAAAAGCCCTTAAGATCCTTTTTAAGGGTGGCAAGATCGATCATTTGCTTTTTTGTGTACTGGACTGCAGCTTTTCAGTCTCCAGAGCTTCGACATTCAATTTTCTACCTCATCACTAACTTAGGAGTCCTTTTCATATCGTTCCGTTTAGTCCTTTTCAGAAACTCCCTCTAACAATTACAAGGTGTTAGAAGAGTTGCTTGTTCTGTGAAGGGAGATCTTTCCTGTTACCATGAAATTGAGCAAGGACAGCTGCACATGCTAGTGAGAACCAAAAAGGGTAATACAATTTCAAAAATGGATTTCCTGATAGAGACAAAGCATCAATTCCACCTTGGATCCAAAATGAGACTCTTAATACATAATCCTCAGCGTCAAGCCTCAATAGAATTGACCAGGTAACTATCTTGTTAAGATGGAAAACAGTAAAGAAGACAAAAGTAGCTAGTAGAGTTTAAAAGTGAAAGCCAGAGAATTGTGTAAAGTTAAGCTTGCCAATTCAGCTTGCCATGGTAATGGTAAAGTGGCTTTAACACACACAGCTATGAATATGGTGTTGGGAGACCGTACAGATGAGAGTAATATAGCCAGAAAAGAGAAAAGAGAGATTGACACGAGTAATGAGAGAAACATGATTGTTTTTAGAGGTTTCATAGGATTCCTACATTATACACTACCAGCCGATTGTCAAGCGACAAGAAAACTGCTTACTCAATATACTCTGCCTTAGTTACACACAAAAAAATACAACTCAGACCCTATTTTAAGACGAATTCAAGTAGTTGGTTACCAGTATTTAATGGTCTGGACATAGAACAGGGGAATTGCCTGGTGAAACAAATAGAATTCCTCGTCTCCTTTTCGCTAGTTAAATAACCAAGGAAGAAGTTCTATGCTAACCAATATGAAGGCATATCCACTTCTAAAGATATTTGTACTGGGGTTCTGTTTTTACATTTTAGGTTTAAAGTAACAGCTTTCCTCCTTTTAGATAAGGTGCTCATCTAAAAGGAGGAAAGCTCTTACTTTTTACCCAAAGCAGCTAGATTTTGGCTGCCAGTGACCTCATCGTTAAAATAGCACGTTCTGTTCTCGTACAGTGAACGATATATAATGCAACAGGTTCCAATGAGAAAGACACAAAGATAGGAAAACGAGTAGGGAAGGCTGGAAGAAAATTGTAAAATATACTCACAATTTTTTGCTCGCAACGAAAAGTGGTTTGTGAAGTAGGGAAGACTTGACCCTTCTTGTTTAGAGCTACATCCGTGTTTCGGCAAGAAATGCTTTTTTGAAAGAATGTCTTTTTAAAACTATGATAATTGATTCGTACAAGATTAATGCATTACCAATTACTAATCTCACTCTCCAAAACACAATCCATCATAATAAATGCCAAGAAAGCAGTTCGTTTCATAAATTTTTGTATTTTTTTCCATGTCAGCAGATGTATTTACTTAGATCAGCAAAATGAAATGATTTTTAAGAGTTGCCTCAGACAGAGATGTAATGTTGTTGCACACAAATTAGCAGCTCTTTCTATGCACTCTACAACTACTCTGCATAAGGATTAGATTCCTGAAAGAAGCCCCACTATAGCATGCTTGCTCAAGTTTAAGGTTTAGCATGCAGTATAATTAAGTATTTGTAGAAATCAAAGCATATTAGTTTTTGACAAAGCTGTTGAACAAACAAATTTTGCCTTCTTTACGAAAACAGTAAGATTTTGTTGGTCGTTTGTTACTGTTACTAAATCGTTAGTGATAACATAACTTGAAGAGATTTTGAGACCATTGGGTTATTGAACTTTATTATATCATGTAATGGATTTATTTTTTTATTTTTTAGCCAAGGGAAGTTAAAATCAAACAGAAAATACAAACTTTACGGAACTAGCCTTGTCAGGAAATATAATGGGGCACTATGATAAAAGAGACGTTATTGAATTCGATGTACAGTCTTGGTACAAGAAAAGAGCTATTACTAAGATAATTATGCTCTACCAGTTCTTTATCCTGGGTATTGAATTTTCTATTGTGTATCCCACTCTTCCTTTCTACATGGAAGAACTTAATGCTCCCAATATTGCTTTTTATTCTGGATTAGTTATAGCTGCTTCTTGCTGTGCAGCATTTACGTCTGGGCTTATTCTTAGCCGTTTTGTGGATGTCACTCTTCGATTTCGACTAACAGTTTGCATCATAATTTTAACTAGTATGATAGGAAATTTAATCTATTTTCTTGCATACAGACCGTTTATGCTTGTAATTGCAAGATTTTTTGTAGGTGTAGTGGAAGCTATATATCCAATTGCTTATGGTGAACTTGCAAGATGTTACAGTGTAGATGAATTTCCTAGACACTGTGGGCATTTTGCTACTGCATATGTTTTAGGCATGGCTATAGGGCCTTCTTTTAATATGGTGCCCAAAGACAAGTCATTGAATTTTGGATTTGTCGTCATTAGATACACAAATGCACCTGGAGCTATTCTGTTTTGCGTTTCTCTCTTGCAACTGATTTTATCAGTATCATGTCTTTCTGACCTCTCAAAACAAAAGCAGCAGCTGGGAATAACACTTCAGTCGTTGACAGTAGAGAAGGAGTTACTGAAGTCCGACACCTCATGCACAGATGAATGGAATTTTGATGATGAAGATGAAAAAGAGATAAGTAAAGACAAAAAAGGACAGCCCGGTACCTCTGCTTTAAAAGTCAGTGAAAGATCTGTGTGTGAAATCTTGAAACAGTTTCTGACGAAAAAACAAATTGTAATTTTATTGTATGGGCAAGTCGTTTGGGCATATACTTTATCAACTGGATTGATTATAGTGCCATTGAATGCTACTAAGTATCTTCATCTTAATAATCAACAAATTGGGATAGCATACGTTTGTGGTGGTTTTGTTTTGTTTATTATAATGCTCAAGGTTTCCAAACTGATACCAAGGTATGGTCCAGTCCGATTATCGACTGCTGCATTTTTGATGAATTTAACTGGAGTATTTTTTCTATATTTGACTGATTTGGCAGAAAACCAACCTTTTTTTGTCAAAGCACTATTTTATAGTTTGGTCATAATAAATTTTTTCTCCTCGTGTTTTATCAATTCACCTTCTATTAAGTGTGCTGTATCAAGACATGTGTCATTGGAAGATCAGAGTTTTTGTCAATCGTTGCTTTCGTTTGTAGAATATTTTACGGAACTCTTCGGTTCATTATCGTTAGGAGTTATGGTATACGTTAGGCTGTACTGTTTGGTAGGAATCGGGATAAATTTATTAGCAATTATTCTTTTTTCAACTTATTACAAGGCATTGGAAAGGCAACCTAAGCAGGATTCATATGAATTAGATAATGTTCAATAATAGTCCAAACGGTCACCCATTGATCTGCGTCAACTTTTAAACCAAACATGTGGAGGACTCATCCCTATTTTTTATTGATTTATGCATAACTTATGCTTTGAATAATAATCAGGAGATACTAATAGGGCTGAATCGAAAGCAGTGATCTCAAAATAAGAAGATAAGAAAAAAATTCGTTAGGGATAATTAACTTAAAACACCCAGTTTCACTCTTACGAAGTGGTCACCTTTATATATATATATTGCCATACTGACTTGGACGTAACAACATTAAACAAAACCTAAAGAGAGAGAACTTTCTTTTCCCAGTGACCATAGGGACTGATATCAAATGGAGGGTTTAGTTATTAAAGGAAGATTAATCGTTAAAAATGGAGTTGAATACTGTGTGTCATTAAAAACAAAAGGCTATTTCAAAATGTCTTGAAAAATCTCAGAATTTACTTATGGTGTGTATGTGTGTGTGTGTGTGTGTGTGTGTGTGTGTTGCATGAGGATGCCTAGTCATGTCCTACATTATTATCTCAATGGCAATTGATTTGATTTTTTGCATGGAGTTAAATCATTCAGAGGCTCCAATTTAAATAGATGAGCTGTGAGTCAGCAAAACAAGTGTCTGCAGGCCTAACTATATAAATAAATGAATAAATAAATTTATATACACAGGTACATAAATACAAACAAAACATGTTAAGTCACGAAAATATGTCATAAAATAGGGAGATGAGATCATCTACTCTCATGTTCATTCCATTAGTGTATTTGGTATCCAAACGAGCAATCCACTTATCCTCGTAAAAAGGCATTTTGTCTCTTCAAGTGGTGACAAGTCTTGTAAAAAAATATTCAAATCAAAAGCGTTGTAAACAAAATGGCGAATCAGCTGACAAGTCCCTACTGGTCTAAAAACGTCTGATCTATGACTAGTAAACCTAATGTAGGGGAAGGTTATGATGATACCGCGTGCATACAAACTACGGCGTTGACAACATTCGGCAGCATAAACAACAAGAGGCGAAGTACAGTTACAAACAGAGTTACAAGATAACTTCTGTGAAATCGGATTAGTACTTTTATCACCGTAGTCGATAAAATGACAAATAGTGCAGTTATGATTTTGTAATTGATGGAACCTGGAGCCTGGAGCCTTGAAGGAGTAAATTTGGAAAGCAAAAAGGCTTTAAGTGGGTCATTAAGAATTTTTTTGCCTACTTGAGGACAAGAAAGGAGATTCAAGATAAACGTCCTTTAGATTAGGCTGGTCTGATGTTGTTTTGTTATAATTTGATAAAATGATCTTACTGATATCCACAAATTTCCTGTACCAGTATAATACAAACTGTGTATGGTTTTGAGCAATATTATTGTCCTTTTTAGACTGTTTGATAGTTCTAAGCTGTTTTTTTAGTTTTTTTAATACTATAACTGCGTTGTTTGGTATGGTTAACAATAGACTTATTATGTCACTAATAGTCTGACAAATGGGTACAAATCCCTCTGATATGTTTTAAGGATGATTTGGGAAGCGACGTTAACAGAAATGAGCGACGATCCAAAGAGCGATGAAGAAATTAGTGCGCATTAATGAGCTTACAGTTTATGTCACTTAACTTGTTTTATTGGTAGCCAATAATATTATCATCTTTCAAAATGTCTATTATTATCAAATCAACAACCTTATAGTATGCTGCACAACTTATTTTAGATTTATACTCTGTTCCTATCAAAGCATTTACACTTTGGCAAGATGTACTGAGAAATACTATAAAATAAGCTGAAAAGTTTGGAATAAATGACTTGTTTTAGTTATTATTATATTTTGTAAAAAATAATATGAATTGCATTTTAAGATCAAACACCGGGTCACAACCAGTAACCTAGTGTGAAAGAAATCGGACGTTTTCTTGTTTAAGGTAAAGTAAGGCATAAAAAAATATAAAGCTATCTTTAAAAAAAACAACAAAAAATCCCCAAAACAAGCTATGTCTAAAGTATAAAAACAGGTAGAAAAGGGCGTATAAAAGAAGTATAAATTAGATTATTTATTATATTCATTATATAAATAAATTTATTATATAAAAGATATAATAAACATGCATAAAAGGCGAATACTATTTCCACTAAGGCTCACGAACATCAAGAACGATATTTCACTACATTATGGTTATAAAAAAGTAATTTCTAGTTGAAGATAATTCAGATAGTAAGTGCCATTCTTAATATGTGCNACCGGGTCACAACCAGTAACCTAGTGTGAAAGAAATCGGACGTTTTCTTGTTTAAGGTAAAGTAAGGCATAAAAAAATATAAAGCTATCTTTAAAAAATAAAGCTATCTTTAAAATATAAAGCTATCTTTAAAAAAAACAACAAAAAATCCCCAAAACAAGCTATGTCTAAAGTATAAAAACAGGTAGAAAAGGGCGTATAAAAGAAGTATAAATTAGATTATTTATTATATTCATTATATAAATAAATTTATTATATAAAAGATATAATAAACATGCATAAAAGGCGAATACTATTTCCACTAAGGCTCACGAACATCAAGAACGATATTTCACTACATTATGGTTATAAAAAAGTAATTTCTAGTTGAAGATAATTCAGATAGTAAGTGCCATTCTTAATATGTGCTATATAAAACTATTTTTTTGGATTTCTTCCAGTGAAGGATCTCCTGTTATTTTGTCGAGATATTGGCTTGTACCTTTCTTTATCAGACCCAAGGCACCAACTACAACCGGGATAGTCTTAGTTTTCAGATCTTTTAAATTTCGATCTCTAAGTCCTTATATTGTGCAAGTTTTTCAAACACTTTTGCAGAGACATTTCTATCAGAAATGCACACTCATTTCAATAAGAAGGCAGGTGTTGTTTTTCTTGCCCTTCATTACAACATCAGGACGGTTAGCCTGTATTGTGCGATCTGTGCAGATTGTGAAATCCCATTAGATGGTGAAATCTTGTTCGTCAGTGACTGTTTCTGGGTGGTGCTCATACCAGTTACTTTTAGTCCCTACAGAGGACTTTGTATCCAATTTCATAATTTCACTCAAGTTCCAGTTGATGATATTGAAACTATAAGTAACCACCGGCATCGCAAATGTGTTAACAGCTGTGATTCGATTTTTTGAATTCAACTATGTCTTCATAACAGACCTGACTCTGCGAATGCATTCTTTCCTGATTTTTTCTTTCATTTTCGCGTGTTGTATGCCATCCCCAAGTATTTGTAAGTTACTTCTTGATCTAGTTCTTTAATTACGTTATCGTTATTAAGCACTTCATTATCTGCGTTCGTCAACTTTCCCCTTTTAAATGTTGCTTTGGCGCACTTGTCTAATCCACACTCCATCCCGATGTCATCGCTAAATGCTTTTACTGTTTTTAGTTGCCCTTTAAGGTCTCCATCATTACTAGCATAAGCTTCTAGTCATCCATATAGAAGAAGTGATCCACTTTCCTATTGTTGATCTTATATCCATATCCGGTTTTATTGAAGAGTTTAGGTAAGGGCACGAGTGGCATACAAAACAGGAAAGGAGAGAAAGAGAGTCTCCGTGAAAAATTCCACATTTAATTTGCTTACCAGGAGATGACAAATACCTTTAGATTGAGAAAGAAGAAGATCTGTTTTCCATAATTTCATAGAGGTTTTCAAAAAGTCAATTAGAGTAGAAGACACTTAAAATAGTTCTAGACATCGTAGAATCCAAGAGTGAGGAAAGCTGTCAAAGGCTTTTTGATAATCAATCCAGACAGTGCTTAAATTTTTGTGTTTTGATTTCGCGTTTTCTAATATCATCTTATTTATGAGCAATTGGCCTTTGCCGCCATGGGATCCTTTTTTGGAACCTTTTTATTCGATAGGGAAGATGTTGTCCTATAAGTGTGAGAATGTTCTTTCTGACAGGGTTGAAGTTAAGGGTTTATATGATGTTGATAAGCACGTAATAAGGCGAAAGTCTTTCGGATTTTCAGTGTCATTAGTCTTCGCGAGCAAATAGGTGGTACCAGAGCAAATGCACTTGATTTAGAGTCTGAGTTGGTCATCAATTTATTGAAATACAAAGCCAATTTCGAATGAGGTTGGCAGAGGTTGTGGACTCGATCTATTCCTGGGGATTTCCATTTTTCTGACTTTTTCAGCGCCTTTTTCATCTCTTCAGCTGTAATATTGTCCCATTGCTATTCCTGGATATTTTGAGCATCATTTTCAAGATTTTTAACGAAATCAAAATTTTCAGCATGCTCTTTTTCAATGCCCCAAATTTTGTTCCAAAATTCCCGGACCTGTTCCTCTGATGTTATTTCATCCCCTGTAATCGTTGTCTTTTCGATTTCACGGTAAAACGTTTTGCATTAGTTTTGAAGGTCTTATTTTGCCTGCAAAATTTATTTCTCTTATTAAACCTACGCAATCTTTGGGACTTTACTTGAAGTTTTTGTTTGAATTCCTCTTTAACAGTGGGTATTTGTCCTTCCCTCTCTATTCTATACTTTCTAATTACTTTTCTAGCTCTTATTTTCTTATCTTTTTGCAGTTCCTTTAGTAACGAGTTTTCTTTTCGAAAACTCTATTTTTTTATCAATTTTTCGTTGCCACTTAGGCTTAGTAGCTTTTCTTTTATTGTTTCTTTTACTTTTCTACTGAACACCACATTTTTAGCTGTTGTATATATGAGATGGTTTAATTCTGTTATGTCTGGGTTGATTTCTTTGCATAATTGATTCAGTGCTATGTTTCCTAGATTGAGTGCATTTGTATATTTGTGTGTGTGTGTGTGTCGAATTTTCATTAGAGGTTCTCTATCCTTCATTTCAGTATATTTGACAATAGATAGTTGTTCAAGGATATCTGTTCTCATCACTAACAGTTCTTCAGGGGTAAAATCATTTTCAAGTTGTTCCGTATTTGTTATATTGTTCTCCTCATCCCTATCCTCTCCCATCTCTACATCTCCTCTCCCACCTAATTCACCATCATTATCCGTAACCTCACCAGCAGATGCATCTTCGTCAACTAACACTTCTCTTTGATTAGCGTAATTTCAATGTCGGTCAATTTCTTTTCTCGGATGGTGAATATCCTAACATTAGCTAGTTTATTTGCGTGAAGATGATCATATTTTTAACTTTCACTGTCGCGTGCATACCATTTAATATATGTATTATCCAATATTATTATTTATAGGCTTTTCGAGAGCATAGTAAAAACAGTACAAAAGCTCCGTGTACTCTTCCTTAGTGCATTTTTTTCTATTTTCTTTTTGACTTTTTCTAGGCGGTGATCCTTCAAGGCCAGGGTTGGGAGCTGCCCCGTCCTGGTTACCATGCAGGTTACGTTCGGGGAAAGAGTTCGACTGAGTAGTATATTTTTCGACCTCGGGCTGGTCTCTTCCTGAGGGACGCGTCTCTTATTGACCTGCGCCATGGACGAAGCGGAATGATTTGCTTTTTGTGTTCATTTGACATAGAGTGCATTTCAACCTTACTGCCAAGGGGCTGGATTTACCGCCCCAGTTGCCACCTGGTGTTTCGTGTCCACGCGGGTTATTATTATTGTTATTGTTAATTATTTAATGATATTAAACAGGTTATTTTACATCAGTATAAAATTAATAATACATAAAAATATAGCTACTGCTATTAACGACGGACCTGTAATAAGAGAAATTTGAATGAAACCTGTGTTAACAAAAAAAGTTATATATATATATTGATAATGGTAATCTCTGCACAAGCCTTTTTCATATTGCACGTATCACTTTTGGTTTGAACATTGAATTGAATTTGAGTTCTGGAAACTTTGTGTTTTAAAAAAACGTTACCCTGTTTATTGATGATTAATTGAAGTATATTGTTGTAAAGCTAATTGATTGCAATGGACTTTTCTGTTGAAATGTGACTTTGAACAAGTTGGACCACATCTCCAATAAAATGATGATTTTTTACTACCACGTCGCAAACTTTGGAAGGTTTTACTTCTACCATTATCATTACCACCATCATTACCATCATCATCATCATCACCATCATCATCATCATCATCATCATCATCATAAGTAATAACGGCGGCAATGCGAACGGTCATGCTCTTGTTTGTTGTAATATTTGATGGGTTTTCAAGTATCAAGCCAAGTCTTTCTACGACAGAATATGATAAGAATTTGAAATTATATTCAACGAGTGTTGTTAGATTGGTTTATGGTCAAATAGTACAAGCAAATTCGAAGGTTCCAGTAAAACCTTATAGAAATATTCTGATTTGTTTACTTCTCATGTTATGTGGTGATGTAAAACCATGTCCTGGACCTTCATCACAAGATTTGCACGATATATATAAAATGTTAAGGGGATGGAATTTTGAAATATAAACATTCAAGGAATATCAACATTGCACGATGGTCTATGTAAGGTACTAGCTACAAATCCTCAGTTAGTTGTTATTACTCTTTCCGAAACTCACATATGTACCAACTTGTGCGATAATCTCTATCATGTTCCTGGGTATACATTCATAAAGAGAAATAGGAGTAAACGTAAAGCAGGAGGAGTCGGCATCCATATTAAAAACTGTATCAACTGGTAAAGGAGAACCGACCTTGAATTCAAAGAACTCGAAAATATATGCATTGAAATTTTTATAAACAATTCAAAAAATCTACTCATATGCTGTACATATCGACCGCCCGTTGGATCAAAATATTTATCAAAAAACTTTTCAGAAACACTCCGTCAAAATCTCACACTTGGGATTGCTGAAACAAAGGAAATTATCACGATGGGTGATTTAAATGTAAATTATTTAAAAAAGAATGAAGATGCTGACATTAAAGATGTGTTAAAAGCTTTTAGATTTGCACAATTAGTCGATGCTCCCACAAAAGATCCATCCACTCTAATTGATATCATAGCAACAAACAATACAAAGAACATAAAAACTGTCAAAGTCATTCCACTTTCACTAAGTGACCATGACATGGTAATTTGTGTGAGAAAATGCAATCATTTAAAATACAAATCAATAAATAAAACTGTAAGAAACTATTCTCATTACAACCATGACAACCTCGTTGAAGAGTTCAAGTCAGCTGACTGCGAGTCTGTTCTATACGAAAATGACATCAACAATGCTGTCACTTTATTTACAAATATTCTCCATAACATTTCCAACCGACAGGCTCCTTTGATAAAGAAAACTGTCAAAATAAACAACCCTAATAAAATAAAAATAAAAAATAAAATAAAAATAAAACCAAAATAAAAAAATAATAAAATATAAAAAAATAAAAACATAAAACCCCCTGGCTAAACGAAAATATCCGTTCCCATACCGTAATTATTCTAATTTAACGCGGATTCTAATTAACACGGATTGGCAAAAATGGCCAAAAGTTTGTAATTAATCGCCTCTAATTATTAAGGCGAATCACAAATTTCAAGCATTTTATTTGCCTCTAGTTTAACGCGGATCTGAAAATTTTAAGAGAATAGACATTGGTTTCTGTTTGCAAAAATATATATTTCGATGTAAATTGAAGTATTCATCTACGAAAAAGTATCATCATCTTCTTCATCATGCTCAGTATTAAGGCTTTCCTGAGCCTTTTCCATACATTTTTGGAATAATTTTCCGTTACCATACCTTTCAGGGTCCGAAGAAGTTATTCCACAAACTTCGAAGGATTTTTTCATCATTTCCTTGTCCTGGACAAGACAGTCGTATCCTTCTTTGACCCAGTCAACCATCTGCTGGTGAGTTGGCACCGGAATTTTGTTGTTACTGCCAAGTTCCATCAGCGAAGCTTTCAACAACACTTGAAACGTACTGGGTCCAACATTTTTTCAAAACAGCTTTGAAAGGCTTGTTTAGGCATACATCCACCGGCTGGTACCTGCAGAATATCAGAACTACTTTCCAATAATTGAGAGTAACTGGGAAGAGACTATTTTCTAAAGATATACCTGAAGGAGGGATGAAACTTCCGACCTTGTATACTTTTAAGTCAACAAATGTGAAAGTTCATGCAAAGCTACCACATCTCGTTTCCAATGCTCTAAAGGATTACAATGAGTGCAAATAGGTACGAATTAATAAGAAGAAAAAGAACTAAAGAGCTTGTAAAATTTACTAAAGGAAAAATTCATTTGAAAAAGTTGGGTTTTTTTAAAAGTCAAAAATGTTTTTTATTTTGTGCGGATGAATTCTTTTGCTTCTAATTATTAACGCGGATTTGTGGTGTTCCAAAGTTGGTATTTAAATGCCTCCAATTAATAACGCGGGTTGGTCAAAATATTTTTTTAGCGCCGTGTTAAATTTGAATAATTACGGTATTGATCGAAGGGATAAGCTCTTAAGAAAAGCCAGAAAAGCAAATTCCATTGATGGTTGGAACACATATAAACAGCTGAGAAATTTTTGTACGAAACGCCTACGTTCAGCGAAGAAAAAGTATCACTATAACCTTTTAAATGAGAACCGTCTGAACCGAAGACAATTCTGCAAAGCAATCAAGGAGACCTTTTCTGTAAAAAAGAAGTCGTCACCATCATGCAACTCTTCAAAACCTTCCAGTGTGAAAGCTTCCAATTTTAGAGATTTCTTCGAGTCTGCTGTTTACAAGCTAAAGGAAAACAGTTTGAAGTTGATAGGCCTAAGACCAGAGTGGCCTTGCTTTACTAACACCAGATGGAAGAGATTCGTGTGGCCTGATAAAAGAGGCTGTGTAGGGGGCTTGGGTAAAATATTCTGTCCGCAGAGCGACATGCTGCTTGTCCGGATTTCTGTTCAGAGTGCAGGAAACTGTGCCTTGACATTAGCCTTTTTTCTGTTAGCTCATGATTGTAGAGGTGGTGGCGGGTGTCAGTTTCTTGTCTCAGCTTTTCCTTCTGGGACGCAACAGTCCTCCGGATGCTTGGTGGAATAAATGCAACAAATTATTACATATCCATCCTTCCCGTCCTATCAAATATTCCTGAAAAGGTGGCTTACCAACGGCTGAAGGATTACTTGGAAAAAAACAACTTGCTTACGAACTGCTAATTCGGATATCCGGCAAAGAGGTCCACTGTGTCCGCAGCAACTCTCTTCGTAGATAACATTAGAAAAGTAATTGATAATGGTAAACTAGTTGGTGCCTTGTTCATGGACTTGAGCAAAGCTTTTGACACTGTCTGGCATTCAGTACTCCTCGAAAAGGTGAAAACGTATGGGGTTGGTGATCAAGAAAATTCCTGGTTTACTAACCATTTGTTCCATCTTACACAAGTGGTTCAAGTAGAAAACGCTTTAGCCTCTCCAATTTCACTTTGTCAGGAGTGCCACAGGGGTTAATATTGGGTTCTCTGTTGTACATCATACATTTTAACGACCTAACTAATTCCCTTCTGCAGCCAATGTAATCATGTNAATTATGAATTTGAAAGCTGGAAAAACGGAATCAATGTAGCTCTAAAAAGCTTTCAAAGTTCCAATGGAGTTTGAAGTGAAATATAACAGTCACAGCATCCATAACACTTCGCAATACAACTATTTGGGGAATACAGAAAAGTAATTGATAATGGTAAACTAGTTGGTGCCTTGTTCATGGACTTGAGCAAAGCTTTTGACACTGTCTGGCATTCAGTACTCCTCGAAAAGGTGAAAACGTATGGGGTTGGTGATCAAGAAAATTCCTGGTTTACTAACCATTTGTTCCATCTTACACAAGTGGTTCAAGTAGAAAACGCTTTAGCCTCTCCAATTTCACTTTGTCAGGAGTGCCACAGGGGTTAATATTGGGTTCTCTGTTGTACATCATACATTTTAACGACCTAACTAATTCCCTTCTGCAAGCCAATGTAATCATGTACGCTGATGATACTACGCTGATACGAACGCTTATAACATCGAAACAATGTTGGATGAAGAACTTGAGAGAATTGCTATGTACATGAATGACTCAGGACTAATTATGAATTTGAAAGCTGGAAAAACGGAATCAATGTAGCTCTAAAAAGCTTTCAAAGTTCCAATGGAGTTTGAAGTGAAATATAACAGTCACAGCATCCATAACACTTCGCAATACAACTATTTGGGGAATACAATCACTCCTAATTTGAACTTCAGTGAGAACTTTTGGGAACGATACAGAAAGATGCCCGGCAGAATGTACCTATTGACAAATGTCCGATAGTTTTTAACAAGTGACACAGCTGAGCAGGTGTATCAAACAATGATAGAGCAGTTGATATCTTACTGCTGTCTCTTAAAACTCGTATTGACGGTTATCCAGCCGAATTCTCTTCCAAGCATTGAAAGGCGTACTTCAAAAAATAATGATGTAATGGTGCCTTCAATTTACTCTAAGATGAAAATGAAAAGGTGTCTGCTAGTGAAGAAGTGTTTACAGGATGACCTTTGTACACCCCTAAAAAACTATTTTCAGATAAATAAACATGCTAAGAATACGAGATAATTCCGAAAAAGAGATTAGAACTAAGCAAAAAAGGCTTTTTCACTACAGGAACAAAATTTTTCAACCAACCTCCTTTGGAAATAAGGAAGGATTAAAATTTTACCTCTTTAAAGCAACGATCAAAAATACTACTTTTTAAAAATCATTTTAACAGATTTTTTTCCTTCTTGGTCCAACTAGGATAGCAGAATTATTTTACTGAAGTTGTATACAAAGTCAAACATTTTAATAATAACCACCACCATCATCATCAACATCATTATCATTATCATTATCATTATCATTATCATTATCATTATCATTATCATTATCATTATCATTATCATTATCATTATCATTATCATTATCATTATCATTATCATTATCATATCATTATCATTATCATTATCATTATCATTATCATTATCATTATCATTATCATTATCATTATCATTATCATTATCATTATCATTATCATTATCATTATCATTATCATTATCATTATCATTATCATTATCATTATCATTATCATTATCATTATCATTATCATTATCATTATCATTATCATTATCATTATCATTATCATTATCATTATCATTATCATTAACTGCAGTCACGGCAGGACCGAGTCAACAGAGTCCTTAGTTATGTCTTGGGAATGTTTGTGTTTGCTGAGAAAGATTATTACAGCAGGTAAGTTGAATTTTTGACATTAAAATGGTCGTTGACTGACGTTTTTCACGACTATGTCTATTATTTGTCATACCTTACCATAAACACAGACAACAAAGAACTCCACGATTACATAAGGCATGTTGGCCAGACAATGTAATCATTCTTTTTAAAGATTGTGCCTATTGGGGAAACAAGTCAGAGGAAATTGAGGAGTATATCAACAATATTTGGCGGTGCATCCATCAAAAGAAGGCAACTTTCAGAAAAGCAGCATTAATGTAAAGCACTTATTCTTACAAAGCTGGAGAGCAGATCAAAATTAATGTCGTACACCTTGATTCAGCATCCGGTAGGTACAAGTACATACTATGAGGGACAACGAAGCCAAAACTGCTGCAATGTGGCCGTCAGAGGACTATCCTCCACACTTTAGAATTCCTCCCAAGCTTCTGTATGAGCAAGGCAAAATTCCAAATACTATTTTTCACCATCTGGAGAAGATAATTGGAATATCACGTATAAGAACATTTCATGTAACGGTCAGTACAAACGCATGAATCAAAACATCATTGCCATGCCGAGAAAACTCGACAAATCAAGATAACCTCGGTGAAAAGATTATTTTATTCAGGTTGTATGTGCATGTAACTACTCACGAACACGATTATTTGATTTTCTGCGTATCATCTACTCTTCGGTAGACAAATAAGGCTTCTAGTGATGTTTTCATCAATCTTGTAGAGCCAAGGAGTCTGTTAAGGTACAAAGATTTTTTGAAACAATGATCTTGACGATAAAAAAAAGCTATAGCATTGCATCAAAATTGTTACAGACGTCGAAGAAAAGATATCACAATAGGCGAAACAGTGGTAAGACATTAGCCAAATTCGACGTTGTTGACCGGGCTCTTGTTCGAAAGGACCAGAGCGAGAAGGACCAGGAAAGATAAGAGCATACTGAGAGAGTACCCCATTTGTTAGTGTTGAATTCCAAGCAGAAGAAGACAGTGCAACCGGTTTGGTAAGTCCCTTAAATTATGCTAAAGCAGGATGTCAAAGTATTCACTACACTTTATTGTTTGCTACAGAGTCTCTGACAGTGAAGAACTGGAGGCAGTAATAACTAAAAGGTATCCAGAAAAATGGCAGAGATAAAATACTTAAGTCAAAAACTGAATGAAAGACACTGCAGAAGCAGAAAGAACAACCATGTGAAGGAAATCAATAAACAAACCTTGGATGAACATACAGATATTGTTGATGACCTTTCTAATGAGTTTACACTAGAGCAGCTGGCAGCTCTTCAGCAAATGTTTTGCTCCCAGACACATTTCTCTTTTAAATGAAAGAAACCCTGTTTCAAAAGTTGTGATTTTACCAGAAGATGATCAGAATGAGACTAGTATTTCAAGTCAAGAAATTGCCATAGAGGAAAAGAGTAAAGTACCGGTAGCAAAACATGCTGAAGAAAGGCAACCAGTAAAAAGGTTAGAATGAGGATGAATCTATTGAATCGGACACACTTGATGAAGACTACTCTGATATTGAACCTGATTGATTAGATGAACCCAAACCTGGTCGGGTGGCTTGTAATATGCCAAGACGACAAATTATACAGCCTGGCACTTTCCCATACAAGGTAATTGAAAAAGCAACAATAGAGAGAGCTGCAGTTAACAAATTGAGACCTGTTATGCTATCACCGAGATTTCAGAATGCTAATGGCAGACTGTCTACGGAATTATGGAAGCAGACCACGGACCGAGGAGAGTTATATTAGCAAACAGTTCCAACAACAAAATTACAACAGCTTATCGTTTGGACAGAACTACAAAGGCATGCCAGACACAGCAGTTTATCCAGTGGCAACGCCTAAGATGCTTTATCCGTACACTATGATGGTGCTACCTGTACCACTTATAGTTCTATTCCTCATGATGGATCCAATATATCTGCAAGCGATTGATCAGATGCAAAATGCAAGATTATCCCAACCAAAACGAACTTTAAAAGGCGATGAAGTACATCATTTGGGAACAGTTCACGTTAGGAGAAGGGTGATATTGACTTGATGATAACCATTGTTGACAGATAGAGATTCACAAATGACATGATGAATACATAGACACTAGGACATTTTTGAAAAAAAAAGTAATTAAAGCCTGCATGATATGTATAATGTCAGACATTACTTTGAAGTCCAATATTGCTGGTACAGGAGTTCAAACTCATAATCACAGTAAATAGAAACACAGTAGGCCAGCAAATTCAAATTACGTTGTGACGTCAGCGGAGAGAACGATAAATCCGCCCAAAGGCTTTAAGGAAATTTATATATCGTTTGCTTTTCTCTACTTAAACAATCTTTGATTCCAAGCGTTAGACTATTGTTTACAATGAGCACTTAATGATTTTGTGACCGGAGCATAATGTCTAGTAAACAATTAAATTAAAAGACAAGCTTTCCAGGAATTATTTCACTTGTATTTTACTAGTTTTACTAAGATGGGTTGGTGTGCAGTATACGGCTGTAATAATGATAAAAACCTACATAGATTTCCTCTAAAAAATGCAGAGTTATGTCGAATGTGGATACATAGGTGCTCTAGAAAAGATAAGTTTAATGTAGCGACTGCAAGGATATGCGCTGCTCATTTTGAGAAATCCTGTTTCGAGAGGGATCTTCGCAACGAACTATTAAATTTACCTCAGCGAAGGATTCTAAAAGCCGATGCTGCTCCCACGTTAAACTTACCAAGAAGTTCCTCTGCTATATTTTGTGTAAATACTCCTAGAACAGCTAGACAATCGCGAAGGGATCATCAACACGAGCTAGACAGTACAGAATCAGTTGAAAGTCGNTAAGAGGAGCATCCGGATTCCTTCGCCACCCATCCCCACTTGATGTTATTCATAACATTAGAAAGCTAGTTGCAAGTGGAACGTGTGGCGAAATCAGAACTGGCAATACTTGCGTCGATGACTCAGACATTTTAACAGCAGAAGTGCTATCTGAGGTTTCTGATAGTGCTAGTGCAATTGATGTTTCATCTACTCAAGCAGAAAACGACGATTGTGTTTCCGGATACTTGGAGATACACAACATCTCTGAAAAGGGCGGTTTGGAGTATGTTGCTGGATTTGTGGCCCATAGGTTGAGACTGGAGTATCCGGAGCTTGGAGTAGATCAAGGAGCTTCTGGATGGATTAGCTATGTAGACCGTGGTGGTCTCACAACTCCATCAGAAAGCTGGCTTGAGTATTGCCATTACCTCGAGCATCATTTCGTCACACACAATGGAGATGGACTTAAACGAACGTATAGTCTAAATTCACTGATCAATTCTTTCAAATCACCAAACCCAGGAAAGTTTCCACAAGAAGCTGTGATTCTGTACCTTAAGACTAGATTTTTTATCAGATTAAAATCTTTAAATGAATCCGTCAAAGCTGACAGCCAAAGTAGAAGAGCGAAGAGAAAGTTAAAGGATCACAAGGAATAGCAAGACATTTGGTAAGTGTACCTGGTAGTCTATATCATAAAAAAAGCTTATGTTAAGCTTATGTTGAGCATTTAAGCATCCAATTAGCTCAGTTAACTTAGTTCGTCACTGTAACAATGGTAAACAATCATGAAAGTCTACGAAATAAGCATGAAATATGGAGAAATCCGTGAGAACGTGCAGTTTTCCTATTAAAAACCAACGCAATTTACTCAGCCATCTACCCAGTGACGTCACACGCAAATACCACCAAAATCAAGCCATTTCTGGCCTACTGTGTTTCTATATACTGTTACTCATAATCAGACCGAATCAACCAAAGCCGAAAAAAATGAATGTCACGGAGTACAAGAGATTTAGCAATTTAGCACAAGAGTGTTTCCTTCCCCTCCGGCCAAATCTTATTTCCCGTATTTCCCTCAGATTACTTGTAGCTGGGTAGCACGAAAATTGCGATCAGATGTTTGTACACAGAAAAATTGAAATAGGGATTAAAAAATGGTCACCATGATGAGATATATTCGGAAAATGTTAAATTACTTTAAATTCTTTGACTTGTGCTTGACAGAGTCAAGTGAGTTACACTCTAATGAAAATACTTTATCATTGGAATGCGATTAACGAGTACATAAACACTTTGTGACGTCTATTTCTGTACATTTATGACTAAATGACTCTGCCATATTCACAACTGAATCAAAATTCATGCCTATGCTTACTTTTCGAAGCCTAATTTTCGAATGTGTTTCTTTGCACTGCAATGGCTTCATGCAAATAATTAAACACAGAGTATAAATTTTGTCACTTTATTCAACTTATTAGAAGCCGCCCTTGAATAAGAGATGCCTTTGAATAGACGCCGCGGGTTCTATTCAAGAAAATACGGTAACATAAATAAAACTTGCCAAATAAAAGTGTCGATAATGAGCGAGCTTTTAGATTCCTTCTATGAAGGGTAAGGCGAGCCTCAAATAAATGGGATAAAAACAAATAGATCTAGGAATCAACCCTAAAAACTTTTCTGGTCATGACCTTTAGACTCAGAAACATAGTAAGCACTTTTTTGTATTTTGACCTACTTCAAAATATTTAAAAATGCAACCTATTCAAGGAGCATATTTCGCTCATATCTGTCAACAAAGAAAAAAGCATTTATGTGGAATTTAAGACCATTTTATCAAATTTACAATAACAAAATTCAGAATTTTAAAGAAAAATCGTTCATCGAACATGCCCTTATAAGTCGTAGAAATTTTGTAACAAAACACCTTTGTTATTATTGCTCATACCATATATCCCACCCACTCTCCACAAAAGTTGGAAAACCAAATGTTGTATGTCAGTGAAAATCAACCACCATACCCATCCACAAAGTTTTTCTTACGGATTTGGAAAAATTAAAAAATCGACCTTTGGGAAAGCTAGGGTGGACATTGTAGTGACACCACTAATTTTAATCTCTAAATAACCCTTTAATATACTTTGAAGATGAATACGACGAAAAAAAGGGCCAACATTCCAAAATGTTCTCCTTTAAATTGACAATTTCATTAGTTTAATTCAACAACTCCATTGCTTCTATCATTAGGTACTTTATTATTTGAAACATTTTGACCTAATCTTGGGCCATCGTCAATTAGGATTGTCATTATGACTAGCATATTTATCACATAGTATAATCACATGTTAAACCAAGACGTGCGAAGAAGTACATACCAAGAAAAGTATACAGTAATTGTGTAAAGAGATTGTAAACAAACTTTTGTAAGGACAAAGAGAGCTGACGAAAAGTGACTAAAAGAGAACCATGGGAATAGAAGATTGTTGAGAATTGGGACAGGCATTATCCTTTCGAATCTGAAGACTTTCATGTATAATAAGGTCAAAGAGTTGTCGGTCTTACTAATTATTCTAAAATCATCAAGTGACCCCATATAGCCTGTTTGTTTTACATGTACCCATATGTTTGATTGATTAGGAGAAGCGAGTCTAGCACCACTTTTACCAATACCCAAGTGCTCATTAGCACGAATACTAAGATTTCTAGATGTTTTACCATAATAAGTGGCATTTCTTGTGGCTTTTCTAGATATGTGGTTCTTCGCACGTCTTGGTTTAACATGTCATCATACGATATGCATATTTTTAATATGCAAAAGATGGCATAGATGGCGGGAAATTGGGTCCAGGTTAATAGTCTGACAGGTCTTTGGTCCGACAATGTTCAATTGTTGTTTTAGAACTGACCACAGGCAGCTGGCTCCATCGCCTATCTTCTACTCCTTTTGTACATTCGTAACACTTTTTCTGAATACCCTTACTTTTATGGGCTTTTTTATTATACCGCCCAGCAACGCCACACTGAAATAGACTAGGTAGGGAAAATGTCGGTAAAAGAATTATTTAGACTACTTTTTTTTATCTCTCCATATGAATATTTTTGCGTTACGTAGTATTCGTTAAAAACCTCTACAATGAAGTTCGTTTTTATAAATTGTTCTCTCCAACACAGGTGATTTAGCGTACAATACTGCATACTTGAATATTCCGCAAGCTGTGTACGGGGAAGAGGGCATTTGCAAAGAGTCCACATATACTCGACTACAGAGTGCCATACGGTCGCTAGTTGAACAACGGAAGCAGTGCAATTTTTTGTTCTTTCCCCGGGATACAATTTGTTAGTTAAATGGAATGCAGAAATAGAAGACAACTACTGTATACTTATCAGCTTTTGAATAAATTTATAACACTTTTTAAACTTCTCAAAAGTGAAAATCAAGCATCAAACATTTACTATACAATACTTAATGTCAAGTGTGTTATCGCCCTCCAGTACTGCTGTAGATTGATTTGTCCGTTGTTGTACTCAACTTTCTTTTCGTTTCTTCTGTGCTCCAACCGTCTCCATTTTCGTATACGAACTACACACAAACTGGTTTGTGTTTATCCATAGAGATATGGTGTGTCCATTCATATCGACTGTGGGTGTATGGTTTCTTGTGTTCTTTACGGCAGAAGAAATTTCCGCTGCATCGGGAAAAATACAAAAAAATCCCCAAAAGAATTCTGTCGGACTAACGACCTGTCGGACTAACGAACAAACCCCGGGTAACTGGCATTGGGGCGGGGAAACTGTTTGAATATTGGTTATACACGGTGCTAAATAAGATTACCTTAGTGCTATAAATAGAACTGAGCGTCATGTACATGAATAGTGATATTGTTGTATGACCTAGAATGCAGTGTAATAGTGGGTATACTTTATCTTTGAGTTTGGAAATAAAATGTGTTTGTAGTTAAAGAACAACCGGCTGGAGTACATAACCCTTTCCTCAAGTCCATAATATGAAACATGGTGTCAGAGTGAGTACTGCAAACTGATTATTACAAAGAACATTCGTAAACAAACTGACAATGGCTACTTTTTGATTTGTGGCACCTGAATCGTTCAACTTCAACGGCCCATCAGAATGGTCTGCATGGAGGGAACGTTTCACGAGATGTCGCCTTGCTTCGAAGCTGGACAACGAGGAAGATGCTGTCCAAGTTTCAACTCTCATATATTCTATGGGAAAGGAGGCAGATAAGATTTTCAAGACATTTCTATTCGAACAGGAAGTAAACAAGGACTTAGATCCTGATGAAGGTTCTTGAGAGGTTCGATGCATATCTTACACCACAGAGAAATATTATCCACGAAAGGGCCCGATTTCATTTACGAGTGCAACAGCCAAGGGAGTTGGTGGAGGAATTTGTCATATCTTTCAATAATTTAGCTGAACATTGTAAATTTGCGGATAAAAATGAACAGATAAGAGACCGTGTTGTGATCGGCATTATTGATAAACATTTATCTGATAGATTTCAGTTAAAGTCTGATCTAGACTTATCCACAACAATTGACATGGCCAGGAACTCTGAGTTAGTTAAATTACAGGCGAAAGATTTACAGGGTCATAACTAAGATGCAGTGTGTAATCGAAACCGAACATTGAACAATACGTACAAAGGGAGACAATACAAACAAGCAAAGAACATTTTTCACAGGGTAAGACATTATGCATCAAGTGCAACAGATCACACGATGATGGGAATTGTTATGCAAGAGGCCGCCGATACCGTGTATGTAACAAAATGAACCATTTCACTGATTGTTGTCATATGAAACACAAGACAGTTGCAGAAATTCAGAGGACTGATAAACATGGGAAAATATCTGTTTCCTGTAAGACTACATCTACTGTAAACAAAACTGATACACAAACTGATTCATTTGTAGGCGCAGTGAAAATTGTGAAATTTATACTGATGATGATGTATGGTATGTGAATTTGAAAATTTGTGGCAGAAATCTACGATTTAGAATAGACACAGGAGCTGACATATTGGTGATAAGTGAAGCAGCATACAAATCATTACCATGGAAACCATGAATGAATAAACACACAGGAATTGTATGTACTCCTGGTGGGGAACTTACCAATAAAGGGAAATCTGAAGCCGTTACAAATCTGAGAAATTCTGTTTACAGATTTCCTGTCATAGTTATTCCAGGTTCTGATTGTGGTTTATTGACTAGAAATACAGTGTCTACCATGAACCTAGTGCAAAAAGTGAACATGATAACACAAACCTCAGGTACAGGCTTAATGAAGGGCAATCCAGTCAACATTACATTACGTGACAATGCAAAAACCGTATTGCCTAATAACAGCACATAGAATACCTTTTCTGTTGTTACCAAAGGTAAAGGACGAACTCGAAAGGCTTAGAAAAGCAGGGATCATAGAAAAGGTTACAGAACCTACTGATTGGTACTCACCCATAGTCCTGGTTCAAAAGAGGAATGGACAAGTTTGATTATGTGTGGATTTAAAATGGCTGAAAAAAGCAGTAAAGAGGGAACACTATATGCTTCAAAATATAGATGACATTAGTCCAAAGTTGTCAGGAGCAACAGTCTTTTCTAAACTAGATGCTACAAGTGGTTTTCACCAGATTCCTCGCAGAAAAGATAGTCAGAGACTTACAATGTTTATAATACCTTTTTGGGCATTACTACTTTACACGCTTACCTTTCAGAGTCAAATCTGCTCCAGAAATCTTTCAACTGCGTATGACTGAAGCTTTATCAGATCTGGAAGGTGTGGATGCTATCATAGATGACATTATCAATTATCCTTATTCTATGGAGGAAAATGATAAGCGATTGGATTTAGTCCTTAAACGCTTCAAGGAATATGGAATTTCTCTGAATAAGGATAACTGTGAATTTTGCAAGGACAAAATTAAAGATTTTGGATATTCCGTTTCTAAGGAAGGTATTCAACCAAGTCCAGGGAGACTAGAGGCAATAAAGGTATTTAAAACCCCTATCAATCTTACACAGTTATGCCAAGTAATAGGAATGTTTTCATATCTTGGTAGATTTACTCCTAATTTACCCACAATTATGAATCCACTTAGTAATTTGCTTTGATTGCATACAGCATGGAGTTGGGATTCTCCTCAGAAGGAAGCATTCAAAAAAGTGAAAATGCTTATCACCCAAGCACCAACTTAAACATATTATGATCCATCACACAAAACTTCAGATGCCAGTAGCTATGGTATTGGTGGTACGATATATCAAGTCATACATTCAGAACTGCAAACATTGGCATTTGTTTCTCATTCATTAAATGATTCAGAGAAAAACTATGCACAGATTGAGAAGGAATGTTTGGCAGCAATATGGACAGGTGAGAAATTTGATAGGAACATTGCTGGTTTACCATCATTTTGTTTAATCATGGACCACAAGCCTTTAGTTCCACTGATAAATACACAGGATCTGAACCATACACCACTTTGTTGTCAACATTTTCTAATGCATTTTCTACATTACAAAGCTATTGCTGAATACTTACTAGGAAAACAGTTGATCGTATCTGATGCATTGTTGCAAAGTCCTTTAGACATGAACAAAAGCACTACTGAAGAGTACCTAACTATGTATGTCTCAAGTATTGTAAATTCTCGTCCTTGTAGCGATAAGAAATTTGATGAAATCAAACAAGAAGCAAGTACTGATCCATTATTACCTTTTGTTGTGAATTTTATCAAGTCAGGTTGGATCCAAAAACCGTCTACAATTTATAATGCATTAAAACCATATTTCAATGTGAGAAATGAACTTTCAATTCATGACGAAATTTTATTTTTTCATGACAGACGTCTTATTCCAGAGGCAATGAGATGTGAAATTCTGAAGTCTATTCATGCTGGACATCTCAGAATAAATAAGTGTTTTCAACGTGCTAAATCAAGTGTTTGGTGACCAAGAATCAACTGTGACATTCATAATCTGATTAAAGAGTGCATATCTTGTAATGAGCATCGCCCTAAACAGCATTGGGGACCATTAAAAGTTACACCTTTGCTGGATAGAGCATGGAAACGCATTGGAGCTGATTTCTGTGAATGTAATGGGAAACAATTTTTGGTAGTTGTTGACTATTTTTCACAATTTATTGAGATTATTTGCTTGAAATCTACTACAAGTGAATTTGTTATTGGCAAGTTTCAGTGTATGTTTGCTCGTTGGGGTGTGCTAGAAGAATTTGTAAGTGACAATGGGCCACAATTTGCCTCAAGCAAATATGACTTTACAACAGATTATGGCATTCATCATATTTTTAGCAGTCCGCATTATCCTCAAGTCAATGGCAAAGCGGAAAGCGCAGTTAAGATAGCCAAAAGAATACTTTGTCAGATTGACATATTTGGAGCGTTAATGGCATATCAAAGTTCACCAATCTCTGCAACAGGAATGAGTCTTTCGGATCTTATCACAGGGAGAAGTATGCGCACTAAAGTATTTACAACATCTGAAAATCTGAAGTTTAAGAATTTAGACAAAATTCGCTAATGTGATGAAAAGTACAAGTGCAATATATTGAACAACTTTAATAGGTCTCATGGTGCAAAAGCTGTACCATCAGTGAATGTGGGAGATAAAGTGAGAATTAGAACTGATTAATGATAAAACTTGATCGAATAAGGGAAACATTGTTACAACTGAACACAAAGCGAGGTCATATGTTATTGACACAGAAAACAGTTGTTTTAGGAGAAACCATAAACATTTTCAGAAAGTATCTGAAAAGGTCGACTTTGGCAATGCTTCTCTTGATTCAGAAATACTTCCAGGAAAGCCAAAAATACGTTTTTCAGTTCCAAACACTCCGAAACAAGAAGTTACATGTACTGAAAATTCTGATAAAAGCGTCCATACTGAGTCAGGGCGTTGTGTGAGAAAGCCAGTGAAGTTTGAATTTCATATGTTTGCAATAACGTTAATTTGCTTGATAACACGTTTCGTTATATCGGAATTGATGATAGAGTTTCGAGAGTTTACACGTTAAGGTTAGCATTTCATGACATGTAACATTTTCTTGAGTTTATTACGTAATTAGAAATTAATTGACTTAAGAAAGGGGATGTTTGAATATTGATTATACACGGTGTTAAATAAGATTACCTTAGTGCTATAAACTATATAGAACTGAGCGTCGTGAGTAGAAGGGAGCTGCAAGTTCATGGCCCAGAGGATGAAGGGGATTAAGAGTATAAAGAGGAGTAAGAGGGGTAAGAGGGGTAGGAGGAGTAAGAGGGGTAAGAGGGGTAAGAGGGGCAAGAGGGGTAAGTGGGGTGAGAGGAGTAAGAGGGGTAAGAGGGGTAAGAGGAGTAAGAGGGGTAAAAGGAGTAAGAGGGGTAAGAGGGGTAAGAGGGGTAAGAGGGGTAAGAGGGGTGGGAGGGGTAAGAGGGGGAAGAGGGGTAAGAG
>RDPX01000575.1:49251-69138 GCA_003991215.1 Morbakka virulenta | reverse complement strand
ACAGTGAGGGACAGTGAGGGACAGTGAGGGACAGTGAGGGACAGTGAGGGACAGTGAGGGACAGTGAGGCGGAGTAGTGACTTGTATAGGCGAGTACCCTAGTCCTAATTTATTGTTTGTAATTTTTGGCTTCTTTTCTCTTTCTTTTCTTTTTGTGTATATCTATATCTACATCTTTTATAGTAGAGTAGAAGGGGAAAATAGGATAGGAGAAAAGATTAAAAGCGCACCTTTAAACTTATAAACTAGTTAATCTATAAGCATAATTTTTTAAAATTATAATTTCTTAGGCGCACAAAAACTTATACATTAAAAAAAACTATCAAATTCTTAACTTATCAAATTATAAACTTATAAAGTTTTACATAGAAAATTATAATTCTATGAAAGTATAAAGTATAAAACCTAAAAATAACGCGATAAACAACACCAACCGTTATCATAACACAAGAAGACAGCCTTGAACATTTCAAAGGCATTGTATTAAGAATTAGTGCATGTCACGTTACATGTCGGGATTTACTTACTATGTTTCACATAAGAAGTAAATCACAACCTATATAAGAAAGCTGTGCAAACAGAACACAAGGAGCGCATTAAATATTTTACCAGTGATTACAAAGACCATTGCCAGCTGGTACTAGCATGCAGGTGCTATAGTGACTCAATATTTTATCGGTGATTATAAAGGCCATGTCCAGCTAGTACTAATATCTTCTGCTTTTGAGAGCTTTTACGGAACGGGAACTGAATGTTCTTGGCAAAGAAGAATTAACAGGTTAGTTCTTACATTATTTGTTATTATTTCTTTACCTGTAATATACATGTACTATTAGTGAGATTCATATGTAGTTAAATGTTATATTTGCAAGTAGGGAGGAATTAGGAGCCGGTATGTTGTATACCATGGTTAGAGTTCTCAACGTAAGGCTATAAATAGGAGTTCAGAATAAAGGGGATAGCACACTTTCCTTTATCACAATATAGTTTAAGGGAATTCTCAGATACCACAGACGGTAAAGTGAAACCATGGAAGTTGGATTAGTTGATTTACGCTGGAAAGTACCGTTTTTGGCAACTATCAAGGGTTCTCGGTATGTTTAAAAAAATTTATTTTGTATATAAATTGTTGAAATACCGCAATGCTATCTTTGATAAAAGTTTTGACAAGATTATGTACTGCAAATGGACTTATCAGGATGTATTTAATGAATTGATAGAGGTCATTCAAAACATTTGCTTTCATAAGAGGGTACACCTTCAAATTAAAACGAGTTAATGGATGCTGCGGGGCCTCCCACATTGTTGATTTTTGATGATTTGATGGAAGAAGTTAGTAGCAGGAAGGAGGTATGTGAAATTTTCACTAGAGGTAGACATACTAATATTTCTGTCATTCTCTTAATGCAGAAGTTTTACGAAAAAACAAAGTATGCATGTACCATCAATCTAAATACCCCATATTTGTCTTTTTCAACAACCGCAGAGATTTACCTTCGGTGGCAGTGCTTGCCAGGCAAATGTTTCCAAATCAATCCAAGTTTTTAATAAATGCACACAACGATGCAGTGAAAGAAAAGTATCGATATTTAGTCATTGATTCGCAGCCTTTAACGGAAGATGAATTACGAATTTATTGTTGCATGTTTCCAGGGGAGGCGACGATTATTTATCGCCCGAAATGATTTCAAATTGAGCAGAAAAGTATAAATACCACAGGGGTAGGAGTAATTAATCATTTTATGTTGACAAGTCATATCATGCAGTTCGCTTCAGTATGTCGAAAGTAGTGAAGAAGAAATTGGGGTACGTAAAGGCATCAGCAGAGTGCCCTCCAAGAAACGGAAAAATTCTACTAGCAGGGGTAGATCGAGAGGGTGTTAAAGGCCATTAGTAAGTGTTGTTTGAACTTTTTGCACACCCCTGGTATTAAGATAAACAAAGGAAAGATTAAAATGCTGAAACAGTATCAAAAAGTGATACGAGCATTAGCTTCGACTAACGTGAAGTATTCACAGCACCCTCATTCGAAGCCTTAGTAGCCTACTTGAAAATCTTTTTTTGAAGCCGTAACAACCACAGTTATGCTGAACCTACTTATAAAAGAGTGATTTTAGGGTGGTTTCAACTCTTTTATGATATGCGCGGATGTTAAGATTTCTTTGGCAGGAACAGGCGAGATATTGAGTCGTAGCTTTTAATCACTTCATCTTGTTCTTAACTACTGAACACTAAATCACTACGAAATAGGTGCGTCTAATTTACAAAAATGACACCACGAGGCTTACAGCCACGTGACTAGAAAAAACAATACAACTATGATATACACGTGATCTAAATAACCCAATCAAAATAAAAAGAATAACGTATTATTTGAAACTATATTTTACACCACTTAATCATGCACAGCGTATGGTTCTTGTACCAGAAGTCAAAGATGAAATCGGCACCCACCAACGTTCAAGATATATTCCATCCAATCGTTGCCCTTGCAAATCACATAGTCGATACGCCGTTGGTATTCCGCGAAGGGTTTTATCAATCACAAAAAGTTCTTCACTCCAGTTTGGTAAATACCCTTTTTTTCTCAATGTATTAATTCTTACATGGTCTCCTTCTTGCAGTTTGGGTTTTACCCTTTCATGGGTACAGATATTGGCGCAGGGTTGTCTTATCCTCCCCAGTGACGCCAGCAGGGGACATTCCAAGAGCATAGTGTTTACTATGGTTACAGACATAGACGAGGTCTGGAAGCATAGCGCAGTGTGTTATTCGCAGTAAAGTATTTCCACAATTTTGTTTTCAAAGTACGGTTAAATCGTTCCACCATGCTGGCCTTTAACTCCCTAAATGAATAAAAGAATGTTATTTGTTGATCTTGTAAATAATGCTGAACTGTAACATTTAAACATGCTTCCCTTGATCTGTCTGAAGTCGTCTTGGTTTTCGACCTGTATTGAAAACGCCCTTCAGAGCATTCCTTAGTTCCTTTCCCGTCTTAGTCTTATTGGTACTACCCAGGCATAGCGTGAAAACACTTCAATTATGGTTAGCAAATACTTGTACCCATCAGTATATCTTTTTAAAGAGATCACACCCACTAAATCTGTTTGAAACTGGTCATCCATCCCAAATACCTTCACTTTTCGTCTAGCAAAGGTTTTCCGTATAGGGCAACGAAGATTATAAGTTAGTTGTCTTTGCAGCCATCTTTCTACTTGAGAAAGAGTAAGAGCTGGCACTTCTTTTTCAGCTGCTACATATAATTTGTGTGGGCTACTAAAACTACTGGGTTCTTTAGCTGTATAAAATAGGCGATGCAGTACTTTTTCCATGTTTCTCAGTCCAATTGTCCTCTTTTGTTTCGCCACCACCAGTAAAGTATTCCACTTAGTTGACCTAAAATGGTGAGTGTTCGACATAAATGATACCCGAGCACATAATTATAGCCAGGCCCTTTTTATAAAGTGAGGCGATAAACCCAAAGGTATCATGATATCAGGCGTGAATACTCACTATTTTAAACCGTTTAATCAGACGATGCTGCACAGGGGAGTAACCAAGGCCAATTATACCCCCAGATATGTTTTTCCTAATAGCTTGACCCCAATCGAGATAAATTATTCCATAGATCTACACTAAAGAATGACGATGCTAGCATAGCGTAACTGCTCTTCTGATCCCCAATGCTATGACGTGAATGGAATTCCTGGCCCTGCAACATTAGGTACTGTTACTCCAAAAGCACACATGCGCTGTGCATAATGGAGTTCAACCGATTGAAGGGTCTTCTCAGCCATCTTATACAAGTCTATTAGGAATAGTCTGTCGCTCATCATGACCAATCCCCTTGAAACGGTATGGCAAATGGGGGCCCCCCTGCTTTCCGGCACTATTTCGCCAGTAAGAACATGGACAACAGAAATAATACCTGTTTACATTTCTTTTCTAATCAAATCAGCAATCAATACAGTATTTCAACATACAATAGTCATTAAATGAATATATCCATCGTCATGTTTACGTAAGAAGGTCTCTTAATAGCTCCCAGCGTACAAGGGCTTGGAATATAGAGTTTTGCACATATTCTCGGTTTTTCTCTTCTAACATTACAGTGGATATCGTATAAACAACGTCCTTGATTTGATCAAACCATTTCTCCACAATTGTACAAGGGTTCAACTACTACATGGACTCCACTTAATAAAAATAGATTGACTTGATCCTCCCATGGACTCATTTAGCAATCATGTCCTAGTTGGTTTTCATAGCCAGAAGTGCATCCATCGCAAAAGATGCGAGCTACTTTCGGAATTTCGATTTGCAGTAACATTGCGTAGATGAACACTAAAAGTTTCCAATCAATCTGCACTTGGCACACCTGATCCAGTTCGTCGACGACCAATCCTCCTACTCTGCTTTTTTTCTCTTGCTTGACGTGGGGTGGGTAACTCCATTTTCGTTTCTCAGACTGTATGGGCTCTTCGTTCTTCTCGTTGGGGGTATGACTCTCTTCCTTTGGGACAATCTGTTCTTGTTTTGGCTTCACTGATAATAACTCTTGCTACTTTTTCTTGATGGCCTCATCCATGTGTGGAATATGTGACTGTAAACGTTGACACTCCTCGTAGGTGAGGGCGATACCGGTTCTGGTGGGCTGCAAACATCCCTCACATTCCATGTACTGGCGAACGTGGATGAGGACTTGATTTCTATACGGAGTGATGGTCACTTAGCGCTTGGTGGCTTCGGATAATGGGAACTTGACTTCTTTTCCTTCATTCTGCTGAGCTGCCTGCATCACCTTAGGCAAAACTCGACAAGCTTGTTGTATTCCTCCTTGGATAAAGCAATCCCTTTCAAGGTGGCCTTTAAGACTCCCTAATCTTCTTTATAACCTCGTAAATGGGTGAGCACATGTCGTTGCTTCTCCTCACTGAGTACGAAAAAATCAATGTTTGCCATGATGGTACTCTTTTGTAGGTTTCGTACAAATGATGTGCTCTCTCTTTTATAGGTTTTATGATGTTTGATTAGGTAAACAAAACGAATCAATCAGATGAGACATAGCCTAGTTAATAATGCTATTCTTGACCAACATGCATGCAACTACTTTAAACAATGACGTCATTTCACCCAAAAATGACGATGGTGAGCTTTTGAACTTACTAGTGTGTACCTTATTTAAACAATGGCGTCAGTGAAGAGGAAGTGAAGATAGCAGCAATAAAGCAGCAGGAGTAGATAACATCAGTGGAGAAATGTTAAAAGCTGGAAGCAAAATCACATACAAGCCTAATCGAGATCAAGGACAGACGTGTTGAAAACATGGACACCTTCACATAACTCGGTGCCATAATAAACAAAACAGGAGGATGCACTAAAGATATCACACATAGGCTGAGTCTAGCAAGAAATGCGTTTGCCATGCTTAACCCACTCTGGAGGTTAAGCCAATAAAGTAGTAAGACCAAGATTCGAGTACATAACAGCAACGTAATGTACGTGCTACTCTATGGAAGAGAGATATGGAAATTAAATGAAAATGATGTCATCAGATTGGAAATATTTCAGAGGAAATGTCTGAAAAGGATTCTCCGTATCTTCTGGCCCACGAAAATTACAAACAAAGAGCTCTACCTTAGGACGAAGTCCAGTCCAGTAGGAGAGATCATAAGGTGCAGGAGATGGNATTTGCAGTAACATTGCGTAGATGAACACTAAAAGTTTCCAATCAATCTGCACTTGGCACACCTGATCCAGTTCGTCGACGACCAATTCTCCTACTCTGCTTTTTTTCTCTTGCTTGACGTGGGGTGGGTAACTCCATTTTCGTTTCTCAGACTGTATGGGCTCTTCGTTCTTCTCGTTGGGGGTATGACTCTCTTCCTTTGGGACAATCTGTTCTTGTTTTGGCTTCACTGATAATAACTCTTGCTACTTTTTCTTGATGGCCTCATCCATATGTGGAATATGTGACTGTAAACGTTGACACTCCTCGTAGGTGAGGGCGATACCGGTTCTGGTGGGCTGCAAACATCCCTCACATTCCATGTACTGGCGAACGTGGATGAGGACTTGATTTCTATACGGAGTGATGGTCACTTAGCGCTTGGTGGCTTCGGATAATGGGAACTTGACTTCTTTTCCTTCATTCTGCTGAGCTGCCTGCATCACCTTAGGCAAAACTCGACAAGCTTGTTGTATTCCTCCTTGGATAAAGCAATCCCTTTCAAGGTGGCCTTTAAGACTCCCTAATCTTCTTTATAACCTCGTAAATGGGTGAGCACATGTCGTTGCTTCTCCTCACTGAGTACGAAAAAATCAATGTTTGCCATGATGGTACTCTTTTGTAGGTTTCGTACAAATGATGTGCTCTCTCTTTTATAGGTTTTATGATGTTTGATTAGGTAAACAAAACGAATCAATCAGATGAGACATAGCCTAGTTAATAATGCTATTCTTGACCAACATGCATGCAACTACTTTAAACAATGACGTCATTTCACCCAAAAATGACGATGGTGAGCTTTTGAACTTACTAGTGTGTACCTTATTTAAACAATGGCGTCAGTGAAGAGGAAGTGAAGATAGCAGCAATAAAGCAGCAGGAGTAGATAACATCAGTGGAGAAATGTTAAAAGCTGGAAGCAAAATCACATACAAGCCCAATCGAGATCAAGGACAGACGTGTTGAAAACATGGACACCTTCACATAACTCGGTGCCATAATAAACAAAACAGGAGGATGCACTAAAGATATCACACATAGGCTGAGTCTAGCAAGAAATGCGTTTGCCATGCTTAACCCACTCTGGAGGTTAAGCCAATAAAGTAGTAAGACCAAGATTCGAGTACATAACAGCAACGTAATGTACGTGCTACTCTATGGAAGAGAGATATGGAAATTAAATGAAAATGATGTCATCAGATTGGAAATATTTCAGAGGAAATGTCTGAAAAGGATTCTCCGTATCTTCTGGCCAACAAAAATTACAAACAAAGAGCTCTACCTTAGGACGAAGTCCAGTCCAGTAGGAGAGATCATAAGGTGCAGGAGATGGAGATGGATTGGACATACTCTGAGAAAGCCACAAAATGATAGCTATAGAGCAGCCTTAACATGGACTCCAGAGGGGAAAAGAAAAAGAGGACGCCCAGCGAACAAAATGGCGGAGGAGTGCGGAAGCAGAAAGAAATGATCTGGGATGGCAAACATGGAGCGAAGTTGGAAACATAGCAAAAGACAGAGAGAGATGGTGGAGGATGCTGTCAAGCCTTATGAGCTGCCCATGACTCGAAGAGGATAAGTAAGTAAGTATATTATAATTATGCTATACTAATTTCTTCAGGCTCCACCCAGTTATAACATGGTCTTATGATCAACAGAAAAACAGTTGTGAAAACAATGCTGACAATCCTCCTCATGGAGAGCCTTAATTACGAATATCGTTCTGGGGATGTTCTGGGTCTTATCTCAGTTGAGAATTTGGGAAAATGATTATGCAAAAAGAGCAATTTGGGGTTTGGAAAGGACACTTTTGCATAGTTTCGCAAAAAGTAAGGGAGCATGGCCCCTCTGCCCCCTCGGTTCCTACGTCCCTGCAGCTTGCTTATCATTATCACTGAAGCTGCAGAACCAATAGTAATAGCCATAAAAAAAGCGGAACTTCAGACATGAGAATGGCTAATCAAATTAGGGGTTCTCATTTCAATACTGCCTGTTATATATACATTTTTAATTCTGTTCTGTTCGTACCTCATTCGGTTCAGTGTGCCATCACTACTATGCCTGCCATCTTGCATCTAGTTCTGTTACATGCAAACCAGTATGTCCTTCTTGTATCAACCTGTACTTAGATGTTTAAGCAGATTGATAAACATGGCTTCCACTGTTCTCACATAACTTAGTGTCGTTACACCTTGCTTGTTAGAATCTTGTTTAATCTTGAGTGGTGTTGACTCCAAGTACTTTACACTGTCAAGGAAGTCGAAATACCAAGAAACTAAAAAGGACAATACATGATAAGTGTATTACACAAGAGAGAATGATTCAAATACTGTATAAAGTCATAAGACACAATTAACTCTGAAAAATGATCCGACTATATCTTCACGAAAAAGGTCTAACTAATTCCACTAGCCAAGCCGTCGTTTTACGACAGTCGCTCTAAAACACGAGTGCTAAAGTGTATATTTTATTTAATGAAATAGAATAACTACCCACAAAACATTATTCCAGAAATAAAAACGTCCACCGTGTTTTCTTGACAATCAAAAAAGCATTCAAAGTCAATATATTATCATCATGGCCTTAATCCAAAATCCGCCACCTGTCAATCGCTTGCCAGATAAACGTTTTTGCGGGATTTTTTGTCTGTATCAATTTTCTTTCGTCATGTTTCTTTTAGAATTATAGTTTTCCCCCTTAAACTTTAGAACAAAATAAACTGAAATCAACTTGAACAGGTTTGGGCTACTTTGCCACAACATGGGATTCAAGAAAGAAGTCGCTGTATCACAAGAAATATCGTCTTGGTACAGGAAAAGAACTATTGCCAAGTATATTATGGTCTACCAGTTCTTCATCTTAGGGATTGAATTCTCAATAATTTTTCCCACTCTCCCATTCTTCCTCCGAGAACTCAATGTTACTAATGAACGCTTTTATATTGCAATCTTTGTGGCTGTTTATGCGTGTGCTGCATTTACATCTGGGATTATCCTGAGCCGTATTGTTGATGTCACCCGTCGATTTCGATTAACAGTGTGTTTTGTAGTTTCAATTACTTTGGTAGGAAATGCACTTTATCTTATGGCACATAATCAGTACATGATTGTAGTTGGAAGACTTTTTTCTGGTGTAGTGGAATCTATTTTTCCAATTGCATACGGAGAACTTGCAAGATGTTATCCAATGGCTGAATTTCCTAAACATGGTGGTCACTTTGTAACTGCATATGTCTTAGGAATGAGTATCGGTCCATCTTTTGATATGATACCAAAAGACAAGTCATTGAATTTAGGATTTGTGATTATTCGATATACAAACGCACCTGGAGCTATGCTGTTTTGTTTTTGTCTCATACAGCTAGTATTGTCAGTAACCTGTCTTTCTAACCTTTCAAAAAACAAGGATAGACTAGGAATCGATTTGAAATCCATTGAATTAAACACAGTCAAAAGTTATGGAAATAAATGCTACTGTGAGGAAAGTAATGAAGAACAAATAGATGACTACGAAGAGGAAATGTCAGCTACTTCTAATCAGACGTACAGCAAAAGATCCTCCTTTCAGGTTTTGAAACAATTCTTGACAACAAAAGAAACTGTCATTTTGTTGTATGGGCAAGCTGTTTGGGCATATACTTTAGCAAGTGGTATACTTATAATACCTTTGAAGGCCATTGAATACTATATATATATATATATATATATATATAAATATAGATGGTGAACGACAAAAAAAAATCCACAAAACTGAGTTTAGAACTGTCAATTTCATGTTTTCACAATCGTCACCTAAAGAAAAGTTTATTTTATTTTTTTTTGTCGTTCACCATAATGATAGCTCTAATATTCTTATATTCTTGAGCACTGTCGATAGCTAATAATTACTTCGATAATGGTATGTATATATATAACAATTACCACCTACTTTTTATGAGAAAACCGTATGGTCCCAATTTTTCTTTTTTTCTCATACGTATTTTGACTGCCTTGTGAGAAATGTTTTATTCTATTGCTGTTTTATTTCAATTAGAGGGAAAATTAGATCTTACTTAGATTTCGTTTATGCTTTTAAACTCGGGGCTATTAGCAACTTATTTTTGTAGAGGTAAAGATATTTTTTGAAGTTCTGTATTTTAGTGACTTTAGCGTCAGCCAGAACTGTATTTTGATATTATTTTCAACGTTTGTTGTCCTATACAGATTTATAATCTCTACCCCGTTTTCCGATTTACCTCGATTTGTAATTCTTCTGGCAAAATCACTCTTTGTCCATATATGTAATTGTTTTGTACTGTCTTGTAATCCTGAAATCAATCTTTATACACTGTCTAATTACAAAATTTGTTCATCATTATTAAAATTTTTGAGCGAATATTTGAATTATTTTGTGTCACAATTCCTGAAAATATATTTTATGTGGTTTGAATTTGGCTGGAAATAGAGTTAAAGTTCATGAAAATAAAGTAAGTTAGAAGTTCTGACAAATAGACGATACTCTCACTTGTACATGTTTTTACGTCCTTTAAGGAGGGTTGTAGACTTGCATGGCTTTCTACACCTTTCTCGATCGTGTGGTAGTTGTAGAGCCTGAGTAATCGTGAGGAGTGACAGGTCGCAGAGACTTTTGAGCCACGTCGTTCTTGGGCGTTTTTGTGGTCTTTTTGGGGGGCGCTGGGAGGCCAGAAGGTTAAAGGTGATTTTTCCTTTTCAAATTATATGGCCGAAGAATTTCAGGCGCCTTTTCAGAAGTTGTTTTTGCATACTTGGTGTATGTCCATGCCTCGGATGCATATGACATGATAGACCATATTAGGGCATGCACCAGCCATTTCTTTACATTAGCTGCAAGTTTTCTACATTCTACATGTCTCTCATGTAGTCTGCTTGTGTCATGCTGATTTCGTTCTCATGGTACCGTTGAATTCGCTGATGCAAGATGGGTAAAAAAATTTTGCTGGTATGAGGTATCAGTTATTAATTTCGTAGAGGACTGTATTAAATAGCTTAATTTTCGTAGAATTTCTCTTCGTTCTTTCTTTGTTAGGGATTTTTTCTAAAATGTTATCTCATTTCAAAAAATGTACAAACAAAACCAAGGTCACGTGTAACGCAAAGTTACGTACCCCCCCCCATCACCACCACCACCATCCGATATTGGATGGGGTCACATAATATCAAGTCTCAAGTAAGTAGAAAGTCTATCAAGCATTGTATTTCAGTATCAAGTCCGCTATAATTGCTGCATTTATTCTTGGTCGTAGTTTATTCTCGCTAATGACTCGCTTTTATTTCGTTGGTTCGATTTTCGTTTCATTGCTTCGATTTTCCTTTCATTACTGAAATTCGATTGGAAACAACTTCAAAATTGAACGGCTGATGATAAGTTTGACAGTTGCACCACGACATAATCCGTCGGCTCCGGTGTGAGCGTCGTGTACAATGACGTCTCCTTTCATCAGAGCAAAGGATTGAGACTTTTCTGTGTTGCCATGTCATTCTCGACGTTCGGTTAAATACTCGGTATTCCACATTTTACAGAATTGTGAGATAGTTGCATCGACTTCGTTGAAGAATGTAGAAGCGTACTTCTTGGTTGGTAGATCAGTAGGGTTGTTGAGTGATTTTGATTCCAGATGGCGATTGAACTGGACATGGTTTGGAGTGAGACTTGGTTTTCATTTTGGTATAAGTAGGTGACTGGGCGATTGTTGACTACTTGTTCAGTCTCCTGAAGAAGAGTTTGAATTTGGTCGTAGGTCAAATGTGCTGTGCCTAGCTCTTTCTTTAGTAAAGATTTTACGATTCACACATTTCTTTGGAAAAATCCACCGTGCCAGGGCGCCAGTGGTACATTAAAATGACATTTGATGTTACGACTTGCGACAAAGTTTTGAGGGTCTTCACCTGCAAAATTCGATCTGTTGTCAGAAATGATGTGGTACGGACACCTTCTTCTTGAGAATCTTGTAAGATTTGATATGAAGCCAGAGAAAGAACAATACCAACGAGTTCCATTAGAATTGCTCGCGATCCAGCACATGCACACAATGTAACCCATGCCTTGTTGGTTCTCGACTTCGGAGAGTAGATGTTCCTCACGTGGATAGGGCCAAAATTATCTACTCCTGTGACGCAGAATACTCTTGCATCATTCGTTCATAGAGCAGTGAGCGGTGGCGTTGACGGGTAGTCGTAGCTTTTGAGCTGGTGTCTGCGACAAGTATAGCAAAGATGTAGATTATTTTTTACAAAGCTTCTGCCTTTCGCCATTCAGAAATTCTGCCGTAGTAATGTCATTGTGTCCTTTGCCCGAGCATGTTTCAGGCGATGGTGTGAACCCATTACTACGAGTTTGGTTAGATCATGGCTGCTTGGTAACAGGATCAGATGGCGAGTGTTGTGGGGTATTTGTGCATCTTGAAGGCTTATCTTACAACATACAAATCCTTATTCATCATTGAAGGTAGACAACTGTTTGCTGGCAGGCATCCCTTACTGAGCTGATTTGATCCAGCACTCCTCCACAGCGTTTAATTCCGCTGTAGTTAGTACTGATATCTGCAGTTTCTTAGCTTGCAGATTAGCTTTCGCTTTTGCATTGTTGATAAATCGCAGAACAAAGGCGGCAGTTCTGAGAAGTTTCTTCAGTGAGTTGAATCTTTTGATGTCAATGATGGTTTTCATAGAAACGTTATCCACGCAATGTACCAGGTTTACAGATTGTTTCTTTACTTCCTCGGAAGGAGAAATTTCGATGGAATCGATCTTTTTTGCGCAGGTTGTCCAATTTCGTCTGCACGGTGCCACCTCATGTCGTTTTGGAGATGTTGACATGGCGATGTTGACGTTACATTTCTAGTGATGAAATCTGCGGGATTATTCTCTCCCTTGATGTGATATCAATCTTTCATTGATATCAGCTTCCGAATCTCTTATACTCAATTTTCGACAAAGGTTCGAAGTTCCTTTGAAGTCTTAATCCAAGTTAGTGTTGTTTTTTAGTCAGTCAACTAAACGATTCTTTTCAATTCGTAGCGGTTTTTTAAGGCATTGAAGACAGTGGTAGTGGTTGAAAGACGTGCGAGGGTAAGGTTGGGAAGTAGTTCCAACCAAGAAGTCGTCATCTCTTTCATTAGGGTGACCCTTGACTTTGATGGGATAGGTGCAGTTTGAATGGTTGCCGAATGGTGAGTTGCTTTCAGATAGATCCAGGCTCCGTATGCTTAAGTGCTCGCGTCACTGAAACCGTGCAACTCGTACGTATTTATAGGATCTGATGATGTGCTTTGAATGTATGGTCGGTTGATAATGATAGAAGACAGCTTAGCGAGTTCTTGGGTTCGTTGCTTCCATTTAGTTTGAAGTCCTGTTGGCAGTTCTTCGTCCCAGTTGTTGGTAATCTTGCAAGCAGTTTTAAATAATATTTTCAAACTCAAAGTAATCAGCTGGATCAATCCTAGCGGATTGTAGAAGCTTGACTGTTTTTAGAATGTCCCTTTTTGTAACTTGTTCAGTTAGACTATATTTGCACAATTCGATGAAGTTAAAAGTTATTACGTCAGCGATTTCGTCATAGCAAAATCCTAAGATTTTCTGACCTGATGTTGGACTTTCTTCCGTTGTAGTAATTTGTGGTCGTAGTTCGGGGTCATTGGTTCTCTATTTATGGAAGTCGAACCCTCCTTCGTTGGAGCCTTCTTTTAACTTTATGAAGAGTTCTCTAGCTAAGCGTTGATCTTCGTCTCCCCTGTGCAGTCATCTACGTACAATGAATCTGTTGTGCTCGTCACAAAATCGATATCAGCGTCATACATTTCAGTGCGTTCTCGGAATGTTTCGTTTAACAGGAAAGGTGAGCTTTTCACTCCAAAAATCACCTGAGTAAAACGATAACGTACGATTTCCGGTTCTTTTTTGGTTATGTCATCAACCCAAAGGAAGCGTAAGTAGTCTCTTTCGTGTTCCGCAAAACTAATCTATTGGAATGCCTTCTCTATGTCGGCCATTAAGGCGGATGGATACGATCAAAATCGGACCAGGATGTCGTATAGTAAAGGCATCATATGCGGTCCTTTGTAGAGACATTCGTGCAAACTAGGGCCTTGTGCTTTCGATGAAGCATAAAAAACTACACGTACTTCGGTCGTTTCTTTGTCTTGACTTTTAACGGGGCGGTGTGGTAGATAGTGTGTAGATCCAACTTCCCCTGGATTGTTTGCAACTTCGATAACTCCACGCTTCAATTGGTCACGGAACACAGCGTCATACTCGGTAGTAGTTCTCGTCGTTTATGAGGCGTTTCAGTAGTTTCGCCAAACCCTTTCGACATGTCGTAGTGGGGCCATCCATGTATTACGTTCACATGAAATTGGTCATTTTGCGACCCCTTACCCCTTGTTCGCACCTGTTCGAAAAAAAGTACATCCCCCCGTGTGAACATACGTTACACTTTTTGTGACCATCGTTGGTAGTTGCCATTTCGATGAATAAATTAAAATTATGTCATTGAGTCTTCTTTTGTAGAAGCTCACGTGTTTAAATTCGTAAAGTAAAAAGTTGATGTGAGGCTATTGTTGTGAGACACAAAAGCAACTATACAAGCCGAATATAAACGAAAGTAATTCCATATAGACAAACAATAAATATGTACACCTATCTTTCGCTGTCACTACTTTGTGAAAACTATAAGCAAATTTGTTTTCAATGTGAACGTTCTCACCTTATGAACCCCACCCCCCTGTTCACTTTTCGCCTGCGAATGCTAGATTTCTTAGATGAGGAAATTCGCTATAGCAAAATGAATTGGACGATCTTATTATTATCTAGCACTATTAAAATTTAAAAACTTAAAATATTGAAAATCGAAACCCACATGAGACATTTAATAGATAGTACAGTTCAAGTAAGAGTAAAACTAAGACACAGTTAAAAAAAATCGTTGAGTGATGAACAAATGTAAGGCACGGAATAGGCGTTGATTTCCACAATTTCATTAGATTTCAGCCTGACGTCCACACTTCGAGGTTAAGCGTTTTTGGTACCAAAGGTAAGAATCGATAACGTTTCTGTTGTAGTGTCATAAGGCCTAGAGCGTTTCGAACGCGTTCTTACACATAGGATTTTTGAGATCCCCCGTCCAGCAATACTCTTACACGGGAACATCGTCCGAGGGAATCATCATACACAAAAACTTCGGCTGTTTGCAGTAACACTTGCATGTTTTTTGTGCCTAAGTATTTTGAGTTGTGGTTTTTACGTTAATCGGGAAATTTCCCCTTGAATTGAATTATTCTTTTCAGCAGTTTTTTTGTTCTCACGTAGAGCATTATCATGGCCTTTTTGTTTTCAATTGAAACACGTTTTTACAATAGATCTCTTGAGAGATGACCAGGATTTAAACACAGGAAGCATTTACCACTTCTTCCTAGAGACTCTTTTCCTGCTTTTACGTCTGTTGTTACAACACATTTATCACTAAAACATGATCCCTTGCAAAAAGCACAAGATGATGTCAAGGCAAATGCAGACGGGTTTCTTTCGTGTCGATTAGCCAGTTTCTCTTTCGGCTTTTTGTTGATTGTCTTGATATCACACTTTCCTGAGGCCGCTGACTCATTCTTGAACTCGTGGAGTAGTTTTCGATTGTTCCATTCATCACTTCCAAACTTTCTAGGACCAATGAGTTTCAGCTCCTCCGGAATCTTCAATTACTACTGTAACAAGCATAGTTCCAAGGGTAGACAGACAATCTGGTTTCAGTATTTCCAGAATTCTGACCTGACATTTTATCTTGTCGTAAAGCTCTCTTAATCTCAGGGTGTCAGAAATGTCCTTGACTTTTTGTAACTTAAGGAGTTTGGTTGTATGTTCATTTATAAGTGTTTGTTTATCTCCAAATCGTCCGTCTGATAGCTTAAGTACCATATCATAATTCTCTTCTGTAGGGAGAGTCCACTCACCAACTGTTCAGCCTTCCCTTGTAGCAAACTCCAAACCATCATAAATTTCTCTACCATAGACAAATCTTCATTTGAATGTACATATGCGGTAAACGATTCTTTAAATAACTGATACAAAAGTCTAACCAAAGTAAACGGCTTTAAGTTGATTTTCGGAATTCTGATGTGAGTTTTTCCAGAGGTCGAAGTAGCATTTTTACCAACGGTTTGTCACCTCTTCAGAGCTGAATAAAATCTTGCCATTTTTAATTTGAATGCAAAGACCTGATTTTACTACCCTCTTATCAGTCAAATCTCTAACCTGTCTGTGAACATCTCTGCTATTATGTCTCTGATCAGAATCTTCTATTTCTTTGCACTTTTATTCGATCTATATTTCCTTGGCACTTGTACATTCCATTTTCACACGCTGGTTAAGCAGCTTGTCACTGGATGTGCCTTTGCTCTTTCTAATCTTTTTTCATCAGGCCAAGAATGTCATTTGTCATCCAGTTCTTCTTTTTGCGATGTTTCTTCCCTAAAAGTCTAAGAGTTCTTTCCTAATTGCCTTACCAGCTGTGCTAAAAAAGCATTTGAAATGGGTCCAGCATCTCTCAATGTCTGCTTCCATTTCGTCCTTTGTTACTCTTTCTGTTAGCGCGAAGCCATTTGTAACTTTCACACTGAATCTTTGTTGCATTCCTCCACTGCACATTTCTGAAAAATCAAGTGGTGTGGGCAACGCAAAGCTCCTTCTTGATTGTTTTACTTTGACCTGCATTTTGCATACCAAGTGGATATGGTCCGAGTTATTATCTGCCCCTTAAATTTCTTATACTTAAATTGCAATTTAAGTATAAGAAATAAAACTTTAGGTAACGAAAATTTGAAACGATACACATTCCAAGAAAGGTTTACATTTGGTAACCCCTCCTTTGTCTTCTTTTAAGGGATAGACTATTTATCAGTTCAAAAAAAGGTAATTATCGGTAATTATTGTCAGAGTATTGTCAACTTTTATTTGTGTGTACAATGGCTGTGGAGCTGTAAAGCTTATCTGTACTGAGGCATATCAAATAGGGCTATTATTGAAATNTGCACTTTTATTCGATCTATATTTCCTTGGCACTTGTACATTCCATTTTCACACGCTGGTTAAGCAGCTTGTCACTGGATGTGCCTTTGCTCTTTCTAATCTTTTTTCATCAGGCCAAGAATGTCATTTGTCATCCAGTTCTTCTTTTTGCGATGTTTCTTCCCTAAAAGTCTAAGAGTTCTTTCCTAATTGCCTTACCAGCTGTGCTAAAAAAGCATTTGAAATGGGTCCAGCATCTCTCAATGTCTGCTTCCATTTCGTCCTTTGTTACTCTTTCTGTTAGCGCGAAGCCATTTGTAACTTTCACACTGAATCTTTGTTGCATTCCTCCACTGCACATTTCTGAAAAATCAAGTGGTTTGGGCAACGCAAAGCTCCTTCTTGATTGTTTTACTTTGACCTGCATTTTGCATACCAAGTGGATATGGTCCGAGTTATTATCTGCCCCTTAAATTTCTTATACTTAAATTGCAATTTAAGTACAAGTGGACATGGTCCGAGTTATTATCTGCCCCTTAAATTTCTTATACTTAAATTGCAATTTAAGTATAAGAAATAAAACTTTAGGTAACGAAAATTTGAAACGATACACATTCCAAGAAAGGTTTACATTTGGTAACCCCTCCTTTGTCTTCTTTTAAGGGATAGACTATTTATCAGTTCAAAAAAAGGTAATTATCGGTAATTATTGTCAGAGTATTGTCAACTTTTATTTGTGTGTACAATGGCTGTGGAGCTGTAAAGCTTATCTGTACTGAGGCATATCAAATAGGGCTATTATTGAAATTTGGATGATTCCATTGCTCTTTTTTTATGGAATCCTGCAACCACTTGATCGAAAGCAAGCTTTCAAAATTGGAGCCAGCATTGTACATAAGGAAAACGGTATGTAGTTGATATTTAAAGTAATAATAATAATCAGCAATTTTCGCATCCAAGCCTTAATTTACAATTTCAACTTTTCTGCCTGTGCAGCTAGGAATACTTCTTTTCTAAGCTGTGTCCACTTCGCTCTATGGTTAGCAATATTTATTAACTTTCGTAAATCTTTGTCTGATTCGAATGAAAATATATTAAATGACATTGTTCCTCTTGCAGAAGCTTGACAAATATCTCGGTCTATCAGTACAGGTAACGTGATACGTTGTCTGCCAGGAAATTTTGATGCGGTTGATTTAGAAAAATATTGTGTCATTGATTTCTGTGCGGGGGTTTCACTATCCATGCGTAGAACATGTCTAAAGAGACGCCATCTTAAGATTTGTAGTGATAGATGTTGTTCGTTAGTTCTCTCATACAACTCCTTGTTTTTCACAATGTTCGGATACTTAATATGCAGTACATCTCTAAGTTGATTATTATTATTCTCCATGGATAGTCATTTCACAGTGAAAACAATCACTTTAGAAAAAGTTATAGAATGTTTACAGAGTTTATTTTGTATTCATGGTTTACCAATAATTTATAACCTCTCTAAATAATGAACTGAGAAATACAAGACCTTTATGGCCACAGACTAATGGCGAAAGAGAGAGACGAAATAGAAAATGATGCTTTTAAAAAGATTTAGAATTGCGCATGTTGAAAGAAAAAAATTGAAATATGAATTTTAGAATTACCTTATTTTGTATAGATCCACAGCACATTCAACAACGGACATCTCGCCTGTAGAAATGTTATTCAAACGACAGATCAGAACAAAACTTCCAGACATTTATTAACATAATCCAGATGATCAAGAAATACGAGATGGTGATAAGGAAAAGAAAGGAAAAGGTCGAATTTATGGTGATATTAAGAGAAACGCAGAAGAAATTGTTATGAATGTTGGTGATTCAGTGTTATTTAAGTAGAAAAAGCAGCATGAATTAACTCCTTCATTTTATCCACGTCCTATGAAAGCAGTGAATGAAAATGGTAATAGTGTTGTTGTTGAGTCAGAAAATGGTGTAAAATATGTTTCATGTGAAAAAGTTTCATTTTGAAAAACGTGAATCTGAAAGTGTTAAATATAGGTCAGATGCAAAAGCTAGTGTAAATGCTGAGCCAAATGTGAATTTCAGGTATGAAAATCTGAAAATTCATAATGTGAGAAATGAAAATAAAGTGAAAGGGTCGAGTTCAGAAGCAGCCATCGATTCACAAGCAGAAAAGGGAGGCAACCAGCATAGAGAATCGAAATCATCATCATTTCCAGCGAAAGGTAAAATGAAATCAAACTTTCAGAGACCAATTCGAGAGGGAAAACTGCCTGAAAAGTACCTTGACTGCAATATAAAATAGAATAGATCTGTAACTTTATGATAGTTCATCATTATTGTCGTATAGACAGAGTAATATAGATATGGGTTAAAATGAACTATAGATTAACATTTGCATTTTCCATAGAGAAGGTTAATTAGTTATATAAACATTTACTGTAGTGTTGATGTTTATTTTGTTTATTTATTTATTGACATTATATACACAAAGTTTGTGTATCTGTGTTTAAAGTTACACGTTCTATTCTTAGAAATTGAACATTACTTAGTTATCACATAATATGATTGGGGAATGTTATATTGGTTTTATTACTTATAAAAAATATATGTCATCATAATGTATTAGTCTATAGCTGAGAGATAAATGATTATTTTAGATTACTTTAAGTAATGACTATTTTTAGAATAATAAGGGAAATGTAGTGTTTTAATACACCAGCAGTTTTTTTAAAGGAGTGAGTTCCAACTAAGGCGCCAGCGGCCTCATAAAAGATCACAGAAGAAATTGAAGATGGCGGAGTGAGAAGATTTGTCCTCCTGGGCAAGATTGAAAGATTGACGAACTATCAGCTTCGATGAACTCTACATCACACATAACAACATCAAAACAACGCACGTAGCCTCGTCTAACGCCCAATGTAACATATGAGAGTATAACATCAATGAAAAACCAAGATTTTAACATCGGAACTTTTAACGTAAGAGGTTTGTGTAACGAAAGTAAACAACAGGACGTTTCAAAAGATATTCGCGATTACAAAATAGATGTTTGTTGTCTCCAAGAGACAAAATTGAAAAGTGACATAGACATTGACTTTGAACACGCAAGGGTTATTTGTTTTGGAACACAACAAAAACA
>RDPX01000575.1:0-25650 GCA_003991215.1 Morbakka virulenta | reverse complement strand
TTCCTACCAAAGCAAGGAAGAGAAAATAAGAAGGAGAGCGAGAGAGAGAGAGAGAGAGAGAGAGAGAGAGAGAGAGAGAGAGAGAGGGTAATAAGGGGTATATATTAAGACATATTAAGATATATTAAGATATAGAATCTTCTTTGATTTCCAACATCTGACATTGTGAAAGGTCCGCGCTTTCTTATTTTTGCCTTCACTTTGGGTTTACTCCGGCATACTTCGCCCATTTCCTTGAAAAATACATTGGTGAGACATCTTTCGATAAGCAGCGACTGTCCTTTCCCAATTTGAAATCTATAGTTTTAGTTAGCATTGAGTACCCTATCTAGTGGGTCACAATAACCTAGAATATTGGTAAAAGTAAAAGATTTGACCTACAAAAGTTCTGAAGATGTAATAATAAATGCAGCTTTGTTTGTGAGCTTTGGTATATTTGATCAAGGAACAGTTATTTTGGAAGGTTGCCATGGATATTATTAATCCCATTTCTTAAGAAAGCTGAATGGAGGCAATTGGACAACTTCCTGATTAGCTTCAATGTCTTTCTGTTTCACTGTGGCTAGCATAAAAAAGATATGCCGTAATTTCTCTAATTTAGTACGCCCTAAAAAATAATTATTTCAGGCATGCCACACCAATAATTAGAAGGAATAAATTACTATCTTCAGACCACTTCTAGCCCGCACTAATATTTAGAGGAAAATTTAATCCTTCGCGCACTAAGTTAGACGTAAAAAAGAAAAACGACAAATTTCTTTTTGGTATTCATTTTTTTATTTCATTTTATTTATTTATTCTTTGTGTTTTCCGTTTTTTGGACTCTTTTCTTTTCTTCTTCGATTTCTCTTCTCTGCTTTTCAAATGTTTCTATCTCAGGTAATACTTTTTCTTTCATTTGACAAAACAATTTCTCATTCGAAGATTTGAAGTAAAACTGAGCTGGTATCTCCAACCCCCTTTTTGAGGTCAGCAGAATATCTTCTTGGCCCNTTTTTTTTTTTTTTTTTTTTTCTTTTTTTGTCCTCTTTTCTTTTCTTCTTCGATTTCTCTTTTTTGCTTTTCAAATGTTTCTATCTCAGGTAATACTTTTTCTTTCATTTGACAAAACAATTTCTCATTCGAAGATTTTAAGTAAAACTGAGCTGGTATCTCCAACCCCCCCCCCCCCTGCCTTTTTTTTGAGGTCAGCAGAATATCTTCTTGACCCATAAACTTTTACCTGAAGTTTTCTGCCGTATTTCAAAAAGAAGAATGTTAATTTGGATAAAAATTCTGGTATGTTTCCAACTGTTTGCCCATTATTTTCCACTGCTATTGCATATTTATCTTTGACAAGAGCACAGGGGCAATTGTCATATTACTTCTGCATCCCATTGAGATTGATAGATATAATAGCCGTCAATGCAGCATTGCACCACAAATTCCCTTTCCATAATGATAGGAGTTTCAACAATAAAGGCATTGGTTAATTCATGATTAAACAACGAATCAACAATTTTTCGTCTAATATATAGATGTCTGTCAGTGAAAAGTATTATTATTGTTATCATATATCCCATATAATGTTTTGGTATTCGAAGCTAATTTGATCGAACGATTACACTCCAATCGAACTTCCCGCACTAAATAAGAGGAAAATTGAAAATTCTATGGAATACACCCACACTATTAATAAGAGGAAAATAAATAGTCCAATTTTCCAATTTTTAATTGCCGCCCTAAACAAGAGGCCGTACTAAATTAGAGAAAATACGGTACCTGGAATCTGAAAGACGATTGGTTTTTCCAAGGAATTTTTAATTTGATATAGGTGCTAGCCAAATTTAGCCACACTGGAGAAAACGGCAGTAAATTGCAGACTGGCCTAATGTCATTTCCCTGAAGAATACTAGAACCTCGGGATTCCAGAACAAGATAAGAATAAAAACAAACTAGGAGGAGAGACAATAAGAAAGAACATTAAAGTGAAGTTCAAATCAGGTTTCAATTGGTTTGACGCTGTATGTAAAAAATGAATTACTACATTTGTTATTGAAAATTGCACGTATTTTTTGCTATAGACTAGCAACGTATAAAATAAAAAAATTTGTATCCACATGTGGAGAGAATAAGTGCTTCAAAGTAAAATTATTTTACAATTCAAAGATGATCGTACTTATTTTAAGAAATGCGCAAATTAGTTGTTACCACGAAACACTGCAGGGTAAAACAACGCCCAAAACCTACAATTTCCATAAATTTCTTGTTTCTATCGTATTTTACTGAGACAAGAAATTAAACAAAGTAGTTAGTTTGAAGATTCAAAGACTTTTAGATATCTGATCAATGAGCACCTACATTTTTAATACCAACATTATCCCTCTTAGAAAAATATACCATTGGTACCAACTAAAGGACACAATACTTTGAAGTTGAAATGATCCTTTTCTTGCTACTATGGTCGACTTGAAAAGGGATTGACTCATTAGGTTAGCACTATTTTTTGGAAATAAAATGTTTTTCCCCTCAAATTTTAGGACAAAGAAAATGGAAATCAAACACCAGAAAGGAAACTCCGCAATTAAACCATTCTACCACAAGATGGACATCAAGGAAGGAGAAAGAGCTGTATCATCAGAAATATCGTCTTGGTACAGGAAAAGAACTATTGCCAAGTATATTATGGTCTACCAGTTCTTCATCTTAGGGATTGAATTCTCCATAATTTTTCCCACTCTCCCATTCTTCCTCCGAGAACTCAATGTTACTAATGAACGCTTTTATATTGCGATCGTTATAGCTGTTTATGCGTGTGCCGCATTTACTTCTGGGATTATCCTGAGCCGTATTGTTGACGTCACCCGTCGATTTCGATTAACGGTGTGTTTTGTAGTTTCAATTACTTCGCTAGGGAATGCACTTTATTTTATGGCACATAATCAGTACACGGTTGTAGTTGGAAGACTTTTTACTGGTGTAGTGGAATCTATATATCCAATTGCATACGGAGAACTTGCAAGATGTTATCCAATGGCTGAATTTCCTAAACATGGTGGTCACTTTGTAACTGCATATGTCTTAGGAATGAGTATCGGTCCATCTTTTGATATGATACCAAAAGATAAGTCATTGAATTTAGGATTTGTGATAATTCGATATACAAACGCACCTGGAGCTATTCTGTTTTGTTTTTGTGTCATGCAGCTAGTATTGTCAGTAACCTGTCTTTCTAACCTTTCAAAAGACAAGGATAGACTAGGAATCGATTTGAAATCCATTGAATTAAACACAGTCGAAAGTTATGGAAATAAATGCTACTGTGAGGAAAGTAATGGAGAACAAATAGATGACTACGAAGAGGAAATGTCAGCTACTTCTAATCAGACGTACAGCAAAAGATCCTCCTTTCAGGTTTTGAAACAATTCTTGACAACAAAAGAAATTGTCATTTTGTTGTATGGGCAAGCTGTTTGGGCATATACTCTAGCAAGTGGTATACTTATAGTACCTTTGAAGGCCATTGAATACCTTAACCTCAATCATCAACAGATAGGAATATCATTCGCTTGTGCCGGAGTTTTGGTATTCATTGCAATGCTTAAGATTTCACATCTGATGTCAAAATACGGTCCAGTCAAAGCATCGATTGTTGGATTTATGATGAATTTTACTGGAGTACTTTTCCTTCTTTTGACTGATGTGGCAGAACATTTGACATTTTCTATCAAAGTAATATTTTATAGTTTGTTTGTAATGAATTTTTTTTTCGCATGGTTTATCAACTCAGCTGCTCTCAGGTCTGCGTTATCAAGACATGTGGCCATGGAAGATCAGAGTTTTTGTCAAGGATTATTTTCGTTTGTAGAATACACGACGGTGATATTCGCCTCTTTGGTAGTTGGGGGTGTCGTTGAGGTTAAGCTGTATTGTATGATAACTACTGGAATGGTTTTATTAGCAATTTTTCTTTTTTCTATTCATTATGATCAGCTGGAAAAGCAACCTATGTTGAATTGCGGTGATTAGGTGTATTAGTTTGTTTAACACTAAGATAAGAACCATTTAAATTGGTGTTGATCTGATGTTCTCACAATGGTTGAAATGAGGTTTCTTTGAGGGTGCAGCCTTTCACCATTGTTATTTGTACTATTTGAACTATGTATGATACCGATGTCTCTTATCCTCGGAAACGTAAAAGAGAAATAGGAAGACTCTGGGGCTTGCAAAATGTGCAAGTAGTAGCTGTTGTGATAGGAGCTCCGGGAAGTATTAGCAAAGGATTTCGAAAATGGATTCAAAAACTAGAGATTAACCACAATATTGTGGATACACAGAAAACAACCAACTACTAAGCCTATAGTTGCTTAAAGGTTATTTCCTTTGCTAAGTATAACTCTTCTTAGTTTTGTCACACCCCAATTTTTCCTCATTCATATAAAGTATGTCAATTTTACCTGACAACAATGAAACTATGCTGTAAGCATTTGTTTTGACTCTTTGAAAAGCAGGCAACAAATTCCTGTTAGGGCAAATTGATGAAGTACTCGGTGCATATTTTATTCCGTCCAGAGTTGCAATTGGCAGTAGTAGCTTGTCCTCAGCAGTGAGTTATGCCAATTTTACACGAAGATATTTAATAAACCTATGGCCTAGTATTATTAAATGCATTTAGTGAATTACCTACCCTGAAAATGTTGTTGTCCTCTCACATTGACAGTTCCGTTTCTCCATGGGTATTGGGCAAAATATATTACCTCTGCATATAGTGACACGCTTAAAAAAATTAGGGTATGCCAATCAGATTTGACTTATTTTTGTGTATTTTTTCTATGTTCTTAGTCACAACCAGGAACAATGTTGAAGATAACTGTGCCCATGTCACATAATGGTCTATCTGTGGTCTTTTCATTGGCTGTCATAGCTGAAAAACACACAAAATTGATTTTCAACAAAATTTGTACAAAGAAACTTTCAGATATGGAGACGCCTCCCAAACTTTCAAATTTTATCTAGGTCAAGGTCACAATGTCAGGAAAATGGCTGAATGGGTTTGTATTCTGTTCTCTGGGAAATATACCATGTTGTATGGTACAGTGCCCTACTATTTGACTTACCAACTGTAAGCAATGTAAAATGTCTTTGAGTAGACTGGGAACATATTTAAATATCTTGACATCTTGTTTGATTTTTTTTCTTGCAAAGTTACTGTTGGAAAGTGCTGGTATTTGTCAAAAATGATGCCAAATAGAACATTATGGAATAGGGAAGCAGCATGAAGTTGCAGAGCTGTCATACTTCCAACAACTGACAATGAATGCTAAAAGGATATACAGCCCACTTACAAGTTAAAAATATGTCATTATAATGCTCCCCCATTTTTTTAAAAATAGCTTTGATTCTGCATCAAAAATAAAGGGTTGGTCAGTTGACAATAAGCAATGAGCATTTTTTTGCTTGTGCATGAAACAGTGTAGTAGAAGACATGGTTGTTTGACTCTAATCACTTTTTAAGTGATTAGAGTCAATCACAACGGTGGAGTTATTTTTATTGTAATTAAGTATTACGTATAAATATAAATAAAAATTGAAGTTTAATGAAATTCTGTAAATTTGCAAGGATGCATGGAGAGGAACATTTTGAACCCAAGGTCTTAGACAGTCCAAAGGCAAGTGTTGGAGATAGTGAACAAGAGAATCACCAAATGTATGACCATTTATACCAGATACCACCATCTAGAGTGGAAGAGAAACAAATTGCTGTGGTAGAGGAATTGATCTCCAAACAAGGAAATGAGTTTGGCTTGGAAATATTTGCTGATAATGATGCAAAGGTCGGAAAGTACACAGGAGTTCTGGACCTCAGAACATTAAAGGCTCTTTTTTAATTTTTTGAGCCAACCACTCAAACAATGATTTGGTGGACTCAAGTAAACGGAAAGGGTGTGTGTGTGTTACAAACTGTTGACAAGATGCCTTCAGGAACAATTCTATCCCTTTGACTGACCAGTTTAATGGTGCTTTGTCATTTCAAAACTGGATTTGATGAAGAAACATTATCAGACTTGTTTCAGTGTATAGTCAGTAGGTCCGTGCTAACATGGGTTAATTACTTGTACGCTGTGTTGGCATCAATTACAGTTTTGCCATCACGTGAAACTGTGCAGATAAAAATGTCCCCTTCCTATCTTTAAACCCTTCTACCGCAGAACTAGAGTTATCCTTACAGTACAGAGATAAAAGTTCAAAACCAAGCTCAAAAGTCCTGAAAAGCATGAAACACTCACACTGCAAGGGCTGCACCACTTACTAGTCTTTTAGGCATCAGCTCTAATGGGTCCATGATTTTGGCGAGTAACCTCTTCACAGACAACATCCCAGATAGAGAAATTACAAGGAGAAGTGGAATCATCAACCTTTTTGAAGAAAGAGATGAGCTGATGATAGACAAGGGGTTTCCAATCGGAAACTTTCTGCCAGTCGTAGACGTTTCTGTCAGATGAGACTCCAAGATGGGGGACGATTATGTTGATGACAAAGCCATACATGTACACATGCTTACGAGTAATATTTGCATACAATTTTTCAGCCTTTTCTTCCAGTTCAATGCCCTGCTTCATGGCCTGTGTCTGAACGTTCTTTATAAGGAACAATGCCTCTACCAGTTTCTTATTATTGAACCTCCAAACACACTGTGACACTGGCTGGCAGAAATTCTATTCACACAGGCACTTTTCCACAGTGATGCTTTGTATTGTTCTTTAGTCTTCATTTTAATCTGTTGGGATGTTGTTAAATCAAAATTCAATGACTCAAAAACATTTTGTTCTGCCTTGGTGCAGAGAGACCGGAACAGTCTCTTGAGGGCCTAAAAACAGGCTTTCAGTGGCAATATTTGGCACATCATTGTCAAAGATTATGTCCCCTTTCGCAACATGTGATTGCTGTATTCCAAGGAATGAGCTACAGGGGGTAGGAGCAAATCCATTTGTTGCTAATGTCTTGGCAGAGTAACCTAGCAACAGCCACAGTTCCTGTCTCTTTCTGAAAAATGATCCCAAAGGCTGCCATTGAGAATCACTTAGCTGGGCCAGTGGGTCCTTGGTTTTCAGTAGACAGTTCAATGTTGGTAGCACACCTTCACTCACTCTTCTTTCTTGAGTTTATAGATTTTCTTCCTTTCTTTGGTGGTTTCACTTTCAAAACTAACAGGGAGTGTACATACTCTGGATTGATATCCATTTAACACATTTGGATATCCCAATGTTGTGGTATGGAGGTTTTGCTAATTACAGGGAGTACAACTATCAGGTCTATTTTGTGGAAATGTGCAAGATTGCAAAGTAGAGAAACAAGGTGACTGCACTTCTCACTGCCACTCTTGCGTTCCCATGACCAAGAGTGCACTGCAAACGTGCCAGTTTTCATTAGCAAAGCAAAACAAACAGAGGTGTAAATAATTCATAAATGACAGTTAAGTGTCTATAGTCTGAAGGAATATTAGCAATCAATTACATTATATAGCATATTGTGGTCTGCTATCCCCATCATTTGCTGTTTGGATGGGATGGCTAATGAATATCATTAAGAGAAAAAGGCGGGTGTTTAGTTATCTAACTATTTTCTGGATGGTGAAGGTTGGCAACAGATGCTGAAGCAGGCCGTGGATTGGTGTTAACAATACTTGTCCCATTTGGGAGGTCCAGGCGGAAGGCTAACAATGTAAAAAGTAAATAATGTCAAATGTATTTGTGTATTTTCTACTTGAGATTTAAAAAGGCAACAATGGAATATGCATGGATATAGGCTTGGTCTGTCTGAAACTACAGCATCAAACAGCTTCATTTACTTTTCAAATTACAATTGGCTGTATGATCAGCTTAGAAATGACTGGATGTGTGTGACTAGGTTTTTTGGCGTAGTTGTGGGAAACATGCTGGGCATAGCTCATAGCATGTACCTTTTCCAGATGAACTAATAATAGATTTAGAAATGTGTGATCCTGACATGTGTACAAAATCATTTGCCCAGTATTCAGGTATGTGTGTGGTAGAAGAGTTTACCATCTTTAGCTGAATTTTTGGATAGCTGATCCCTAACCTTAAATCGTCTGATAATCTGTTTCTTGTATCTTTAAGCCAGATTGAGAATCCACGTGTAGTCTAACCCTGATTCATACTGAGAATCTATACTGAGACAAGTCGACACAAAAAATACCAAGTAAAATGGACCGTGAATCTGAATCTGAATCTGAAGATCCTACTGAGATGTTGATTTTGGGCACATCGCAGGAGCCGTAGACGGTTATAGAAGCGACGGAAGAATTGAAGTTTGTGCCGCAATACTTTCCCAATGAAAGGTTTTTTTCCAAAATTAAATAGAGTAAAAATTGTACTGCCATACAGTTTGTTTACACATGAAATATGCACATAAAAGAGTTTCTTTCTCTTATCAGCAACACAAAGTTAAGATGTTAAAAACTATGAGGTGAGTTAGTTTTGTGTCACATCCATTTTACCCATAGCTGTTGTAAAAGCGCTGGGGGTGCAGAGGTTTATCACATTTTCTGGGAGGTTGTTCCACTCAACGACAGTGTTTACAAAGAAGGAAGCACGGTACTGATCTGTGTGGCTCTGTGGTACCTTGAAGCAGCGAATTTTCTTGTTTGTTTGCCTCTGGATGATGTTGTTGGTGACGTACTTTTCAATGTTGGTCGGTCGAATTCTTCGTCGGTCTATACTTGCAAGTCATAAGATGGTGTTTGGGGGAATAGGTGGAAATAATTTGCTCGCTATCTTATATATACGTCAGCTGGAGTTTTCTGCGTCGTTCCTCTAATGGTGGTAGAAAGAAGGTACTTGAACATGTCGGTAATACATACCGCTTTATGTGTTCTGTAGTCCTTCGTGATGAAGAGTGCAGCTTGGCATTGGATGCAGCTTCGCTTAAGTCTCTTGCTATCTTGTCTGAGGTTTGAGGTCCCACACAACCACTTCATACTCAAGGATGGATCACAGAAGAGCAATGTATGCGATTTGGAGACACTCCCATGGGCAGTTAAAGAGATTACGGCGTAGAAAGCCCAACGTACATCCTGCCTTGTTGTTTTGGCTGGTGATGTGGGTTGACCATTTCAGATCACTGAAGATCTAGATACCTAGGTAGGGATTTTGGTCTACCTGTTGGAGCATGGTGTTTGCTGGGCTGTAGAAGACGTGGGGCTTGGGTTTGGTGGATAGTACATAGCACTTCTGTGCATTAAACCGCATTCATCAGTTGGATGCCTACTCTTCAAGGCCCTTGAAATCACAATGTAGGAAGAGATGGTTGTCAAACAAGTTGATGTTTCTGTAAAGGAGGGAGTCCTCTGTAAAGAGTCCTACTGTTGACTAGAAGTTGGGCATATCGTTAATATGGCACAAAAAAGAGTAAAGGACCAAATAGTGTGCCTTGTGGAATGCCTGATTCTACCTAGACTTCCTCTAATGTCTCTCCCTCTACCACCACTCGCATTTTCCGCTGGTTCAGGAAGTTTGAAAGCCAGGTGTGGATGGTTCTGCGTACGCCATAGTGGTCTAATTTGTACAAAAGCTTGTGGTGCGGTACGGTGTCAAATGCCTTGCTAAAGTCAAATATGATGACATAGTCTGATATCCAGCGTCATGTGACAAGAGGATGACCTGCATGGTGGTAAGCAGTTGTATTACACACGAGTGGCCAGGCCTGAATCCATGGTTTCGTTCAGTGAGGACACCATACTTTTCAAAATTACAGTAGAAATATCGGCTAATTATGTGCTCAAGTATCTTGCATGTTACGGAGGTCAGGGAGACCGGGCGATAGTTCTCCGCTTTGTTTCTGTCACCCTTTTTGAACACAGCAGATATATTTGGATTCCGCCAGTCCGCTGATAATTGTCCTGTTTGAAATGATGTGTTGTGTATCACAGCAAGTGAGGGGACAATGGAGGCAGCACAGACTTTCTGGATTCTGTTTGGAATACAGTCAGGGACAGGGGCCTTGGAGGGGTTGGTGTTTTCAAGGAGTTTCGCAGCACTTTCTGTCGTGACTATGTTTCAAGAATAGGAACTGGTGCGCGTCACATGTTGGGAGGAGCTAAGTTGTTTCGTCTAGTGAAGACAGACTGAAACTGACGTAGCAATGCACTTGGGTCAGGTGGACCAAAGAAGTAATGGGATTGAGGAGTTGGCCCCAGGTCTGACAGTTCCAGTGTTTCAGTCCACATTTTGGCAGTTAAAATCACCAACTAGAAGGATATGTTTCTGTCGTTTACCTTTTAATGCCATGGTAATTGACTTTGCAAGTTCTTGGAGATCTTCTTGGTTTCTGTGGTGCATGTAAAAGCATCCAACGTACAGGCCTTAGTTACGCTGAAGGTGAATTCTTGTCCAAATAATCTCACATACTGAATCCAGCTGTTGTTATTTTGAGAGTGCTTAGCTATGGTGGACAAGAATGAATACCCTTCCTGCAACGATACTTCGGTTTTTCTTGTATGGGACGAAACCATCTGGGAAGACTTTTCTGTTCTTCACATCTCTGGTACGCTATGACTGCGTTCCACAGAAAATGTAAGATTTGATATAGTTTACCATGGGAGCAAATTCTGCTCTCTTGTTTCTTAGACTACACCAGTTCACAGTCATGCCCAACAGGGTTTTCTTTGCAGGGAAGGTCGAATAATGAGCTTGAGTACTTTGTGGTGGAAGGGTGATGTTGGTGGGATGGGGACGTGGCCAGTTTCCTATCTTTATCTTCTAACCTTTCATTTCGCGAAAGGTGTGATGGTGGTGCACTGTCATGTCTTTGTGAGCATGGGGAAGGGGGGGTGACTGGGGATGTGGCCAGTTTTATCTTGAGACTACTAATTTTGAGTGGACTAAATTGCTGGCTGGGTCAGGGAGGGAAACCTTTCTTCTGGGTCTGACAGGGGGAGTTGAAGTTTTCAAAGGGAGAAGATTCTAAAGGTAAAGGTGTTGTAGCTTATGCTGTCACACTTTGGTGATTTTTTTCAGCAGTAATTCTATCAGTGATTAAATGAATGTTAAAAATGTTACCTTGATCAACAAACATGGCAAAAATTTCTTCTGTGTCCATAATTCATCATTTTTGTCTTTGATTTAACACCCCTATAGATATCCCCAGTATTCACCCAATCGCCAAACCCAATCGATGATCAGTTACTTCCTGCCCTTCAACTGCAGCCATTTAAGGAAGCAATGCATCAATCTTCCGGATCAGTTCTGCTAGCACGCCACCGCATTGAATGTATCTTGTAAGCGAGAATGAAGATAATTTACGTCTGCATGCTACTCACTATAGTCTTATTGACGAAACCCTTTACATAGGAGTTAATCTCATGCTACTTGCTGTCGGTCTGTGGCAACCCATTCTCAGACGGGGACGTAAGAGAGATTGTTTCTGTTGCGGACTCTCATGAACTCAACCTCGCTACTTTCAAGGTATGCACCCTACATCTCTGTAAAGTAGTCTTTGATAGCGTTATTAACACTTGTGTTGTGAAGCTGCCGCAAAGATGCCATATCTGCATGAATATTATTTAGAAGTTGTGTTCCACTCTACATTTTACTCCTATGTCATCACATAACATAGACTTCTTTAAATTAAAATAACCAGCTGCTCTTCGTTTCCAGATTCTTGTTATGTAGCTTTTAACAACGAAGCCTCGCTCAATTGTTCCGACTTTAGATCCAAGAACTTGCATAACGGGATAGTGGATCTACCTACAAGTTCTTTAACCAAGTTCTTGAAAATAGCGAAAAGGGGCAATCGGAATTGAGTAAACCCATCTTTTGCATGCATAAAGCCTGCAGTCAAGGATATACAGGAAAGAAGACCCTCGTCCCATGTTGTTTTCACTATAACGGCAGACGCTCCTTTTAACTCAATTATTGAGCATCTTCGAATATCTAAATGACACATTGTTCATCCTTCTTAACTAATACACATAATCTGTCAGTTGTTGTATGGTTTCTAAAAATTCCTAGGTGACCTCAACATTACTTGGTATCTTTGACATGCGCTCATAGCGAGTCCAAAGACCAAGTTGTTGCCTTTATAGAGATAAGAAAACTAAATTTGATAAGTTCGGACGTTTTACACAAAGCCACGGTACAAATATTTGAATATCAGTGTTGCTTTCATCAAAATTCTCTTTTCAGTAACAAATATTCTTTTCTGTTTTTGTTCTGCCTCAAATGATATGATGGCTTCATCCATCAAGGGATAGCAATATGTTCAGAATCGTATCCACCGCAGTTCATGTGAATGTATGCCACGCTTTGCACATGTTTTTAATGGACGTTGTTGTTTTAGACTGAGGGTATTTTTTTTCGATTGACATTCAATTCGAGTGCAGCTTTTGCCAAGTTGTTTTTATTTTCTAAGTTTCCGCAGTGCTCTCAGTTTGAAATTAAGAGGATTAACTGACTGCTCACCTTTTGTGAAATCTGCCTCTTTTTACTTTCGCTCCTTTTCATATAAAACCAGATCCGGACAGTGAATGTTCGGTTTACCCAGAAACTAAGAAAGCGGGTTGTAATTCTTATTTAAAAATCAAAATTCTATCTGTTATATTCGAATTACGCATTCGAAAATTTATTGTTAAACTATATAATCTTAAGAGCCTTTTCTGCCCCTTAGATCAATGCTGAAAAGATTCAGCTAGAGCAAACCTTGTTTTCTTGAATTCGAGACGTATATTACAGTTACCATGTTTATAAGGAGGTATAGATACCATTAATTAGAAAAGAAATACTCCATGAGACTGGTTTGGGGAAACAAACATGAGAGATATGCTGTTGTTGTTAAAAATGGACAAAGTGTTGGATATAGTACCAGAGAAGTCTCCAAATACTGCTACTACTCATTGTTATTAGGTAGTAGTAGTAGTAGTAGTAGTAGTAGTAGTAGTAGTAGTAGCGTATGGCTACATCTCTACATTATGTCTTTTCAGCCAGGTTCCGAATTCCTCATCACAGTTGAGGATGGTGTCAAAACCTCCCTCTAGTCTGGTTGTTGGGCACTGGAGGATGATGTGTTTTGCAGTCTCCTGGATTCCACTGCAGTGGGGACAGTCTGCAGTGTCTTTTAGTCGCCATTTGTACATGTTGGCTACTACTACTATTTGGTAGAAAATTATCACAGAGGTCACCTGGAAACGAGAAACTGAAGGAAAAAATAAACTAGAGGCCCTTCGTATTTGTACATGTTAAGGACCCAGCAAGAGAATATCTAATATACAATGATTTACAACTGAGTGTACAGAAAAAACAACTGCAAAATGACTTTTTTGGTTATGACGTTGACATGTGGTTATTATTATTGGTAATTTTTCCCTTTGAATAACACTGTACTTATTCACGGTATGCAAATGTTCAGTAAAATTAGTAATCAATAATTACTTTTAGCTCTTTTTAAACTTAATATATGGTACAAAGAGCAAAAGGTACCAGAAATGCTATTTTTATCATAAGAATGATGGCTGAAAGAGCAGTGGAAGTCCAGAAGGATTTGTATTTGTGCTTTATTGATTACAGTAAAGCATTTGATAAAGTGAGGCACCATGAATTGTTTAAAATGTTGAAGGACTTAGAAATTGATGGAAAAGATTTGCAATTAATTCAGAACTTATACTGGGAACAGATGGCAGCTATCAGGGTTGATGGAGAAATGAGCAAGTGGTCTTCAATCAAACGAGGAGTAAGACAAGGATGTGTTCTATCACCGGATCTGTTCAATCTGTATAGTGAAATCATCTTAAGAGGTATCAAGAACATGCCTGGAGTGAAAATCGGAGGTGTAAACATAAATAACTTAAGATATGCTGATGACACTGTATTGATAGCTGAAAGTGAAGTGGATTTGCAGAACATCTTAAATAAAGTAGTGTTAGAAAGTGAAAAGAAAGGACTCCAGATTAACATCAAGAAAACAGAATGTATGGTGATATCAAAGAAAAGTGTATCCCCAAAGTGTACTTTAACTATCAATGGAGAATTTGTAAAGAATGTTAAAAAGTTTACTTATCTTGGTAGTTTGATAACATCAGATGGAAGATGTGTGAACGAAATAAAGAAACGAATCACTTTGGCCAAGGATGCTTTTAGTAAAATGAGTTTAGTTTTCAAGAACAGGCAGCTGCAAGTAAAAACTAAGATTCGAGTCCTAGAATGTTATGTGTGGTCTGTTTTGCTTTATGGGTGTGATGCTTGGACCATCAATGAAAGCATGAAGAAACGAATAGAAGCAGTGGAAATGTGGTTCCTGAGAAGAATTCTTAGAATATCTTGGACTGACAAAGTGAGCAATGAAGTGGTATTAGAGAGAGCAGGAATGAAAAGAAAGTTGATGAAGGTAATTAGAAAAAGACAACTGCAGTTTCTGGGTCATGCAATGAGATGTGAAGGAATGGAAAACTTGGTGTTAACAGGGAAGATTGAAGGAAAGAAAAGTAGAGGAAGACAGAGACTGAAATTCATTACCAGCTTGAACAAGGATCTCCAGTTCAAGAGGAGTGATTGTGAAATTTTAGCACTGACAAAAGAGAGAAATAGATGGAAGACCATGATCTCCAACGTCCTGAAAGGATAAGGAACTCAGAAGAAGAAAGAAGATATGGTACATTCCATAAAAAACAGCAGTATTTAAAAGGAGCTATTTAACTTTTGTCGTCATAAATTTTAATAACTAAGACCTCACTGTGCTAAAATTCGAATACTAGTGCATGCCCTGTTGATCGAGTTTGTGCTAATATCCGAGATATTAGGATACGTATTCGCTTATTATTTACCTAAGCTCATTCTTCCTTTCTTCCGTATTTAGTTTCATTCTTTCTTATTTATGTCCTTGCTTACATTGCTTTCCCTGTACACTTTAATGCAATTCTTTGTACTTGTATTTTTTATTGTAATCGAATATTTTCATCTTTTGTTGATCGATTAGAATTTTAACTGAACGTGAAGCTAATCAGGATGCATATAATGAAGAGTTTACGTACCAAAATTTTATTAATTTTTTTTTCTTCTTGTTTTTCCTTCCTGGTTGGCTGGTAGTATTTATTTTCAAATTTCATTATTTCACATAAAATCTCATGTTTTCAAACTTCCCTGCTTTTTACATAGTTACTTATCGTCCTTTTTACGCTACTTTTGCATATACTTGCTTAATTTTATAGTTAGGGCTTTTCATTTCCATTGCGTTACTTTTTTTTGACGGGTGAAAATGTTGGCAAGGTACAAAGTCGCAGATAGCTTACAATACATTTTTTATGCTATCATCTAGAAAAGACACGAGAGGCCATTTTTGATAAGTAAGCACCATGTTGATTTGAAGATACACATGACAAGCAAAATGCAATTTAACTGCAGAGAGAGAATTTTACACAAGACTGGTCGTAGCTTACTGGTTAGTGGATTTACCTTGAAAACGAGTCTGGGAGTTCGATTCTTAGGGTAGACAAGTGATTCGTAGAAAGCCACTGCCATTGCCAGTTAAGTAAGATCGACCTAATGTAAACTATCTGTTACGCTCCCAAACTAATATTAGCCAGGAGCTGTTTTGATTACTTTTTTATAAATTTTTATAATTGTAGACAGAGTTTGATAATACCATATAAAAATCCACAATCAAACACGACTGTTGCATTTTTAGGTACACATTCACTTTTTTACGTCGTCGTAGTATACCATGTTCAGTAATACTAATACTCAGTACATTACGTCAGTTGATCTTCTTTTAAATATTCTTTGCAGTATCATCGCAGTATCAGTACCAGACATTCCAAGGCGCCCCAGAAAGTGAAGAGAATAAAACCAGGCTTCTAAGATGGGAGCATAAGTTATCTTGATATATTAGGACGTGCTGCAGTACACATGCTTCACCATAGGCAACGTAATAGAAGCAAATGCATCATTACTTTTCCTGGGAAATAGACGCCAGGTTTAAAGCGAAATCTCGGCATCACTCTGCATGGAAAAAACTGGGTTTCAGTTATTAAAGCTGAGACCAAGATTATTATTGCCAGATTGCTCCGAGAGTATAAGTGCTAGCACTTATACTCTCAGAGGTATCTGGCAATAAGCCTGATCTGCACTAAAGCTGGTATCACAAATAATATTTCTACTGGCACGAGAAGCTAGCACTGTGGATATTAAATCCGGCGATACAAGTAGTAATGATTGTACCAATAATGTTAAAGTTTCTGGCCTGTGTTAAAAGCTAGCACAAAGGGTATTACATCAAGTGCCAGAAGTATTAAAACAATTGCTGCAAGAATCAAGGCTATTGAACAATTTTTAGAGCTAGTGACTAGCGTATTTGAGCCAGCGAGTATTTCTGTAAAGATAACTATTTGATAGCAAATTCCTTATATTGTTTCTTTATTTACATTTCATAGAGGGTTTGGGCAGAACTCGAGTTAAGAAAGCTTTTTAATAATAGTATTTATTAAACTCTGCAAATATTGTAGATACAATGTTCTAGGAAATGTACAAAGGTAGGAATTATTCCAGATTACAGACCAAAAGCTATTCTAAACAAGTGCCATTTTGGCAGCGATTTATAGTTGTGTGTTTTCGTTGCATTCTGAACCTCAAGTAATAAATTATTGCACAGGGTAGGCCCTGCATGTCTAAAGAAACAGGCATCCTGAACTTTGCGAATATCTGCTAACAGTATCCCATTTAACAAGACAACCCTACTTGATATTTTTCTTCTAATAATCCCTTGGAAATAGGTTGGAGTCTCTCCAAGCAAATACTTGAATGCCAGTAAGAGAATTCTGTACTTAATTTCATACTTCATACGTAACCAATGTGTACCTGCCATAAAGAGGGTTCAGTTCCAGAGACAAGTATCTTGTTTTTGGCTAATTTTACAAGAGAACGTTTTAAACGTTTTGCCTTATACGAGTGACTTATACACAAAATTCAGTACTTGATTTCGGTTCCAATCAATAAATCAATAAATATTGGTTACTGGACTAAATACAGATGTTCACATGAAAGACAATGGCAGTATCTATCATCTGACACAAAAAAGTAAAAAACGCCAAAAATGGTACATGGGGATCGTTCAGAATGACGTCAACCACATTTTCACCATTTTTTAACCCCTCCCCCTCTTGTCAACTCCTTTCAACTTTTGGATTTCTGATACCCCTTCCATTTAAGTTTACGCCCATTTTTGCACATTTTCTCTGAACGTTTTCTGCAAACGAAGATAAAATATTGACACTATGTTCTTAATTTATTGGTTTTTAACTATCAAGGGATTAGAAGTTTGAAGGAGAGGTGATAAAAGTACCTCCGTGTGAAACGTAAAACTCAAGAGAAAAAAAAAATTGCGTGAAATAACCTTTCAGTTGAACCTCTCTGTTTTTCACACTTTGAAAAAACTTTCAATGGCGTCAGAAACATTCCCATCAAATTCTACTCGTGAGGGAAAATCGTCATCATCTTTGCTCTATTCATCCTCTGCTTCACTCTCGTAATTTTCACTCCTATTTCAATTGCTGGACAGATGTCCGTCACTACCTCAGGCAGGTCTTTGTCGAATGGACATAGCAGCCAACAACTGAAGGGGGTCGGGGGGTACTGACATAGTGAAAATGTTGTTTATAAACTCCAGCGTAAGTTAAGAGAAGATTTAACCTTTTAGAATCATTGAATTTTTTAAAAGTTGACGTCAACTTTTACCCGCCTTTCACCCCCTACCCAAAATATTGTCAAGTTTTGTTAACATTAATGTATTCCTCTCCCCCCTCTAAGTAGTTGACGTCATTTGTGAGCAATCCGATACTGGGTTCTGGGACAAAACACTCCATAAGCTTTCGTAAGAATTGTAATATTTTCCAATTTAAGAGCCGGTATGACCCAACTTGCATTCTGTATTCTTTGCATTAGGCTAGGTTGTTTGTAATGAATACATGTACTGCCAGGGTAGCTTTTCGCGTAATGAACTTGCGAATTCTACGCCGCCAATCTCAAAGGTTCTAATACCAGTCATTGGTACGTTGCTTTCATCTCCAACTTTTATTCCGTCAAGAGCTATCTTTGCTAGCTGGTTTGGAGTTTCAATTAACAGTACTTCAGTTTTTCAATACGACCGTTGGTAGTAGACTATCACCAGCGTATCTGCTGAGCAAAGAACGAGCACTTATATACTTGAAAATTAGTGTGGGGCTAAGGTAGCAGCTTGGAGATGTCCCACAAGGTAAATTCTGTGGTTTAGTAAAAGCAGTTCCAAGAACTTTATATTATGGAGCATCAAGATAAGATTTGAGCCATTTTAGCACAAGACATATATTTGAAACTGAGCCCACAGTGTTGTAAGGAAGACGTAGCGTGAAATTTTGTCAAGCAGCACTTTGGTTAAGTAACACAAGTACACTAACATTTTGACTAATTATATTCAAATATATCTGAATAAACTTTTAAGTATAGCTATTTCTGTACCGTGCCATTGCCTCTACGACAAAGTGTGAACTGGTATTAATCCAGTGGACTCATTTTGATCTCTCAGTTGAGTGAAGACAGTACTTGAGGTCCAAAACTAACTTTTTAAGTAGAGGTATAACAAGAGTACATTTCCAGGCATTTGAAAAGTAATTGAAAAAAAAAGAGACATGTTGACATTTATTGTTCTGATTGGAAGCAATTAGGTCTGACATAGCTTAAGCAACCAGATTTTTTTAGGATCCAAACCAAACTAAAGCTCATGCTGATAGAGTTTGTGATTGCTTCTTGACTTATCCGGCAATAATTTTAATGACAAAACCAATCAGATGCTTGACTACACAGCTCTGAGACATCATCCCTCCATATCAATTACCGAACCAAGCTATTTGAAATGACTGACAGTTGGCAACCTTTCTTCTTGATGTTTTACTATATTCTGGTGCTTTGGCAGCCCCAAATACACCGATTTTTCTCCACTGATCCTAAGTTCATTGCTTTTAAGCGTTTCCTTTCATTTCTCTAGCTGTTCCTCAAAAGCTCAAGCCTAAGCACAAATATCCTAACGAAGGGAGGAAACTGTGCTGCAGTTTAAGGGTCAAGCCCGGCAGGCACATCACTCACAAGCTACTTTTGCACTTGCCTTTATCCTACATCTCTAAACCTACGTTCCCAGTACCTCCATTTTATTTCAATCATCCAGTACTTAAATCATCATATATTAATCATCAAATAGTTAACTCATTTCATGTAAATTATCTTATGCCCGCAAGCGTAACCATCTATCCCATTTTTATGTATGTATCATTTGTCATCAAAACAAATGAGTGATAATTTATTTAATTCATAACTTCCGAGTTGATGGTTTTGAATTCTTATGGTTTTCATAGTATGATGCATTTGTTTGTTTTTCATTGAGACGTCTTTATAGTCTTCATGTTTGATATTATTTATGTTCTTGATTTCTTTAGAAGACTTTCCACCTATTTCTTCATCACTAATATAGCTGCACATAGATCGCAATCTCACAAATTCAACAATTGGAATATTAGCGACTTATTCTTTGAACTTACCAATTACTTTCTTATGTATTTCATCATAATATGATGAGTTTCTTACATAGTCACTGTTATCAAATTTATCTTCATCATTCCAAAAATCTTGATTTACATCTGCTTTGATTTCGTATGTTAAACTGTCAGTATCAGTGAAAAGCAACTTAGCTCTATTCCTATATTTGATTTTAATACAGTTATAATGAAAATTAAACAGTGTTTTGCTAAAATCTAAGGTACACATACCAACATATACTGGCCAGCTAAGGGTTAGTTTTTCTTTAATCTTTTGCACAGCAACCAGGTTATAATTAAAAATCTTGCTACTGACATAAGTTGGATTTCGCTCAAGATTTGACTGTTTATTTTTATCAATGAGGAGTCTTGCATCTATTCGCATTCTTACGTTTTCCATTATTTTACCAAATGGCCTGTTGTTCATTAGCAGGGTTGCCAGTTTCGGGATTTTATTGTGTTTTTCTACAAGCCTTTGTCACTACAAGCCAGTGCTGTGAAATTTTTAACTATCAAGAAGCTCCAGTACTGAATTTCTTGCAAAATTACAGTAGGTAAATATTAATGACAAGACTGCATTGAATTAACATAACATAAAATAGATATAAGAGCTTTAACGAAGAGAAATACCCTTCCTGGATGTCCTAGTAAAGAGGCAGGCAGATCACAGTATTTCCGTTGCCATCTACAGGAAACCAACCCACACTGACCAGTATTTCAACAATGCATCACACCATCCAGTCTCAGCTCGAAATAGTGTCATCACCACCCTGTTTGGAAGAGCAAGAAGCATTATTTCTAACCCACATGACCTCAGAAAAAGAAGAAAGACACCTTCAAAGGGTTCTCTTATCCAATGGGTACCACGCTAAGGATGTCCAGAGAGCCTTACACAGAACAACTAGACCTAATCATGAAGATAAAGAACCCCTGAAACGTATACGTCTGCCTTACATGAAGAATACCAGTGAGCATCTAAGACGAGCCCTCCGACAACACAACATTCAATGCTCCTTCTTCACTACATCCACCTTAAGGAAGATCCTCTCAAAACCAAAAGACCCAGTTCCATTTGATGAAAGGAACAACATAGTTTACAGACTACAATGTGAGAACTGTCCTGCCTCCTACATAGGTGAATCAAAGCGTTCCTTGTGTCAAAGAGGAAAAGAACACAAGAGAGCTATTCAGAAAGGTGACACCAAGAATCATGAAATAGCCAAACACTGCTAGACACAGCATCATACCTTTGACTGGAAAAATAAAAGAATTATAGACAAGGAAATCAACATAACAACAAGAAAAATAAAAGAAACAATCAATTCCTTGCAATGCAGCAATCACATCAACAGTATATCCTACATCCTTACAGTAATATGGCTTCCAGCACTGAAGAAAGAAACACAACAAACACAACATAGGTATGGCGCCACTTCCCAAAACAACTCCAGCCCCGTTTACACTAACGTCCGCACTACCAAAGTATAAAATAGCCGTATCTAATCATTTCAGTAGCCTGACGATGGGAAACCTACCTCCCGAAACGTAGATCAGAAAAAGCTTACGACTCATGACATGATAAAGCTCTTACATCTATGGCTTCCTCTGAGTCCATAAAGTTCAGAATTTTCAAGATAACATAAAATGTTTCCTTCCTAATCTTGGGGTGGCTTGTCCCAGTTGAAAGTAACAAAAAGCATCATGCAAACTTTGTAAAACTGAGCTAAAAACGCACAGGAACGACTTGCGAAAGCACGCATCTACTGTATAAAAGTAAGGTGACAGAAAACGAAAATTTATCAATGGTCAGACCAATCGACCTTATGGATAAATGTTTGTTTTCATCATCAGTTTCAGCTATTCATTTTTGAATTCTTTAGAAGTAAACTTAAAGGCTTCTTTTGGTTGATTGATAGCCAATTTCTCAAGACTTGAATTCATAAATTGGAAACTGTAAAGAAACGTTAGATGATAATATGGCATAAAAGCCATATACTTTTCCATATTATCTGGTATTGCACTGATGTTCATCTGTTTGTCTTCTCCTATTTAATTTTTGTATCTCTGTTTGTTGGCTATTTAAAAAATCTCTTGCATGACAAAGTGGGAATCATACCCTTTTTTAGTTTTGAATTACATTCTTGATGAGCTGGTCCTCTTTACCTTTGTATGGCAGTGATTTCTAACTCTAATATCCATCTTAGTATCTTTCCTTTCACATATATGACATTTACCTGCATTTTGAAAATCTTCTTCATCATTTTTAGTCATTTTTAATGGTTTTTTGAATTCTTTTTTCATAACAGTCTTGCAATATTTAACTTTATTTAGAATAGTTTCCATCATAAATGTGCATATGCCTTTTTCGCCTCTTTAGATCTGCACTGGTTTTGTATATTTATTATTATAGAAGCATACTACTTTATAACCATAGCCATAGTCAGTATGTTTTTGATAGGCTTGAGAATATGGTTTATCATCATAAGGTTGGCATATTTGTACTTTCTCTGTAATCGCCTCGAAATCAGCATGGAAAACCCATGGTACTAATAATGGTTTATGATAATTATTTCAAAGTAATACTATCCTTGTCGGGCTTCTTAATAGCTCGTGTTACATTTATTTTAATTCAGTTTTCTTTATGATCTGCTAATAATTTTTCTAACCTAAAACATTGAAGACAATGCATGCAGAAATACTTTCTTTTCTTGTGTTTAGTTTGGTTGCACATTAGTTTATTTAAGTTGTTTATTTAACAAAATGCTTATTTTCACCTTCTGAAACCAATAACAAGCTCATCTGAATTTGCTATCATATTTCATTGATAAAATGGCTATCTATTGATCCTTTAAACCATCCAGAACCTTGAGAAACCCATTGAGCAACATGTCTAGAGCATTGATCATATCATTAGTCGACTGTAACTATTTTTCTATTATCATTCGAGTATTGATTCGTATCCATTATCTCATCATGTCCTTTAATCTCCATAACAAGATATCTAACTTCTGAAGGTTAACTGTCCATCGGTCTTTGTAGGTTTTTCACCTTTTCCTGATGACTGTTAATGGTTTATATTTCCTTTCATTGATAAAATGGCTATCTATTGATTTTATAAACCATCCAGAACCTTGAGAAACCCATTGAGCAACATGTCTAGAGCATTGATCATATCATTAGTTGACTGTAACTATTTTTCTATTATCATTCGAGTATTGATTCGTATTTATTATCTCATCATGTCCTTTAACCTCCATAACAAGATATCTAACTTCTGAAGATTAACTGTCCATCGGTCTTTGTAGGTTTTTCATCTTTTCCTGATGACTGTTTGGTGTATACAAAGATATTTTGTCATAGTATACCAATGTAGTCCTTAATGTATGCATCACAGTATTTCTTTTTCCACATCCTGACTCTGTTACTATGTATTTTCTTATGATATATCAGTATATTATATCACAGAATAACTGTATTTTAACAGTTAGCTATTAAAATAGCTGTATTTTAACATATGTATAATGTATTGATATATGATATATATCAGTAAATTGAAAAAGGGTACAGAAACATCTCTTAAAATCGATGCTGTGAAGCGATCGATTAGAGATGAACTTAGGGCTTATCGTAGCGGAGAGATGGATATAAAGTATAAAAATGAAATCATGTTTAAACCAATCAAATACGCTCAGCAAGTGTTAGAGGATCAACTGATAAAAGCGCTGCTAGAGAATCAGGCAAAATAGTTAAAGCTATTAATGTCAAATTAAACAAATCAATAACATTAAGACAATGAGCAATTGAGTTTGATATTGATAAAGATAAACAGTCAACTCCAATTTAATTAGATGTAAAAAAGGATTTTAGAATTAATGATATTTAAATGTTAGAAAATGAATATAGTTCACAGCCTTCCATATATGAAAGACCTGAAGGGAAGCAACAGATCAAGAAAAAGTGGAACAGAAATCACGCAAGACACCATAAATTGCAAGACATACAAACCGCTTCTCCAGGACCCTCCGTGGGAAGCCCTTCCTCTTGGATTCGTCTTCAGCCAAGGCTCAAACATCTCGAGATCACTGTCCCTCATGGTTGGGCCCTATATCTAAAGCCCAGACCAAGGGGAGGCCAGAGCTCTACACTTGATCTTACCCAAAAGGCATAGAAACGAATATTCTACGAATATTCAACATGAAAATCATGTTGAACAAAGAACTATAGCTAACCAACCAACAATATGTACAAAAGCAAATTAAATTAATGCTCATTATTTTCTCGATTCTAACAGTAATCAACGATTGATAAGTGATACCAATTTAAATGTCTGGTCTAATAGCAATATTTTAGTACTAAATCAAGATATTCTCAATATTTTTATTGTATATAAATCAAATTCATTTGACGGAACTTACTAGACCTAAAAAGAGTTAATTGGTCACAACAATCAAGTGTTTTCCAAATTAGTGGTGTTATCATCAACTGATCAATTAGTCATAGGCGGAACAGTTACTGATCATATTATTATTGGATATAATAGTTTCAATAATAAAAACCCAAGTGGAAATTACCAGCAGGATTAAATAAATCAAGTGTTCGGTGTAATGAGAAGAAATTAGCTAATTTTACTGTAAGAAAGTCACCAGAATTAAATTAATTGACCTTTGGTGATGAAAGTTCATATGATTCTGCTAGATTAAAAGGATCTATAGCTTTTCTCGGGCTTTATAGAGAAAGAGATTTTTCAGATATAGATATTAAACTACACCATTATGTTCTGGTGGTATAAAAACTGGTATAAAAATAATCACGATCCAATAACATTAGGTTAAATGATATACACTTTGTATATGGTTAAACTTTCAATTTGTGTAAAATATTTTAAAGATTCTTTTCAAATCATAAAAGAATTACATCTAACAATTGATAATTAGATACCAAAAAGTGCAATGATGCATCAATTATTAGCTTATCTGTATTTAAACAATGAAATAAAAATTGAATCTATCCTGGAAGATTATGAAGGTAAAATCGGCTCGATAGCCCCGAAAAAATCAAGTTGTCGTCACTTTCTAGAGAAATTATTTCAAATGATTAAACGTTGTCATCTACATAGTACTTTTCATGATGTATTTGGTAGGTTTTACACCAAATATAATGAAGGTAGAGGATATTGTTATGTTATACCTACAACAAATACACTGAAGAATATTAAGTCATCATCTCTTCTTGGTCACAGATCTAGTTTCTTATAGAGTATGTTTGTTTATAATAACTAATATTTTTATTACTTTTTAATAATTGATTTAATTTTATCACCAATCAAATCTAAAATTCTGTTTCAGTATTGTTTGTTTTTAATAATATTATTTTCATATTTACTCACTGAAAGATTTTCAAACGTTAAATCTAGCACTATGTACAACTCCCTTAGGATGTATTCTAAATTTATCATTCTCTTTCGATGTTCTGAGATTTGTGAAAGTATTTTCTGGATTTCCTCAAAAATTTAAAGTGTTTTTTTCCTTTTTGTTTGAGTTAAATTGAATTTTATTTTTCAGATTAATTAAAACTATAAATCTGATATNTTATAATAACTAATATTTTTATTACTTTTTAATAATTGATTTAATTTTATCACCAATCAAATCTAAAATTCTGTTTCAGTATTGTTTGTTTTTAATAATATTATTTTCATATTTACTCACTGAAAGATTTTCAAACGTTAAATCTAGCACTATGTACAACTCCCTTAGGATGTATTCTAAATTTATCATTCTCTTTCGATGTTCTGAGATTTGTGAAAGTATTTTCTGGATTTCCTCAAAAATTTAAAGTGTTTTTTTCCTTTTTGTTTGAGTTAAATTGAATTTTATTTTTCAGATTAATTAAAACTATAAATCTGATATATGATACATACGGTAGTAGACATATTTTTTAATCTTAAAAATATATTCATAATACTCCATATATTCAATAGCATTTTTATAATCATTATCTACCTATCTATCTTGGTCGATTTTCACATCGCATCGTATTATTTTCATTAGAATCTAGTGATAAAGTGGGAATTATACCTTTCTAAATTTTGAAATATGACAGGT
>RDPX01000574.1:258178-265678 GCA_003991215.1 Morbakka virulenta | reverse complement strand
ATATTATATATAATATAAATATAAAATACAGATATATAATATTGAACATATATGAACATAAACCAACCAAAGCTGCTGAAGGAAACGATGTTACAGTATTATGGGATATGCCTATTAACACGGACAAAGAAATCAAAGCAAACAAGCCGGATATTGTAATTAAAGATAAATCAAAGAGTTTATGTACTTTTATTGATATGGCTGTACCATCAGAAAGATAATTCGCGTTAAAAGCGAAGGAGAAGATTGCAAAATACAGAGATCTCGGAATAGAAATCAGCAAAATGTGGAACACTAAATCGGTTGTAATACGAGCTCTTAGGCTTATTAGAAAAGGAATAAATCGGTATCATAGAATCAAAGAACTGCAGAAAACAGTGTTTCTTGGAACTGCACAATTATTAAGAAGAACTCTTTGCATGACTTTTAGCCTCAGGATCATATGTTAATCCCGGCACATTCAAAGTATTGAAGTTCACAAACATTGTATAGCACGTTTTTGATAATAATAATAATAATGATAAAAATAATAATAATAATAATAATAATAATAATGTGTGTTTTCACATATCCATCAGTAAGTGGTATGCAACTCCATANCACCGGTTGGAAGATCTACCGAGAAAATGGTAATAATAATAATAATAATAATAATAATAATAATAATAATAATAATGTATTGTCAGCTATCAGGCTAGGAGTGGGGAGTGCTGTAGTCATGAGTTGTTGTCATACAACAACAACCGTTTGAGTAATGTGCCTTTCCTAACTGATTATGAGGCGCCACTTGCAAGGTTGAAGTAATGTTGCCATTTTTATTTGGTTATTTTATCTCACTCTTGTGGCTACAGTACATGTGCCTGCATTCAACTTTCCTGGCTTGTTGTTGGGCGCTGAATGTGGGTTTTTCACCCATCCATCACTAGATGGTGTGTAACCACTCAATAATAATAATAATAATAATAATAATAATGTGTGTTTTCACATATCCATCAGTAAGTGGTATGCAACTCCATAGTAATAATGACAAGGACATTACGTAACCACTTAATAACTCCACTACTGGAGTGTTTGAGAGTTTGTTTTTTATTTGAGAGACTGTCTCTTTCTCTCTGTCTCTCTGGCTCCCCCCTCTCTATCTCTCTGTCTCTGTGTGTGTGTGTGTGTCTCTCTCTCTCACACACACACACACACACTCTCTCGCTCGCTCGCTCTCTGTCTCTCTCTCTTTCTCTCTCTGTCTCTCTCTGTCTCTCTCTCTGTCTCTCTCTGTCTCTCTGTCTCTCTCTCTCTCTCTCTCTCTCTCTCTCTTTCTCCCTCTCTGCTATGCTGTATATCACTTATTGTAACTTTGCACTTCTCATATTTACAGTGTGAAGGGCTCTCCCTGCAATCAGGATTCTCAAGTAGTCTACTAACTTAAGTCCTGGATTACTTACATCCTGAATGTCATTTTGAGCCTTCTTCCTTCTACACAACCATACCTCATATGTAATTGCTTTATGTATTATGGATTGTTTATAATACCAACAGGAGTCCTGTAAATATTTTAACTCATTCGCAAATTTATCAACCTTGTACATGGCATCTTCATTTAAACAAGGTTACATTAATACCAACAACCACTTCATTGCGGAAAAGAGGGAGAGACATAGGAATGTCACATGATCTCCTTTTCATTGATTTCATTGGTTAGTTTTTTTGGGCGCTTAACCTCGACCATGGCATTTTCTTTGAAACAAGATTACATTAATATCAACAACCATTTCATTGCGGAAAAGAAAAACATAAGAATATCACATGATTTCCTTTTCATTGATTTCATTGGTTTGTTTTTTTTGGCGCTCAACCTCGACCATGGCATTTTCATTGAAACAAGATTACATTAATACCAACAACCATTTTATTGCGGAAAAGAGAGACAGAGACATAAGAATGTCACATGATTTCTTTTCCATTGATTTCATTGGTTAGTTTTTTTTGGCGCTTAACCTCGACCATGGCATTTTCATTGAAACAAGATTACATTAATATAAACAACCACTTTATTGCAGAAAAGAGAGAAACATGAGAATGTCACATGATTTCCTTTCCATTGATTTCATTGGTTTGTTTTTTTTGGCGCTTAACCTTGACCATGGCATTTTCTTTGAAACAAGATTACATTAATATCAACAACCACTTCATTGCAGAAAAGAGAGAAACATGAGAATGTCACATGATTTCCTTTCCATTGATTTCATTGGTTTGTTTTTTTTTGGCGCTTAACCTTGACCATGGCATTTTCTTTGAAACAAGATTACATTAATACCAACAACCATTTTATTGCGGAAAAGAGAGACAGAGACATAAGAATGTCACATGATTTCTTTTCCATTGATTTCATTGGTTAGTTTTTTTTGGCGCTTAACCTCGACCATGGCATTTTCATTGAAACAAGATTACATTAATATAAACAACCACTTTATTGCAGAAAAGAGAGAAACATGAGAATGTCACATGATTTCCTTTCCATTGATTTCATTGGTTAGTTTTTTTTGGCGCTTAACCTTGACCATGGCATTTTCTTTGAAACAAGATTACATTAATATCAACAACCACTTCATTGCAGAAAAGAGAGAAACATGAGAATGTCACATGATTTCCTTTCCATTGATTTCATTGGTTTGTTTTTTTTTGGCGCTTAACCTTGACCATGGCATTTTCTTTGAAACAAGATTACATTAATACCAACAACCATTTTATTGCGGAAAAGAGAGACAGAGACATAAGAATGTCACATGATTTCTTTTCCATTGATTTCATTGGTTAGTTTTTTTTGGCGCTTAACCTCGACCATGGCATTTTCATTGAAACAAGATTACATTAATATCAACAACCACTTCATTGCAGAAAAGAGAGAAACATGAGAATGTCACATGATTTCCTTTCCATTGATTTCATTGGTTATTTTTTTTTGGCGCTTAACCTTGACCATGGCATTTTCTTTGAAACAAGATTACATTAATACCAACAACCATTTCATTGCAGAAAAGAGAGAAACAGAACGTCACATGATTTCCTTTCCATTGATTTCATTGGTTATTTTTTTTTGGCGCTTAACCTTGACCATGGCATTTTCTTTGAAACAAGATTACATTAATACCAACAACCATTTCATTGCAGAAAAGAGAGAAACAGAACGTCACATGATTTCCTTTCCATTGATTTCATTGGTTAGTTTTTTTTGGCGCTCAACCTCGACCATGGCATTTTCATTGAAACAAGGTTACATTAATACCAACAACCACTTCATTGCGGAAAAGAGGGAAAGACATAAGAATGTCACATGATTTCCTTTCCATTGATTTCATTGGTTAGTTTTTTTTGGCGCTTAACCTTGACCATGGCATTTTCTTTGTAACAAGATTACATTAGCTGAAACCAGAATCACCAGAAAATGTGTGAACCAACTCAATCGAAAACAGAAGCATCCAGACTCATTAGTATTTAATTAATCGTCTATTTGTTTTCTTAGCATATAATTATTTCAAAGAAAAGCCACGTGTTGTTTATCTCTGATGATAATTACTCATTTGTTTGTTTGTGTTCTGGACGAGTCTGATTACAAGCATATTGTGCAATTTGACCGGCTGTTGTAATACCAACAAATGACTAAGGTTTCTATTGTTCCAATCCATAATTTTTTCCTTCATGTCAGACGTTTACCAAAAGATTTTTCCTTTCACATCTGCTCTATGGTAGTAATCAATTCAATATCTGAAATCCAATTGTTCTACATCTGTCAATTCCTTCAGAAATGAAGAGTCTCTTGCGAATATCTTTCCTTAAAAGCAGACTTAGACACAAAGTACCTGTGACTCGAGACTGGGGGCCTATTTTAGCAAAACAGAAGCCTGTCTTAATCCATACTTTTGCTCAAAGCTACTGAAAAAAAACAAGTTATCTCCTTATTTCAGACCACTTGCGATTAATTTTCTATATTGCAGAAAATGTTCTCAGCTGGTAGCTTTCTACGCGCACAAGCCTAGATTCGCACCTGTGCTTGAAACTCCTAGCCTCTTTTAGCAACCAGAAAAACCCTTAATCGTCGACATTAAATATAAACTGGGAGAGAAGTGGCATATTCTAGTGACGAAGGAGAACACCAGATGGTTAGTACTGACATATCAGGAAAATTTATTTTTACCTTCTAAACTGACTGAAAATGTATACGTCAGAAATGCTGAATCAAGTAAGAAATGGAACGAGGAAGACGCGTTGGTGGCTTCTCGGTCCCGACTACTGTTGTAGACATTGTCTCCTTAACGCCAAAGTATTCTTATTTTTACCCTGCAATATATATATATATATACTCAAGCTACATAGCTCAAGCTATATATATATATATATATCTATCTTTCTCTCTCTCTTTCTCTCTCTGTCTCTTTCTCTCTCTCTTTCTCTCTCTGTCTCTCTCTCTCTCTCTCTCTCTCTCTCTCTCTCTTTCCCATCTTATGTAGCAGATATCCAGCTTTTACCTTTTCCTTCTCACTTACTGATATACACTTTTCAATATGGCACTTGAGACTTCCCAAGTATGTTAATCTTTGTCTTCCTTTGCTTCTTTTGCACGACCACTAGGGGTAATATTTTCTAGTCTATCCTTTCTCATGATATGTCCAATAAACCTCATCTGCCGTTCAAGAGTTGTCTTTATCAAACACCTTTCTGCTCCAACTTTCCTCAAAATTGCCTCATTTGTTTGACGGTCTACCCATGATATTCTCATCCTTCTCCAGTAAAACCACATTTCATATACCTATTATATTATATAATAGGTATATGTTTGTACATTTTAAATTTCATACGAAATGGTACTCTCTTTCAGATAAACGTTGCTTTTTTTAAAGACTGTCTACTCTATCCTAATAAAAAACGAGATTACAAACTTATAAATTCAATGATGTTTATGCGTAAGGAATAAAATCTGATTGTTAACTTGCCATCTGTTTTGTTATTATTTCATTAATCATCATTATCATTATTTTATACTTTGGTAGTACGGACGTGAGTGTAGACAGGGCTGGAGTTGTTTCGGGACGTGGCGCCATACCTATGTTGTGTTTGTTGTNTATTATATAATAGGTATATGTTTGTACATTTTAAATTTCATACGAAATGGTACTCTCTTTCAGATAAACGTTGCTTTTTTTAAAGACTGTCTACTCTATCCTAATAAAAAACGAGATTACAAACTTATAAATTCAATGATGTTTATGCGTAAGGAATAAAATCTGATTGTTAACTTGCCATCTGTTTTGTTATTATTTCATTAATCATCATTATCATTATTTTATACTTTGGTAGTACGGACGTGAGTGTAGACAGGGCTGGAGTTGTTTCGGGACGTGGCGCCATACCTATGTTGTGTTTGTTGTGTTTCTTTCTTCAGTGCTGGAAGCCATATTACTGGAAGAGTGTAGGATACACTGTTGATGTGATTGCTGCATTGCAAGGAATGGATTGTTTCTTTTATTTTTCTTGTTATTGTGTTGATTTCTTTGTCTATAATTCTTTTATTTTCCCAGTCAAAGATATGATCCTGTGTCCAGCAGCGTTTGGCTATTTCATGATTCTTGGTGTCACCTCTCTGAAGAGCTCTCTTGTGTTCTTTATCATTGTCATTATTATTACTATCATCATAATCAATTTGAAAAATTTCGAAGAATGGAATTAAAATTAATCTATTGATTGTTCATTTGTCTCTTGCGAAAAATTCCATTCACTTCATATTGCAGTTACCTGTGAAAGTAACCTAAGCCGAGACCGTTGTACCTGACGTCATAAATCAGCTCCTGTTCTAAAAACCCTAAAAAGTAGACGTGGCTTAATTTTGCTACAAAAAGATGGAGTCCAGTTTAAACACTCAAGTACATTATAAATGACAGGCAAGAGGTATGTTTTGCATATTTTTGGTATTTTGCATCTGATACCAAATGGTACTGTTATATAAACAAAGGCTGTTTGCTTTTCTTGAAAAATGCTGATCCTATGACTATTAGTCACCGGATATTATTAATATCTTCTCTTTCTTCGGTCTTCTTCGAACTTCAAGTTGGGTTGCCCGCTCGGCATTTCTTCTTCAACACGCTCCTTTTGCTTGCATCTTCCTCTTCAGCGACAACTGTTTTCATGTCAATCAGGATTCTGTCTCTTCATCTCAACTTTTGACGCCCTCTACTTTTTTCCCAACTACCTGCTGATGGTACACTTGCTTCACAATACTTTCCTCCTCTCTCATCATCAGGTGTCCAAACCAGCGGAGTCTAGCCTCTCTAGCCTTTCTCCCCTATTCGACTTCTTTGGTATGCGTTTTCAAATCTCCATTTGTTCTGCGCTCCAACAGAGATACTCCAGTCATCCAATCGCTCCATCCTCATCTCTGTGGCTTCTAGCTTCCCATCTTGTGGTTTCTTCAGTGGCCAAATTTCAGCTCCATACAGCATGACAGGTCTAATGGCCGGATATTACTAACATTTCATTTAAAATCATCCATGGATGAATTTAAATGGAATGGTTATCGTGTTGTAACACATCTGATTTAGAATGTTCTCGAAACAGCGAAATATTCATATTGCAGATAATATTTGAATTTGTCTGCCCAAAGGATTTCAATGAAGTCTGAAAATTAAACGATGACCTACAGATAATATCAGGGTACTAATAACAGAAAAAAATGTTTCAGACATGGAAGCTTGTCGTGTTATGTGTACTTTGGGTTTTCTAATTTAATCTTCAAGAGACACTTCTCCAATGAAACTTTGAGGTCAAATCGTTTAAAGAATAGTCCGGTGACTGTGTAAGCATGAAACTTCTATTCTTGTCGTCTTATCTTAATAATATTGATCTAAGTACATTTCTGGTAGATAGTCTTTTAAAAGGATACAAAAAATGACATAAATACGTAGGATTGCTGTTATTAATCGAAAGTGCAGACCGGGATATTTCCTTCGGTTAAGTTAGAAACAAAACCTAAATTCCTGCAAAGTGAATGTTGTTCGTGGTTAAAACGAATGAAACCCACAACCCATAAAAAGCTTATGTATGTCCAACCAGATAAATGAAGAGACCTAGAAATTTTACCGGTTATATAAATATTATTTTTAAATTTAATTACTTTGATTACAGGGCAAATGATCTCTTTACAATTTTATTTTTTTTTAAACGTCATTTTTCCCCAGCAATTGGGGCTCAGACGGTGCCCTTCAGAGGGACTTTGATTTGGCAGTGAGGAATTTTTTGGCCGGATGCCCTTCCTGACGCCAACCAATGGCTTTTTCTTTTCCCAAAGTTCTAAATTCCCTCGACAGCTCGGGGACTCGACCCCGGAACTCTTGATTACTGTGCAGTGCACTAACAATTAAGCCATGGCTCCTCACAATAATTATAATAATTAAACAAAGTTACGTACTTGCAAGTGTAAGTTGGATCACCAACTTCAAAAACTTTTCCACAAAG
>RDPX01000574.1:8957-21026 GCA_003991215.1 Morbakka virulenta | reverse complement strand
TCTGTCTCTCTCTCTCTCTCTCTCTCTCTATATATATATATATATATATATATATATATATATATATATCCATACTTTCTATTGTTCATAAACATTTACTAATTTATAAAGCTCTGCATGTGACACTAAATTTCTAGTGTGTGGAAAATTCTTTTACACACACATACACATATACAAACACAAGTATGCATGTATGTATGTAACACATTTCAGATAAAGGTTATCCACTATTGAATCGATAGTATCATGTTATCATTGATGTTTTGTTTCTTCCGAACGTTTGAACAGTTTGTTAAAATTTTTATCTGGATTGACATCACGTTGCTTTGCAACCGCTCATGTAAATACAGTACATTTGCACTGCAGGTTTGATGTTTATAACGCGACTAGTTGAATAAGATAAGGGTGAGGGGGTAAAACAGTGGTTAAGTCAAGGACAATATTAAGGAGAACCTGAAAAATATGAAGATTGCTGAAGACAACTTGGAGGCATTAACATCTAATTGTGAGCATTGGAGAGGTTTAATCTTTCAAGGTGCTAAGTTGTATGACGAGAGCAGAGTTTCTCGTGCGAAACTGAGGAGAATCTGCAGGAAGCATGAGCCTTTGCCAGTTGATTGTGGTCTTCTTTGGCCTTGTGAAGTGTGTGGTCGGTCTCTATTGCCTAAGGCAGGACTGGTGAATCATTAGATGTCTCATCAGACCGGCAAATCCAGAAATTTTTTTTGTGGTCCTTACTGACACTGTTTCTTAATTTTCCATTTACTCGTGTCCATCCTGCCCCCAAATCTGTAAATCGTCTGGTGAACTCCAGCGACACTTCAGGATTCATGGAGATGAAAACCCCACTGTTGCCACCCCAAGGGATTACTTGGAATATCATGTCTGCCACAAACTGTGCAAGTCGCTTGCATGTCTCAAGAGCCACTTAAGACTACATATGCAGAAAGAGCAGGTAGAAGAAAGCAATGAAGGAATGATATTCATCTGACAAGATGGAGCAATCATCTTATATGTAAGTATCTGTGTGTGTACGTGTCACCCTTGACTCCTTCTGGCACTTAGGTCACCGACAACAGTCCACCGTAGTACTTGGTCCAGGGCTTCTCCTTTCAACTGACTCCAGTTCTTCCCCATTTCCATGCTATCAGGATCAAGACCTCGTCAAGTGTTCTGGGCCATCCTTTATTCTGCTTTTCTTGGGGTGGGGGGCACTTGAGTACTTGCCTTGTGATGGTACTGGTTGGCTTTCCCAGAGTGTCATTCCCGTTTCTTCTTCAGCTGGTAAGTGGTTGTTGCGTTGCCACAGGTCTGGAGGATTTTCCTCAGGCAGCATTTGATGAGCATCTGCACTTTCTTGATAGCAGCCTTGGTTGCCCTCCATGCTTCTGCTCCATACAGTAGGTCTGACTTGATGTTGGTGCTGAACAGGCGGATCTTTCTGCTCTTTGAGACAACTATGGAACTCCAGTTGTTCTTCAGCTGTAAGAATGTTACTTTCGCTTTGCCAATTCGTGTTGGGATGTCTGCATCTGCACCGCCTTTATTATCAATGATGCTGCGCAGATATGTAAAGGACTCAACTTCTTCCAGTTCACTTCCATGCAATGTGACCGACGCTTCACTTATTCAATTGGTTTTAAATATCTTAGTTTTGTAAATCGTGAGGCCATCGTGAGAGGAAGTGGTCGCTAAGCGTGCAATCTTGCCCTGTATGTGGTGATGGTGTGTGAAGCAGGTCCAGATCATCAGCGAAATCTAGGTCATCAAGCTGGTCGAACAGTGACCACTGGATTCCACTGGATCCAGTCCATTGCCAATAGGAAGAGAAAAGGTGATGGTAGACAGCTTTGTCTAACACCAGCCCACAATTCGAAGCTCTCACGGTCCACATTGTCAAAAGCTTTTTAATAATAAACCAAATTGACATACACGTTGTAGTAGCTGAAGATCGAAATATGAAATTGATTGCTTTCCTGTTGTTGATTTCGAGGAGCCATGGAGATACCTATGCTTACAACATTCAAAATGTGTGCCGTACCTTTTAGTTTGTCGATGTGATATGCTAGCTGTTACAGCAAGATCCTTCCCGTGAATAATTTCTCAAAAACTAATAGCGGGAAGACAGATTGGTCTTGGTGGTGTTTCTGTACCACATAGTGTTTATGGGGAGTGGTTGCCGTCACACGTCCTCTCCCAGGATAGACACCTCTTGGTCCGTTTGTGGCGTTATTTGTTACAGCAAGATCCTTCCCGTGAATAATTTGTCAAAAACTAATAACGAGAAGGCAGTTTGGTCTTGGTGGTGTTTCTGTACCACAGAGTTCACGGGGAGAGGTTGCCGTCACACGTCCTCTCCCAGGATAGAAATCTCTTGGTCCGTTGGTGGCGTTATTTGTTACACCAAGCTCCTTCCCGTGTTTAATTTGTCAAAAACTAATAGCGGGAAGACAGCTTGGTCTTGGTGGTGTTTCTGTACCACAAAGTTCACGGGGAGAGGTTGCCGTCACACGTCCTCTCCCAGGATAGACATCTCTTGGTCAATTGGTGGCGTTATTTGTTACACCAAGCTCCTTCCCGTGTTTAATTTGTCAAAAACTAATAACGGGAAGACAGTTTGGTCTTGGTGGTGTTTCTGTACCACATAGAGTTCACGGGGAGAGGTTGCCGTCACACGTCCTCTCCCAGGATAGACATCTCTTGGTCAATTGGTGGCGTTATTTGTTACACCAAGCTCCTTCCCGTGTTTAATTTGTCAAAAACTAATAACGGGAAGACAGTTTGGTCTTGGTGGTGTTTCTGTACCACATAGAGTTCACGGGGAGAGGTTGCCGTCACACGTCCTCTCCCAGGATAGACATCTCTTGGTCAATTGGTGGCGTTATTTGTTACACCAAGCTCCTTCCCGTGTTTAATTTGTCAAAAACTAATAACGGGAAGACAGTTTGGTCTTGGTGGTGTTTCTGTACCACATAGAGTTCACGGGGAGAGGTTGCCGTCACACGTCCTCTCCCAGGATAGACATCTCTTGGTCAATTGGTGGCGTTATTTGTTACACCAAGCTCCTTCCCGTGTTTAATTTGTCAAAAACTAATAACGGGAAGACAGTTTGGTCTTGGTGGTGTTTCTGTACCACATAGAGTTCACGGGGAGAGGTTGCCGTCACACGTCCTCTCCCAGGATAGACATCTCTTGGTCAATTGGTGGCGTTATTTGTTACACCAAGCTCCTTCCCGTGTTTAATTTGTCAAAAACTAATAACGGGAAGACAGTTTGGTCTTGGTGGTGTTTCTGTACCACATAGAGTTCACGGGGAGAGGTTGCCGTCACACGTCCTCTCCCAGGATAGACATCTCTTGGTCAATTGGTGGCGTTATTTGTTACACCAAGCTCCTTCCCGTGTTTAATTTGTCAAAAACTAATAACGGGAAGACAGTTTGGTCTTGGTGGTGTTTCTGTACCACATAGAGTTCACGGGGAGAGGTTGCCGTCACACGTCCTCTCCCAGGATAGACATCTCTTGGTCAATTGGTGGCGTTATTTGTTACACCAAGCTCCTTCCCGTGTTTAATTTGTCAAAAACTAATAACGGGAAGACAGTTTGGTCTTGGTGGTGTTTCTGTACCACATAGAGTTCACGGGGAGAGGTTGCCGTCACACGTCCTCTCCCAGGATAGACATCTCTTGGTCAATTGGTGGCGTTATTTGTTACACCAAGCTCCTTCCCGTGTTTAATTTGTCAAAAACTAATAACGGGAAGACAGTTTGGTCTTGGTGGTGTTTCTGTACCACATAGAGTTCACGGGGAGAGGTTGCCGTCACACGTCCTCTCCCAGGATAGACATCTCTTGGTCAATTGGTGGCGTTATTTGTTACACCAAGCTCCTTCCCGTGTTTAATTTGTCAAAAACTAATAACGGGAAGACAGTTTGGTCTTGGTGGTGTTTCTGTACCACATAGAGTTCACGGGGAGAGGTTGCCGTCACACGTCCTCTCCCAGGATAGACATCTCTTGGTCAATTGGTGGCGTTATTTGTTACACCAAGCTCCTTCCCGTGTTTAATTTGTCAAAAACTAATAACGGGAAGACAGTTTGGTCTTGGTGGTGTTTCTGTACCACATAGAGTTCACGGGGAGAGGTTGCCGTCACACGTCCTCTCCCAGGATAGACATCTCTTGGTCAATTGGTGGCGTTATTTGTTACACCAAGCTCCTTCCCGTGTTTAATTTGTCAAAAACTAATAACGGGAAGACAGTTTGGTCTTGGTGGTGTTTCTGTACCACATAGAGTTCACGGGGAGAGGTTGCCGTCACACGTCCTCTCCCAGGATAGACATCTCTTGGTCAATTGGTGGCGTTATTTGTTACACCAAGCTCCTTCCCGTGTTTAATTTGTCAAAAACTAATAACGGGAAGACAGTTTGGTCTTGGTGGTGTTTCTGTACCACATAGAGTTCACGGGGAGAGGTTGCCGTCACACGTCCTCTCCCAGGATAGACATCTCTTGGTCAATTGGTGGCGTTATTTGTTACACCAAGCTCCTTCCCGTGTTTAATTTGTCAAAAACTAATAACGGGAAGACAGTTTGGTCTTGGTGGTGTTTCTGTACCACATAGAGTTCACGGGGAGAGGTTGCCGTCACACGTCCTCTCCCAGGATAGACATCTCTTGGTCAATTGGTGGCGTTATTTGTTACACCAAGCTCCTTCCCGTGTTTAATTTGTCAAAAACTAATAACGGGAAGACAGTTTGGTCTTGGTGGTGTTTCTGTACCACATAGAGTTCACGGGGAGAGGTTGCCGTCACACGTCCTCTCCCAGGATAGACATCTCTTGGTCAATTGGTGGCGTTATTTGTTACACCAAGCTCCTTCCCGTGTTTAATTTGTCAAAAACTAATAACGGGAAGACAGTTTGGTCTTGGTGGTGTTTCTGTACCACATAGAGTTCACGGGGAGAGGTTGCCGTCACACGTCCTCTCCCAGGATAGACATCTCTTGGTCAATTGGTGGCGTTATTTGTTACACCAAGCTCCTTCCCGTGTTTAATTTGTCAAAAACTAATAACGGGAAGACAGTTTGGTCTTGGTGGTGTTTCTGTACCACATAGAGTTCACGGGGAGAGGTTGCCGTCACACGTCCTCTCCCAGGATAGACATCTCTTGGTCAATTGGTGGCGTTATTTGTTACACCAAGCTCCTTCCCGTGTTTAATTTGTCAAAAACTAATAACGGGAAGACAGTTTGGTCTTGGTGGTGTTTCTGTACCACATAGAGTTCACGGGGAGAGGTTGCCGTCACACGTCCTCTCCCAGGATAGACATCTCTTGGTCAATTGGTGGCGTTATTTGTTACACCAAGCTCCTTCCCGTGTTTAATTTGTCAAAAACTAATAACGGGAAGACAGTTTGGTCTTGGTGGTGTTTCTGTACCACATAGAGTTCACGGGGAGAGGTTGCCGTCACACGTCCTCTCCCAGGATAGACATCTCTTGGTCAATTGGTGGCGTTATTTGTTACACCAAGCTCCTTCCCGTGTTTAATTTGTCAAAAACTAATAACGGGAAGACAGTTTGGTCTTGGTGGTGTTTCTGTACCACATAGAGTTCACGGGGAGAGGTTGCCGTCACACGTCCTCTCCCAGGATAGACATCTCTTGGTCAATTGGTGGCGTTATTTGTTACACCAAGCTCCTTCCCGTGTTTAATTTGTCAAAAACTAATAACGGGAAGACAGTTTGGTCTTGGTGGTGTTTCTGTACCACATAGAGTTCACGGGGAGAGGTTGCCGTCACACGTCCTCTCCCAGGATAGACATCTCTTGGTCAATTGGTGGCGTTATTTGTTACACCAAGCTCCTTCCCGTGTTTAATTTGTCAAAAACTAATAACGGGAAGACAGTTTGGTCTTGGTGGTGTTTCTGTACCACATAGAGTTCACGGGGAGAGGTTGCCGTCACACGTCCTCTCCCAGGATAGACATCTCTTGGTCAATTGGTGGCGTTATTTGTTACACCAAGCTCCTTCCCGTGTTTAATTTGTCAAAAACTAATAACGGGAAGACAGTTTGGTCTTGGTGGTGTTTCTGTACCACATAGAGTTCACGGGGAGAGGTTGCCGTCACACGTCCTCTCCCAGGATAGACATCTCTTGGTCAATTGGTGGCGTTATTTGTTACACCAAGCTCCTTCCCGTGTTTAATTTGTCAAAAACTAATAACGGGAAGACAGTTTGGTCTTGGTGGTGTTTCTGTACCACATAGAGTTCACGGGGAGAGGTTGCCGTCACACGTCCTCTCCCAGGATAGACATCTCTTGGTCAATTGGTGGCGTTATTTGTTACACCAAGCTCCTTCCCGTGTTTAATTTGTCAAAAACTAATAACGGGAAGACAGTTTGGTCTTGGTGGTGTTTCTGTACCACATAGAGTTCACGGGGAGAGGTTGCCGTCACACGTCCTCTCCCAGGATAGACATCTCTTGGTCAATTGGTGGCGTTATTTGTTACACCAAGCTCCTTCCCGTGTTTAATTTGTCAAAAACTAATAACGGGAAGACAGTTTGGTCTTGGTGGTGTTTCTGTACCACATAGAGTTCACGGGGAGAGGTTGCCGTCACACGTCCTCTCCCAGGATAGACATCTCTTGGTCAATTGGTGGCGTTATTTGTTACACCAAGCTCCTTCCCGTGTTTAATTTGTCAAAAACTAATAACGGGAAGACAGTTTGGTCTTGGTGGTGTTTCTGTACCACATAGAGTTCACGGGGAGAGGTTGCCGTCACACGTCCTCTCCCAGGATAGACATCTCTTGGTCAATTGGTGGCGTTATTTGTTACACCAAGCTCCTTCCCGTGTTTAATTTGTCAAAAACTAATAACGGGAAGACAGTTTGGTCTTGGTGGTGTTTCTGTACCACATAGAGTTCACGGGGAGAGGTTGCCGTCACACGTCCTCTCCCAGGATAGACATCTCTTGGTCAATTGGTGGCGTTATTTGTTACACCAAGCTCCTTCCCGTGTTTAATTTGTCAAAAACTAATAACGGGAAGACAGTTTGGTCTTGGTGGTGTTTCTGTACCACATAGAGTTCACGGGGAGAGGTTGCCGTCACACGTCCTCTCCCAGGATAGACATCTCTTGGTCAATTGGTGGCGTTATTTGTTACACCAAGCTCCTTCCCGTGTTTAATTTGTCAAAAACTAATAACGGGAAGACAGTTTGGTCTTGGTGGTGTTTCTGTACCACATAGAGTTCACGGGGAGAGGTTGCCGTCACACGTCCTCTCCCAGGATAGACATCTCTTGGTCAATTGGTGGCGTTATTTGTTACACCAAGCTCCTTCCCGTGTTTAATTTGTCAAAAACTAATAACGGGAAGACAGTTTGGTCTTGGTGGTGTTTCTGTACCACATAGAGTTCACGGGGAGAGGTTGCCGTCACACGTCCTCTCCCAGGATAGACATCTCTTGGTCAATTGGTGGCGTTATTTGTTACACCAAGCTCCTTCCCGTGTTTAATTTGTCAAAAACTAATAACGGGAAGACAGTTTGGTCTTGGTGGTGTTTCTGTACCACATAGAGTTCACGGGGAGAGGTTGCCGTCACACGTCCTCTCCCAGGATAGACATCTCTTGGTCAATTGGTGGCGTTATTTGTTACACCAAGCTCCTTCCCGTGTTTAATTTGTCAAAAACTAATAACGGGAAGACAGTTTGGTCTTGGTGGTGTTTCTGTACCACATAGAGTTCACGGGGAGAGGTTGCCGTCACACGTCCTCTCCCAGGATAGACATCTCTTGGTCAATTGGTGGCGTTATTTGTTACACCAAGCTCCTTCCCGTGTTTAATTTGTCAAAAACTAATAACGGGAAGACAGTTTGGTCTTGGTGGTGTTTCTGTACCACATAGAGTTCACGGGGAGAGGTTGCCGTCACACGTCCTCTCCCAGGATAGACATCTCTTGGTCAATTGGTGGCGTTATTTGTTACACCAAGCTCCTTCCCGTGTTTAATTTGTCAAAAACTAATAACGGGAAGACAGTTTGGTCTTGGTGGTGTTTCTGTACCACATAGAGTTCACGGGGAGAGGTTGCCGTCACACGTCCTCTCCCAGGATAGACATCTCTTGGTCAATTGGTGGCGTTATTTGTTACACCAAGCTCCTTCCCGTGTTTAATTTGTCAAAAACTAATAACGGGAAGACAGTTTGGTCTTGGTGGTGTTTCTGTACCACATAGAGTTCACGGGGAGAGGTTGCCGTCACACGTCCTCTCCCAGGATAGACATCTCTTGGTCAATTGGTGGCGTTATTTGTTACACCAAGCTCCTTCCCGTGTTTAATTTGTCAAAAACTAATAACGGGAAGACAGTTTGGTCTTGGTGGTGTTTCTGTACCACATAGAGTTCACGGGGAGAGGTTGCCGTCACACGTCCTCTCCCAGGATAGACATCTCTTGGTCAATTGGTGGCGTTATTTGTTACACCAAGCTCCTTCCCGTGTTTAATTTGTCAAAAACTAATAACGGGAAGACAGTTTGGTCTTGGTGGTGTTTCTGTACCACATAGAGTTCACGGGGAGAGGTTGCCGTCACACGTCCTCTCCCAGGATAGACATCTCTTGGTCAATTGGTGGCGTTATTTGTTACACCAAGCTCCTTCCCGTGTTTAATTTGTCAAAAACTAATAACGGGAAGACAGTTTGGTCTTGGTGGTGTTTCTGTACCACATAGAGTTCACGGGGAGAGGTTGCCGTCACACGTCCTCTCCCAGGATAGACATCTCTTGGTCAATTGGTGGCGTTATTTGTTACACCAAGCTCCTTCCCGTGTTTAATTTGTCAAAAACTAATAACGGGAAGACAGTTTGGTCTTGGTGGTGTTTCTGTACCACATAGAGTTCACGGGGAGAGGTTGCCGTCACACGTCCTCTCCCAGGATAGACATCTCTTGGTCAATTGGTGGCGTTATTTGTTACACCAAGCTCCTTCCCGTGTTTAATTTGTCAAAAACTAATAACGGGAAGACAGTTTGGTCTTGGTGGTGTTTCTGTACCACATAGAGTTCACGGGGAGAGGTTGCCGTCACACGTCCTCTCCCAGGATAGACATCTCTTGGTCAATTGGTGGCGTTATTTGTTACACCAAGCTCCTTCCCGTGTTTAATTTGTCAAAAACTAATAACGGGAAGACAGTTTGGTCTTGGTGGTGTTTCTGTACCACATAGAGTTCACGGGGAGAGGTTGCCGTCACACGTCCTCTCCCAGGATAGACATCTCTTGGTCAATTGGTGGCGTTATTTGTTACACCAAGCTCCTTCCCGTGTTTAATTTGTCAAAAACTAATAACGGGAAGACAGTTTGGTCTTGGTGGTGTTTCTGTACCACATAGAGTTCACGGGGAGAGGTTGCCGTCACACGTCCTCTCCCAGGATAGACATCTCTTGGTCAATTGGTGGCGTTATTTGTTACACCAAGCTCCTTCCCGTGTTTAATTTGTCAAAAACTAATAACGGGAAGACAGTTTGGTCTTGGTGGTGTTTCTGTACCACATAGAGTTCACGGGGAGAGGTTGCCGTCACACGTCCTCTCCCAGGATAGACATCTCTTGGTCAATTGGTGGCGTTATTTGTTACACCAAGCTCCTTCCCGTGTTTAATTTGTCAAAAACTAATAACGGGAAGACAGTTTGGTCTTGGTGGTGTTTCTGTACCACATAGAGTTCACGGGGAGAGGTTGCCGTCACACGTCCTCTCCCAGGATAGACATCTCTTGGTCAATTGGTGGCGTTATTTGTTACACCAAGCTCCTTCCCGTGTTTAATTTGTCAAAAACTAATAACGGGAAGACAGTTTGGTCTTGGTGGTGTTTCTGTACCACATAGAGTTCACGGGGAGAGGTTGCCGTCACACGTCCTCTCCCAGGATAGACATCTCTTGGTCAATTGGTGGCGTTATTTGTTACACCAAGCTCCTTCCCGTGTTTAATTTGTCAAAAACTAATAACGGGAAGACAGTTTGGTCTTGGTGGTGTTTCTGTACCACATAGAGTTCACGGGGAGAGGTTGCCGTCACACGTCCTCTCCCAGGATAGACATCTCTTGGTCAATTGGTGGCGTTATTTGTTACACCAAGCTCCTNTATACGCTCTATGTTTACATGCTCTACACTTATACGCTCTACATTTATACGCTCTACATTTATACGCTCTACATTTATATGCTCTACATTTATACGCTCTATGTTTACATGCTCTACACCTATACGCTCTACATTTATACGCTCTACATTTATATGCTCTACATTTATACGCTCTATGTTTACATGCTCTACACTTATACGCTCTACATTTATACGCTCTACATTTATATGCTCTACATTTATACGCTCTATGTTTACATGCTCTACACCTATACGCTCTACATTTATACGCTCTACATTTATATGCTCTACATTTATACGCTCTATGTTTACATGCTCTACACTTATACGCTCTACATTTAAACGCTCTGTGTTTATACCCTCTACCTTTAGATGCTCTATGTTTATATACTATGTGTTTATACCATTGTGTTTTGTACCCTGTCTTTATACCTTGTGTTTTTATACGCTCTAAGTTTATACCCTCCATGTTTCTACGCGGTCTGTTTATGCCCTCCATGTTTATACCCTCGATATTTCTACCCTCTGTTTTTATACCTCGTGTTTTTACACCCTCTGTATTCATTCCCTCTGGCTTTATACCCTCTGTGTTTATACCTCGTCGTTTTACAACCTCCGTATCTATACCCTCTGTGTTTATACCCTCTGGGTTTATACCCTCTGTGTTCATACCTTGTGTTTATATCCTCTGTGTTTATACCCTCTGTGTTTATACCCTTTGTGTTTATAACCTCTGTGTTTATATCCTCCATGTTTATACCCTCTATGTTTATACCCTCGATATCTATACCCTCTGTGTTTATACCCTCTGTTTTGATACCCACTGTGTTTATACCTCGTGTTTTTACACCTTTCGTTTTTATACCCTCTGTATTTATACCCTCTATGTTTATACCCTCTGTGTTTATACCCTCTGTGTTTATGTCCTCTGTGTTTATATCCTCTGTGTTTATACCCTCTGTGTTTATACTCTCTGGGTTTATACCCTCTGTCTTTATATCCTCTGAGTTTATACACTCTGTGTTTATACCCTCTGGGTTTATACCGTCTGTGTTTATACACTCAGTTTTTATACCCTCTGTTTTTATACCCTCTGGGTTTATCCCGTCTGTCTTTATACCCTCTGTGTTTATACCCTCTGGGTTTATACCCTCTGTGTTTATATCCTCTGAGTTTATACCCTCTGTGTTTATACCCTCTGTGTTTATGTCCTCTGTGTTTATATCCTCTGTGTTTATACCCTCTGTGTTTATACCCTCTGGGTTTATACCCTCTAGGTTTATACCGTCTGTGTTTATAATCTCTGTGTTTATGTCCTCTGTGTTTATATCCTCTGTGTTTATACCCTCTGGGTTTATACATTCTGGGTTTATACCCTCTGTGTTTATACCCTCTCTGTTTATACCCTCTGCGTTTATACCCTTTCTGTTTATAACCTCTGTGTTTATATCTCCCATGTTTATACCCTCTGTGTTTATACTCTCTAGGTTTATACCGTCTGTGTTTATACTCTCTGGGTTTATCTCCTCAGTTTTTATACCCTCTGTGTTTATACCCTCTGTGTTTATATCTTCTGAGTTTATACCCTCTATGTTTATACTCTCTGTTTTTATACCCTCTGTGTTTATACATAGTGTTTTATACCCTTTCTATTTATACCCTGTGTTTATACCCTCAATATTTATACCCTCTATTTTTATACCCTCTCTGCTTATACCCTCTGTTTTTATACCCTCTGGGTTTATACCGTCTGTGTTTATACCTTGTGTTTATAACCTCTGTGTTTATACCCTCTGTGTTTATACCCTTTCTGTTTATAACCTCTGTGTTTATATCCTCCATGTTTATACCCTCTGTGTTTATACCCTCTAGGTTTATACCGTCTGTGTTTATACTCTCTGTGTTTATACCCTCTGTGTTTATACCCT
>RDPX01000573.1:236293-251811 GCA_003991215.1 Morbakka virulenta | reverse complement strand
CAAGTCATGGACTCTCCCTGACTCGCTTTTGTTCTATTGATGGGTAATGACTCTTTTCTCAATGCCTAAGATATTAATAAAGCCACTGTAACATCTTCGTTCTACAAGTAGACCAGTTGTTGATTGTATTGTGTGCACAGTTAACACAGCATGTTCGCTTGAAGCAGCAGATGTTATATAATAGCTATTGATACCTGGTTTTGTAAGATGTTGTTCGCATAAGTAATTCTTCTGTCCGGTTTTAACCGTGAATAACAGGAGAAATGTGTGAAGAAAAAAAAATTGTAAAGTTTAGTTCAGAAAATAAATTCGACGTTTAAAAAAAATAAATTATTATTATTATTATTATTATTATTATTATTATTATTATTATTGCTGTTAAGCGGTGGCGTGTAGACGTCTCTGTACTCGGCTTTCGTTTAATCACAAAATTTTTGCCTAGTTTTTAAATATACCAAAGTACAATTTCATATCAACCGACTCGTAGTCGCACACGGATTTTATTGGAAAATGTTTGAGTTGAGTTTTCGATATGTTTTGACATTATTTGTAGTTTGTAGTTTCTGTGGGTTGGGTCCTGGGTATGACATTAAACTGCATCCGGTGACAAGGCTTCAGTTTGGGGGTTCTGAAGTTTTGTGGAGTGTGGAGTCACCCCTTAATTATTATCACTCCCAGGTCTACTCTGGCCCGGAGTAGTAGTACCTGTCAGGGTCCCATCTATGGGTTAAATAGTGGGTGCGTGTGGTGGGGTGAAAAAATACTCACCAAAGGAGGAGTAAGGCGCCTCTTTCCCTCTGCTAGGCCAAAGTGGGTGCTAGACCTTGGGCAAGTTCTAACACCCACTTAGGCCACCGATCAGGGTACGTGAAGTCATGGCAGGCAGGTGACGGATGATCTGATGAGCAGCCAAATAGTTTGGAACTCGTCAGCATTTCTATGTGTTAGGAAGAGGATACTTCATTAGTACAATGGCTAAGGCAACACGCTCGAATACAGAGCACTGCCCCTATAGAAAGTAATAGCAGCCTACTATAGGTACACTACTGCAAAGAAAAATCATGACAGAAAATCCAATCAGAATGAAGCATAACGACGTCAAGGGGGTTTGTGATTCAGACCCAAACCCCTCTTCTGTCAGTGATTGCTGTGCGCAGCAGGCAGCACCAGGTCGTCAACAAGCTACTGTCTGCAGAATAAACACCAATAAGAAACCCTTAAAAATAGCTATTTGGAATGTAAGGGCACCAAACCAAGATGGTAAGCTTGACAATGTTATCCAAGAAATGGATCGAATGAACCCTAACATCCTCGGTTTAGGTGAAGTTATATGGAAAGTTACAGGATCAGTGACTGTTGACAATAAAACCATGATATACTCATGCGGCGAAAAGCATGAAAAGGGAGTAGGAACAATTTTTGATAAAGAAACATCAAATAGCCTAAAATGTTTTTGTCCCATTTCAGACCGTAGAGTCGTAGCAAAATTAGAAGCCAAACCTTTAGACTTAAATATTATTCAAGTGTATGTTCCAACCGCTGAAAATGAAGATGGAGAGATAGAACAGTTCTATGAAGATCCAGAAAAAGCTAAAAAATATTTGAAATCACAGGAAATCACGATAATAATGGGAGATTTTAATGCCAAAGTAGGAGATGAAAGGGTAGACGACGTAGTAGGACCCTGTAGGTTAGGTATACAGAATGAACGTGGAAGAACTTTAATTGAATGGTGCCAGATGAATGAGTTTATTGTCACTAATACTTGGTTTGAAAACCACCCCAGAAGACAATGGGCATGGATGAGTCCAGGAGGCAGATCCAGAAACAAAATAGACTACATACTAATTCAGAAAAGATTCAGAAATGTTGTTTAGACATCAAAATCATTACCAGGTGCTGACTGTGACTTAGACCACATTCCAGTCATGTGCAACTTCAAAATAAAACTCAAGAAGCTTAAGAGATCAAAAACCCAACCAAAGTTTCTAATTGAATTACTGAAACGACATGAACAACTTAAAGATCAAATCAATGTAACAATAAGAAACGGATACGATGCTCGTACCACGGGGTGTAAGGGGTGTCCGGACGGAGTATAGAACCATCCAGTAGCAACCATCAGCTGGCCTCCGGGCGATGGACCTACTGGTCTCCTGAAGGTAATCCAACTCTCATGTCTGGCTCCAAGGGCTAAACGACATGAGGGTAGCCAGCAACTTGTTGCTGGTGAGAAGTGCATGTCTCGCACTGAAGCGCATGAAGTCAGGAAACGGCCAACGGCAACGAAGACCAACGGCAACGAAGACCAACGGCAACGAAGGCGTAACGTGCACGCGCATCGCGGTATGCTGAGGGCACGAATGAGACAACAGTATGAGTAGCCATCCGCTGGTGGAAGGCAATGGCAAACCACCACTGTGTCCTGCCTAGAACAATCATGACAATGCACAGGTTAATGTCTAACGCTAACACCGTGAATGGGATTGATGACCATGCAGCCATCAACACCTCGCTCGGTAGGGACAGTCATGTTCGACAGGTGAGACCAGACCGTCAGCCGGCTACTGTCAGAAACAAAACCACACTACGAATTGTTACATGAAACGTACGTACTTTGTATCAAGCAGGGAAATTGGCAAATGTGAAGATGGAAATGGAAAGACTGAATATCAATATGCTGGATTTATGTAAAACAAGATGGACTGATACAGGATGTTTCGACATGGAAGGATATAAGGTCATATACTCTGGAGGAGATAAGCACGAAAGGGGAGTTGCTATGATTCTGGACAAAGAACTGAGTAAATGTGTTTCTGGATATTGGGCCCTTTCAGAAAAAGTTCTGCTTGTCAAGCTGAAAGGGCAGCCTTCTGATTTAACTGTCATTCAAGTGTATGCACCAACAGCCAACAGCAACAATGAGGAGGTAGATACGTTCTATGAACAGCTTGAGGAAGCTATGAGGCACCGTAAATCTCAAGATATTGTCATGGTGATGGGAGACCTAAATGCAAAGGTTGGAAGTTAAAGAATAGGAAATATAGTGGGAGAGCATGGCCAAGGAACACAAAATGAAAGACGAGAAAGATTACTTTTAAAGACTACTTTTCATCAGACTGCGTTTGTTCCTTATCACATACAGTTGAGAGTTCTAGAGGAGAGAGATTATTCATTTGACGAAATATTTGGGACTTCAGAAACGATTGTAAAGATCAGTATCTTTCATCGAACGCCAGGAAATCCTCACATGCACTATTTAGTGTATTTAGTGTGTACTTGCAGTGTAAACGATAAATGCTATTATCTGATCATTAATCGAGGAATATTAAGCTACAAGTACAAGAAACGTTGGGCTGCTACATGTACAGATTGTCAAAATCAGTTAAAGAAAAAGGATAGGACACAGTCGTGTAAATTGTGTAAAAATAAACTGAAAGTTGAACATATACAAGATCAACAGCATTATTTCAACGCAAGGGAATATATTAAACACCGAAAGTGCCAGGAATCGAAAACACCGACTGAATACTAATTTGGAAACGGAGATATTATTGTAGAGGATATCCAGACATCTGAAGTTACGCAGGATGGAAACTTACTTATCGGAGGACTTTCTCCTCTTAATTAGAGGCTTTGAGGAAGTCACTTGTCCTGGGTGTTGACATTAAACTGCATCCGGTTGTGGAGTCTCGACGTTGGCGAATGAGGTTACCCTTTGTCACAACTACCTCCAGGTCACCCTTGGCAAGGTGTAGCACTTGTCAGCCTGCCCCGAGACTTTTAAGTTCCAGATTGGCATCCGGCGGGTTTAAGACTGCTACCATGGCCTGGGTTACGGTGAAGTCATCGGCAGCAGGATGACGGATACAAACAAGGCAGAGGAGTCTATCACATGACAGACCAACGGCTTGCGAGTGTTTTGGTCAGGCGGAAGATCCTTACGGACAACGGCTGAGCGATACCAACCATAATCTAGTATGATACTGCGGTAATGGAAAGAACGTTAAGGGCTCTACCAACATTATACATAACCCCAGACTGCTTTTTTCGTCATGTCAACGAACACCAAGAATTCATACCACATCGTTCGTCGAGTGGGTTACCAAGGGACACGTTGCCAGTGAAGTACCCGGCTGGCAACGATAAGTGGACTACTGGAAGCACTCAACTGAAGAAGAAGCTCAACATAGGAACCTGGAACATCAGGAAAGTAAAGGAGCTCGGAAAACTCATAATTGTATGTGAGGAAATGGACCATTGCAATATTCAAATCATGGGCATCTGCGAAACAAACTGGAGTGGAAAGGGAAGTTTTTCAACAGATTTTAAAACCCTTTGTTTTTCAGGAAAAGAGGTAAATGAAGGGTATAGCCAGGGTGTTGGCGTTATCGTAACGCAGGCAGTGGCAAGATACATAATTGGCTACAGTCCAATACGTGACAGAAACATTCTTATCAAACTCAAGGAAGTTCAAAGCAAACGTTGACACTATTAAGTGATAAGCCGCAGTAGCAAAATATTACTTAAAATAATCGACAAAAGAAATAAAAAAACACTAAACCAGGAGATTTCAGAAGAACAAGCAGGTTTTGGAAAAAGCAGGGGAACAAGAAACCAAATTTTGAACGTAAAGATGATAATAGAAAAAAACCGAGAGAGGAACAAAGATCTCTTTCTTTGCTTCATAGACTATTCGAAAGCTTTTAATATGGTTGTGCATGATAGGCTATGGATAGACATGAAAAGGATCGGAATTCCCACACACTTAGTTTAACTGTTAGTGACTTTGTATAATTACCAAAAAGCCAAAGTCCGCACAAAACATGGAGACTCAGAATGGTTTACCATTGAAAAGGGCGTAAGACAAGGTTGGATAATTTATCCCCACCTTTTCAATATATACTCCGAATGTATCATCAGAGACGCATTATTTGTATTCCAACGACGTAGTGTTGATGGCTCACACTTTAGATGAATTGCAAGAGTTGGTTAACAGAGTAAATAGGAGTTCGCAAAGTGCTGGACTGTCGTTGAATGCAAAGAAAACTATAGCAGTGAGGATCGCGTCCGGAAAAGTTAATAATAGCGGTAACGGCTTTCGACACAGTGGACCGAGGGATATTATTCAAAGAACTGCAGAAATTACTAGATGAAGACGAACTACACATAATATCTATAATGCCAAAGGGTGTAAAACTTCGAGTACAGTATGGAAAAACCACAGGAAACGCATTCACAACAAATGTGGGGGCCCCACAAGGGGACTGCTTAAGCCTCATACTCTTCACATTATATCTAGTCAAGGCTTTGGAACAGGAAGATCGTGAAACATCATAGTACCTGGAAAAACATAACTACAGCAAAAGAGAAAACAGCCTACATGACCATAATTACAACCAACCAGCGGAAAGAACGATATATCAAAAGTATGCAGACGATATAGGATATATATCAGAAAATACTTCAGTTAATAATAATAATAAAAGTCAGTGCCAATAAAATTAAAAAAGAAAAAGATTGTGTGTAAATGAGACAAAAACGGAAGAATTTAAAATTAAAAGCAAAGGAGGACGAGAATAGAAAAAGTGCAAATACTGAGGAAGTATGCTCGACACCAGGGAAGATATAAAAAGAAGAAAAATGTTAGCCACAGCAACATATAGACAATATCAATACCTGCTTACAAGTAAGAAATTATCTTTCAGAACAAGATTCAGACACTTCAACACCCATGTGGAAAGTATATATTTACATAATAGCGAACTGTGGACTCTACTGTAAGGCAATACCTGAAGAGTTAGTGGCTAAGCAACATCGAGTGGTCATTGGGGACATAACCTTGTGTGGAAAACACCAGCAGGCAGAAAAGTGTGAGCCTCGGACTAGATGGTGGAAATTGAAAGAACCGCAGCATAGCGCCGACTTCTACAGGACGGTGCTGACAAGAGTACCAGCCAACACTACAGAGCTGTCATGGGAGGCAATGTCGAAAGCTATGAGAGAGGCAGCAAAAAGTTTGTCAGGGATGTCATCTGGGCGTAGAAAGAAAGCCCTGGAAAGTTGGTGGTGGAACGATGAGGTGCAGAGTGACGTAACCAAGAAAAAGCAAGCGCTGAACGAGTGGTATAAAACCAAAGATAAGGAAAGTAAACAACGGTATGAGGAAAGTAAGAAGTTGGCCAAAAAAGCGGTGGCGAAGGCAAAGTAGGGTACGTATCGGGAGCTCTAAAAATCTCTACAAGAGAAGAACTCAGAGAATGAAGTGTATAGATTGGCAAAACAGAGAGATAAAGCCAGTAAAGGTGTGCAGCGTGTAAGGATAATAAGAGATGAGAATTACAGAATCTTGACAAACAAGAAAGACATCCTGGCAAGGTGGAAGAATTATTTTGAGGGCCTAATGAATGTGGAAAACCCTAGGGAAAGAAGAGTAGATGAGCAGACCGTAAATGAAAGTGAGGTCCAAAAAATCAGTAAAGCAGAAGTAAGCAAATCCATGAAGAAGATGAAAAAAGGAGGGCAGCTGGCCCAGACAACATACCGGTGGAGGCATGACTTGCGATGGGTGAGACTTGATTGGATTTTCTGACCCACCTTTTTAACAAGATCCTCAGGGGAGAATCAGTGCCAGAAGAGTGGAGGAAAAGTACTCTTATCCCAATCTACAAGTAAAAGGACGATGCACAGAGTTGTGGCAACTACGGCGGGATCAAACTCATGGGCCATGCCATGAAGCTGTGGTAGAGAGTGATTGTAGCAAGGCTCCGTGAGATTGTTACCATCAGAGAGGAGCAATTTGGCTTTATGCCAGGCAAAAGCACCACGGATGCCATATTTGCGATCATACCTCTCCTTGAAAAATATAGAGAAGGGCAACAACAGCTGGTCTGTGTGTTCATAGACCTTAAGAAAGCCTATGATAGGGTACCTAGAGACTATGGTACTGCATGCGAACTGCCGGAGTGCAAGAGATCTACACCAAAGCTGTACAGGCCATGTACTCGGACTGTGAGACTGAGGTTAGCTGCTTTCAGAGTGGGAGTAGGATTGCACCAGGGTTCTACGCTCAGCCCCTTCCTTTTCGCCATGATCATTGACAACCTCACAGTGGAAGTTAGGAAAGAAGCGCCTTGGACAAAGACGTTTGCCGATGATGTTGTGCTATGTTGTGGTACCAAGGAGGAAGCTGAAGAAATGGAGGCATGCGCTGGAAAGGAGAGGAAGTGAACAAGGTTGACTAATTCAACTTTGGCAAGCTATGGAGACTGCGACCGAGAAGTACAGAAGAGGGTGCAGACAGGGTGGAACAGTTGCCGCAAAGTAAGAGGGGTGCTGTGCGATAAGTACATGCCCACAGAGGTTATGGGAAAGGTACACAGGACGGTGGTACGACGAATGATGTATGGAATGGAGGCATTACTTCTCACTAAGAAGCAAGAAAACAAACTGGAGGTGAACGAAATGAAGCTGTTGACATTTTCCATTGGGAAAACTAGGAAGGGTAGAGTGAGGAATGACCAGGTGCNCTATGTTGTGGTACCAAGCAGGAAGCTGAAGAAATGGAGGCATGCGCTGGAAAGGAGAGGCTTGAGAGTCAGCAGAGCAAAAACTGAGCTTCTGTCCCTGAATGATAAGGAGGTACAGACAAAGATCACCATGTATGGGGAGGAAGTGAACAAGGTTGACTAATTCAACTTTGGCAAGCTATGGTGACTGCGACCGAGAAGTACAGAAGAGGGTGCAGACAGGGTGGAACAGTTGCCGCAAAGTAAGAGGGGTGCTGTGCGATAAGTACATGCCCACAGAGGTTATGGGAAAGGTACACAGGACGGTGGTACGACGAATGATGTATGGAATGGAGGCATTACTTCTCACTAAGAAGCAAGAAAACAAACTGGAGGTGAACGAAATGAAGCTGTTGACATTTTCCATTGGGAAAACTAGGAAGGGTAGAGTGAGGAATGACCAGGTGCAAGACATGCTAAGAGTGGCGAAACTAGGAGAAAAGATCAGGGACGCAATACTTAGGTGGCTTGGACATGTCATGAGGAGGGAGGAACAGTATGTGGGCAGGCGGGTGATGAACATGGCTCCACCTGGAAAAAGGAAGCAAGGAAGACCTAAAGGAGGTTCTCAGACTCGGTGATTGAAGACATGAAGAAAAAAGGACTGTCTGTGAGTGTCACCCAAAACAGGCAGAAGTGGAAAAGAGTAGTCTGCTGTGGCGACTCCTGATGGGAAAGAGCCGAAGGAAGAAGAAGAAGTGTTCAACACATTGAAGCAGCTACATCACACTGTCAAACATGCCAATCCTTAAAATGCCTACTGCTCAAAGTGTATGCTCAACATTCCGCTCCACCACCACTCCACCCTGGACAGCAATTTTCTGCTGATGTCTTGTATCGTACCAAGCAGAAAATTTTCATTTCACGCGACATCTTCTCCAGCTACACTAATGCTACATTTATAGCAGATGAAAGGACAGACACTTCACGTTCTGCAATTCTGTCCTTGATGGGTTTCCTACGATCAACAACAATTTTGATTCGCAACAAACGTGCAACCGGATTCCAATCATTGAAAACAGACAAAATTTTGAACTCCCATGGTATTACACTGGACTTTGGCCACATTAAGAACAAAAACAGTAACGGTACAATCGATAAAGGAATTCAAGAGCCAGAACTGGAACTTTTAAAGTTCGAGTGTACCAGCAGACCATTGACACAACTGACATAAAAACCTGCTCCTAATAATTTGAACTGTCGAATCCGAATGTAGTGTTCGTGTAATCTACATGGCATTGAGAGCGATTGTTATTGTATAATTTGATTCGATATTGTTTTGTAATGGGTTTGGTTTGTTATGTCTGCGCATGTCCGTTTGCCATTCTAATTAAAATATCGTTCAGTAAGCTGCTCGTTTTGATGTATTGATTAAACCCAACGCATAAATATAACAGTGGTGATGAGGATGTTGGTGCTTCATAGTTATTTGGTGAATGATATGTTTTGTTTATCATAGTGATAATATTCACGAACTGTTAAAACGGTGGCTATTGAACTGTTTGTTGTCTTAGCGTTTGCGATTTCAAAAACTTCCACTGTAAACAAGCGTTACACAAGAGGAAAAAATGGCGTTTTTTGACAAAATCGAATGTTTTGATTTTGAAATGAACTGGGATGAGGACAAGAAAAGGTCTACATTCCTAACAATAGTGGGACAGAATATGTATAGTTTACTAAGAAACTTAATGACTCCTGCAAAACCGGCAACGAAAACATATGCAGAACTGAAAACGGGACATTTAAAGCCAAAGCCTTTAGTAATTGCCGAACGTTTCAAGTTTTACCAACGTAATCAGGCTACCAATGAAAGGATTAGTCAGTATATTGCTGAACTACACCGTTTAAGTGAGCATTGTAATTTTGGAGCTTTCCTGGACGATGCATTGAGAGATCGATTTGTGTCTGGTTTATCTTCGGTCGCGACTCAACGAAAACTATTGACTGAATCGGATTTAACCATGTCTAAAGCCAAGGACATTGCTGTCAGTATGGAATTGACGGAGAACGAAGCTCATAAACTGAAAGGCGATGCTATTGAACATGTAAACAACTTTCACCCTTCGAAGGAGTGTTTTCGTTGTGGTAAAGTTAATCATAGACCAGACAGATGTTATTATAAGAACACTGAGTGTAATAATTGTAAACAGACTGGTCATATTCACCGGAAGTGTCCAAAAACCCGTAATCATGGTGACCAGAAAGGAATAAACCATGGCTCCGGTGGGAAAAAGTTTTCTAAATGGCATGGGAAAGGGAAGAAGAACAAGAAAAGTTCAAAATTACATTTCATGGAAGAGAAACCAGAGAATGACTCAAATGTTGAACAGAAAAGTGACAGTGCATCTGTATGGCCAATGTTTTCTATGAAATCAAAGGGACAGAAAGAAATTAGAATCACGCTGTTTATTGGGGATTTCAAACAGGAAATGGAGTTGGACACAGGTTCTCCTGTTTCACTAATATCAGCGAAAGAGTACAACACAACCTTTAAAAATAAATTTAAGCTTAGAGAGTTCTGTTTTGCTTAAAACATATACTGATGAACATTTATCTGTTCTTCGTGAGGCTGACGTCCACGTTACGTATGAAGGTCAGTCAAAACTTCTACCGTTACTTGTTGTGGGAGGTAATGGGCCAGCTTTGTTCGGCAGGAATTGGTTAAGGCACATTCATTTGATGTGGAAATACATTAATATGATGGCTGTTAACTTTGAGAATTTTTCTGTATTTGAGAACAAATTGAGCACAGTGAAAGGTATTACTGCATCCATCAAACTCAAGGACAATACTCAACCTAAATTCTTCAAACTTAGAACCGATTAGGTGAAAGAAATGAAAGAGAAGAAATGCTAGCTGAATGGTTTTTGGAGAACAGCCAGGTAGTGATGAATACTTGGTTTCGTCATCAGAAAAGGCATCTATGGACGTGGAAGTCTCCAGGGGACCTCACCAGGAACCAAATAGATTTAATCACTATCAACAAAAGATTTCGGTGGTTGGTGTCAGCAAGGGCATGCGACCGTAAAACAGCGCTCCAGTACTATGGCACGAATCTCATCAGATTGTTCAAAGAAGGATAGGGCGTACTCCGTAAACGACGCGCGCCAGGCCCCGACTGGCGTGGGAAGGCAAGGGGTACCGTGCAGTCCACGGACACGGCTAAAGAAGCGAGTAGAAGCAAAAATCAGATTTGGAACGTGGAATATTGGTAGCATGACGGGGAGAGGAAGGGAACTGGCAGACTGTATGAGAAGAAGAAAAGTAAGTGCATTGTGCGTACAGGAAGTTCGATGGAAAGGAAGTGGAGTAAGGCACCTGGGAGATGGCTGTAAGCTGGTATACAGTGGCTCAGTAGATGGCAGGAATGGAGTCGGTGTGGTTTTGAGTGGACAGTTTGAGAACAACATAATAGAGGTTGGAAGAGAGTCAGATAGGCTAATGGTTGTCAAGGTTATTATGGGAAGGCATGTAGTGAATATCATCTCAGCTTATGCACCCCAAGTAGGCTGCAGCATTGAGCAGAAGGAAAGCTTCTGGACGTCTTTTGAGGCAGCAGTCAGCAGGATCCCATCACAGGAGAAGATCATCATTGGAGCAGACCTAAATGGACATATTGGAGAGGAGCGAGGGGCATTTGAAAGCGAACATGGTGGTTTTGGGTATGGGCAGAGAAACGAAGAAGGTGAGAAGATTCTAGAAGTGGTACAGGCCTTTGAACTTGTATGTGCCAACTCACTGTTCAAGAAGAGAAAGGAGCACCTGGTCACCTACAGCAGCGGAGGTAGGAACACCCAGATTGACTATTTAATAGTACGCCAGAGAGAGAGGCTGCAGGTACAGAACTGCACAGTGATTAATGGAGAAGCGATAGCGACCCAACACCACCTGCTCGTGATTGATATGAAATGGAAAGTTCAGAATCAACAGAAACATCTCAGGATCCCAAGGCTCAGGGCATGGAAGCTGGAGGAAAAGAAGCAGGAATTCAAAAAGGTGGTACATGAAAGGAAGGCAGGAAGGACATGTGAGAAGGTGGAGGAAGAATGGCATCTCTTAAAAACAGCTGTCAAGGGTGCAGTAGAAGAGGTATGTGGAAGGAGCAAAGGTGGGCGATCGGTGCAAAGGGAAACATGGTGGTGGCAAGAGAGAGTGCAAGTGGCAGTTGCAAAGAAAAAGAGGGCTTTCAAAGAGTGGAAGAAAGTGCAAACAGTTGAAGCAGAGGCAGAATATCGAAAAGCAAGCAAAGAATCTAAGCGCTGTGTGGCTGAAGCAAAGTGGAAAGCATCCCAAGGATGGTATGAAAAGTTAGATAGTAAAGAAGGCGAAAGCATGATCTACAAAGTTGCGAAGATGAGAGCTAGAAAATCCAAGGATGTTGGAAGCGTTAACATCATCAAAGACAAGGATGGCAAAGTGCTGTATGACACAAATGAGATAGCGACTAGATGGAAGGAGTACTTCGACCAACTCCTTAATGTTGAAAATGAGCGTGAAGGTTTAGAAGCAGCAGACCCAGTAGAAGGCCCAATGGCTGATATCTCAGAGGAAGAAGTGAGGAGCGCATTGAAGAAAATGAAGAATGACAAAGCTGGTGGACCATCAGAAGTCACGGCTGATATGCTGAAAGCACTGGAAAATGAAGGTGTTAAATGGATCACAGACCTATGCAGAAAAATATGGAATGAAGAAAGAATCCCAGATGATTGGCGGAGCAGCTACATTGTACCCATATACAAGCAGAAAGGAGACAATCTTGAGTGTGGGAGCTACCGAGGAATAAAGCTAATGGAACATGCAATGAAGATCATGGAGAGAATTGTGGATGAAAGAATCAGGAACGTGGTTGAAATTGATGCAAGGCAGTTCGGCTTCATGAAGGGAAAAGGAACGGTAGATGCAATCTACATTGTGAGACAAATTCAGGAAAAGAAGCTGGAGGGGAATCAGCAACTGTACCTTGGGTTTGTAGACCTTGAGAAAGCGTATGATAGAGTACCTCGAGATGTTGTGTTTTGGGCACTCAGGCGCAAAAGAGTACCAGAAAAGATGGTGAGGATGGTGGAAGAAATGTACAGAGATGCAAGAACGGCTGTGAGAATGCAGGGGGCCACTTCTGAACCATTCCCCGTCAAAGTTGGTCTCCATCAAGGATCGGCACTGAGTCCGTTCCTTTTTATCACAGTGATGGACGAGCTCGCCAAAGAAGTCCAGCAGGATGACCTTTGGGAGCTACTATATGCTGACGACCTCACAATCACCGCAGACTCCAAGGAAGCACTGCAAGAGAGACTAGGACGCTGGCAGGGTGCACTGGAGAGAAGGGGACTGAAAATGAATGCTGGTAAGACAGAAGTGATGGTAAGCTCAAAGAATGGTGAGGAACGGATAGAAGTCAAAGATAGACATGGCACAGAACTGAAGCAAAGTGAAAAATTCAGGTACTTGGGGTCCACTGTCAAAGATACAGGAGGATGTGAAGAAGAAGTAAAGGAAAGGGTGAAGTGCGGCTGGAACAAGTGGAGGGAAGTGAAAGGAGTTGTGTGTGACCGAAGAATCCCAAGAAGAGTGAAAGTCAAGATATATAAGACTGTGGTAAGATTGGGTAAGATGAACAGATGGTTCATCTTACCCAATCAGGTGTGTTTTATTATTTTGTAATTCTCATGTTATACAGTATCTGATTTGATTTCAGATGCCGCGAAAGTATATCCGAAAGACGGAGCGGGCCTCTGTACCCCTCGATGTAATGAAACGGGCCGCCGATGCATTCACCGCTGGTGCTGCAGCAAAGAGAAGTATCACGGAACTTCAATATCGACCGTGCCACACTGCGTCGCTTCATTGTGAAATGTAGAGGTAAAGCAGATAAAGACATCAAAACTGGGTATAGCAGATTGTCGGAATGTAAGTGTGTGTTCCCACTGCAAATGGAGAACCACATGGCACAGCACATTAAGGACTTATCCGATCAGTTTCATGGTCTGAGTGTGGGGAAATGTCGGGTACTCGCCTACGAATTTGCAAAATGTAATGGTACTCCAATTCCGGAAAACTCGGACAGGGACCATAAAGCTGGGAAGGATTGGTTCTACTCATTCAGGGATAGGCACAAATTGGCCGTTAGAGCTCCAGAACCAACATCTCTCGCTCGGGCGACCGCCTTCAACCGCCATAATGTTGCCCAGTTTTATAATAATCTAGCTTCAGTGATGGACAGATACAAATTCTCCGCTAATATCTGGAATCTTGATGAAACTAGCTGCACCACTGTGCAAAATCCAGTGAAAGTCGTCACCGAGAGAGGCAAGAAACAAGTAGGATCGCTGACAAGTGCAGAGCATGGGGAATTAGTAACAGTGGAATACTGTGTAAATGCTGTGGGGAACGTGATTCCCCCACTGTTCGTGTTTCCTAGGGTGCATTATCGAGATCACTTTCTCAACGGTGCCCCAACTGGTGCTATTGGAAGAGCATCCCGTTCTGGTTGGATGAACGAGGAATTATTTTCCGACTATATGTACCATTTCGTACAACACACGCGTTGCACCAGAGAGAGACCGGTATTGTTACTTCTAGATAACGTGGAATCTCATATCACTATTAGATCGATCGACCTGGCTCGCGAGAATGGGGTTGTTCTACTCACGTTACCACCCCATACATCCCACCGATTACAGCCTCTTGACAGATCCGTCTTTGGCCCATTCAAGAAGGCATACAATGCAGCAATGCACGGGTGGATTCGATCTCATCCAGGGAGAACAGTCACAATATACGACATTCCAACAATTGTCGCCGAAGCTCAGCTCCAAGCCATGTCAACGGGGAATATCAAGGCAGGCTTTGCAGCCACCGGTATCTATCCCTACAATAAGGATTTATTCACAGATGCCGATTTTGCAGCAGCTGGGGTGACTGGCCGTCCAAATCCTGAAGCAGCTGCACACACGTACGCCGCGCTCGGTGAGAACGAACCACATGACTCCGATGGTCACAGTGATGGAGTTGAAGAAGGCAATGCTGCGTGTCAAGAGCCAGTGGCAGGTACAAGGTGCAGGTGGTACGGATACACTGCAAAGTTCCCGCGCTGGTGTGCCATATGTGTCGCCATCAGCAATCTATCCTTTCCCCAAAGCTCAACCGAGAAAGACTAAAGGAGGAAGAAAGAAAAGGGTCACAAAAATACTGACTGATACGCCAGTCCGCGATGAAGTAGCTGCATAGAGAGCGAAGAAAGGTAGGCCTAACAAGGCGACTAAAAAAGTCGTAAAAACGCATTTGTTTGGCAAGAGACAGACGTCTAAGCAGACCGCATCCAATGTCACTTAGGATGATGATAGTGAGGACGATGCGTGCGAGACCTTGGAGTCACTCACGAAAGATTCTGATGACAATACATCAGATGGAATGAAATCACTTACCGTGACGAACGGACGTGTTTGATTTTGCTCCTATACTTATGGTTGGCTGTGATATTTTATGGATTTTAAAGTAACGTACGAAGTCTTCCTACGCCAGAATATAATAAGGATTTGAACTTATATTCAACGAGTGTTGTTAGACTGGTTTATAGTCAAATAGTACAAGCGAATTCGAAGATTTCAGCAGAAGGATAGGATTACAAGATGGCGGACGGAGCGGTCATAAGCTCTGTGAAAGTTGCTTTTTACATTTTGTTGATATATTGTTCTTTTTCATATGGAAATGGAGATATTTGTTTCGTACCTGCATCGAAATCACTAACAAGAAAGGAGTTTAAACAAACACTATCCAGAAGAGGTTTGAAATTAGTTCACCAAAATGTTCGTGGCATTCAAAACAACATAGCTGAGGTACAAGAATTCATTTCATCTCACAAGGAAATTGACATTTTCAGTGTATCTGAAACACATTTACAAAATGATTTCCTAGTGGAGTCGGTGTTTGTTGATGGATATGATTTTTTGG
>RDPX01000573.1:221640-232852 GCA_003991215.1 Morbakka virulenta | reverse complement strand
AGAACCCCCCTCCCCCTTCCTTGATTACGCAATATGTGAACGCTCCCTAATTTGTACCAGTGTAATTGATAATAAAAACTTGAAATATCGGCTGATACTGAGGTAGATATCCTCTTGTTCATTTACTCCATGGCGGGGTTCATCTTGCCCCCGCAAGTGGTGGCAAGCTGAACCTTTCAACAATTTCTTTGAGGTCTCTGAAATGGTGGAAAACTTATTAAAAGAATATCCATTTTTTCTACTGTTAAAGGTAAATGCCGGAAGCTCAAATGAACACCGACAGAGACAGGGTGATGTTACCACCCAAGACTCCAGGTCGAAAAATATGAAAAGTGGTTCATCTTACCCCACTTTCCCCTACTGCCGACAAAACAACACATGCCCACTTAAGGGCAACTGTCTACAAAAATCGGCTGTCTACCAAGCAACTGTAACACGCAAAGGCAACAATACCACTGAAACATACATAGGACTCACAGAAAACGAATTCAAAACCAGGTACAGAAGTCACATTGCATCTTTTTGACACAAAAAATACAGAAAGTCCACGGAACTCAGCAAGTACATTTGGACATTAAAAGACGGAAATGTAGAGCATACAATGTCTTGGAGAATCCTTTCACAAAACCGACCCTACAATAACACAAACGAAAGATGCAACCTCTGCATCAAAGAAAAATTCCTGATCATTTACCGCCCACAGTTAGCCACTTTAAACAAAAGGAAAGAACTTGTATCTTCTTGCCACCACAGAAAAAAAATTTTTTAATGAACACTTAAGCTTACCAACCCTATTTGTAAATAAGATATATAAAGCGCACCTGGAATATTTTTATTTGTACACTTCCTGACGAGTAAGTTAAATCACGAAACAGGCTTGTCGAGATAGATAGTGTAGTTTTTTTTATTCTTTCCAACTCATTATATCTTACTAAAAAACTCAGCTATGAAGTTGAATTTTCACTAAAAGACATGTAATTAATAAAACAAAGTTGAGTCACAAAATCAAATTAAAACTTCAAACTGTCAAAAGCGGGTCCTTATTTGGGCTTTGCTTCTCATACTTGTCGTCAACTAAGAAAGGGGAAGGGGTAAAGGAAAATGGTGTTTACTTCTTTATCCAGGGAGGGGAATATGCTAATTAAACTAGGTTAATTTTGAAATTATACAAAGTATTAAATATGCTCTGCTCTTTTTTGCTATTTTAAGCTATTGTATTTCTTTCACATACCGGCTGTTGATTGTGGCATGGTCATTCAAACTGTATTTTCTCTTTATTTATGTTAATAGTCCTTTATATGCTATTTCTACAGTTAAATAAAGATAAAGACACACCAGCGCAAGCTGCTAAAAAGGCCAGAATAGTTCAGGTGAATGAAGAAATTCATGGTCTTAAAGCATTGAAATCAACTGGTCTGTGGACTTCTGACATCAAGAATCTTCAACAAAAAGAGGCTGAACTAACAGATATTTCAAAATCACTGAAACGGATGCAAATAGCACAAGTACGCCAAAGGAAATGCAGGGATAGATCTAAAAAACGACTGGCTGAAGTACTTGAGGTCAATCCTGATGTTCCAAAAAAGCCTTTTCTAACGGAAAGTCCCAGAACGACCATATGCTGTTGACACACAACCAGGTCTTTTAAGTGCCATTGTTGACATTGCCACATATGGGTACGGTGCGGATGAGAGAAGGAGATCAGAACTGTAAAAACATTAGATAAACTTTCACTTGAGCTACAAAATATTGGTTTTCGGTTGAGCCACAGTGGTGTGTACCTTCATTTACTGCCTAAGAGATGGAATTCAAAGGAAAGAAAAAGGCACATGGAAACTGTCCCAGTGAAACTTTGCCGGCCTCAAAGTGACTAACATCATGGGCATCAGGAGAAAGACTTTTGCACTGCATCCATTCGTGCACTGGAGGAATTATCTTCTCTTCTTGGACCTCATGAAGTATCTTTTCTGAGCATTGATGCCAAAGCACGAGTACCATTAGGAATCACAGCAGCGTCCAAACAAACCCAGATGGCCATGAATTTAGAATACAAAGTAAAACTGCCAGACCACAATTTTGTGCAAGCTCCTCGACACAAGCTTATTCCTGATGTTTATGCTGGCATTGTCATCAAAAATGACATTGGCAATCCCCAGGCAGTTTCTTACTCTGGTCCAACTTACATCACTATCAAGACTGCAAAACACTCAACTGGCACTGCTCTGGAACACTTAAGAGATTTGCAACATCTAAAGAATATCAAATCATTTGACCCCATCCTAAAAAACCAAGGTGGAGTACCAAAGCCTGTCAGAATTATCACGTGTGATGGGGGGCCAGATGAAAATCCCCACTATTCAAAAACAATCAAATGTGTAGTTGAACAGTTCTGCTCAGAGAATTTAGATGCCTTGTTCATGGCAACTAATGCACCAGGTAGGAGTGCTTTCAACAAGGTTGAAAGACGGATGGCACCCTCAAGTAAAATGCTCTCTGGTGTTGTACTACGACATGATAGCTATGGCAGCCACCTTGACTCACAAGGAAGGACAGTGGACACTGATTTGGAGCTCAGAAATTTTTAGAAAGCTGGGGAAGTGTTAGTTGAATTCCGGAATGACAATATTATAGATGGCCATCCTGTAACTGCGAGTTTTATCAAGGAGGAGTTGGGATAGAATGTTAATGACAAACCAGCAAGTTGGATGCAAAAGCATGTCAGAGAGAGCCAATACTTTCTGCAGATTGTGAAATGCCTTAATCCTGCTTGCTGCATAACTTTTAACAGTTCTCTTTTGAAAGTGCTACCTGAGAGATTTTTAAGTGGCCCATTGCCACTTTTACAAACAAGCAAAGGGATGCAGTTTAAAGAAGGAGGTAGCTTTCCTTCTATATTTGTAATTAAGTCCCCAGACAAAACACACATGGGTGTTCCCAAGAACTATGTTTATGACTATACTTGCCCTTCAGTTCAAGATATCATTGGCAAGAGAACCTGTAGATCATGTGGGGGCTACTTTGCCTCTGTTAAATCACTAAAAAGCCATAGAAATTCCTGTCTTGAAGCAACAATCCATACTCCCATAACAACACGAAAGTTGTGACCCAAGCGAGTGGCTGCAAGGAGGCAGCGAGAGTTGATGTGTCAAATCCTCCAAAATTCAGAACTAGAATGGCTTGATAAAGACGACTTAGATGTTGAAGGAATTGACATTCCTGTTGAAATTTCAGCCCAGCCTGGCACTCCAGTGATTGGCATTTCTGAATATATGTCATCAAATCCTTGGGATGATAATGAATAGACTGCTTCATAGTTTAAGATCGTTTTGTGACAGAGTTTCTAAGTTCATCATATGATTGTATTCATGGTGGGGTTTTTTGTACAATTGTATAGGTCCAAATCAAATGCTTGCACTTGTCCCCAATCTTTGTTTTGGGGACAAGTTTGAGAGATGATGTAGAGAAATGTGAACATAGTAGACACATTATTACAAAAGCAGAAAAATATCATACTAAAATTCATAATGTGACATCACACATGGGGTGTGGGGGTAGTTCTGAATTTGTGACAAAGTGTGACAGGGGGTGGGTTGGTGTCCAAAAATGCCAAAATTAGTGTGACGTAATATGTGAATGCCCCCTAAGGCCATGCAGAAGAATAAACCAAGACCTTTACACATTGCATTTGAATCACGAGAGCAAGCACAAGAGGTTTTGAAAGCATCTAGAAACTTGACAGAAAAAGACAATTTCAAGGGCATTACACGGCCCCTTTAGAAAGAAAGCAAATGAAGGAGCTGTTAAAGTTAAGAAACCAAAGAGGGGGGAGTCAGAGAAGAAAGGAGACAGCACAAAATGGGTGACAAGAAGAAACAGAGTAATAGCAGGGAGAAGGAGATCAAACCCCAACCCCTCGAGGGAAGGGGAGAGACACTAAGAAATAGGTGCAATGAGATTTTGAAGTGTACATATTCAAATGTTGATAGTTTTATGAACAAGAGCTCTGAGTTTCTCCATTTTGTGCAATATGAAAAGCCCGATGTGATTCTGGAACTATGTTAAAAGCAAGAAAACTGATAGCATTGGCTTGCAACCCTTAAGATCAAATGGAAAGTTACATAGTTGTGATAAAGTCAAAGTTATAAGTTATCCGGTTATGAGCCCAGATACAGGAGATGTATTTTACTCTGTAAATTAACTGTTACATAGCCTAGTCCTTGAGTTGAGTTACTCTGAATGACAATTGTTTAGATCTGAAGGGAAAAAAATGGCTTTCTCTTCTGAAGATCATTTTGGAGCTTTTAAATTCACTAAGCTTAATTGAACCAATTATAGAACATGGTCAATTAACTTGAAACTGTATTTGGAGAGCTTGGATCTTTATGAATTTCCAGGTGGAACAGCTGAACCACCTGAAATTATGGCCACAGCATCTGTCACGAAAAGTTCAAAACACGTGCTAAGAAAGTGTGGACTTACATTTGTTTAGCAATCAAACCTGAACATCAGATCCATGTCCGAGATACAACAACAGCTAAGAAAGCGTGGGATGCTCTGAAAGGTCAGTTTGCTAGGGAATCGATCTTACAGAAAGTTCGCTTGAGGCAAAAATATTACTCGTGTAGATTTACTGAAGGGAGTATACTGGAGCATACCAACCACCTACAATCATTACACGATCAACTGTACAAGATGGGTGAAACGATCGATGACAAAGAGCTTGTGATGACACTGCTTGGCAGTTTACCTGGGGAGTACAGACCTCTTATTACTGCCTTATGTGCCATTTGTGAGTCTAATTTATCATCGAAAAAGTGAAGTTAATGCTTCTTCATGATTCTGACCATAACTTCAATTTGTCATTAATCAAGATAACGGAAGATGCTTTAGCTGTGAGGAGATCAACTGTGTACAGGCGTGGCACAGCAAAGAACAGCAGCGGAGGTAAGTCGAGCGACAAGCAGTTCAATGGGGCTTGTCATTTATGTAATGAGCAGGGTCATTTTGCCCGTGATTGTGAAAAAAAGAAGGCTCCTGATAAAAACTTTAGAGGTGGTGGCAGAGGGAATAGGCATGTTTATTATTGTGGAATGTCTGCCAATTATGCCAAACGTGAGTACAGCATGTTAGATCACAATGATGCAGAAGCACTGTATGGTAATGATGGATGTATTTCTGATGATGGCCAATGGATAATCGACTCAGGTGCAACACAGCACATGACGTCAGACAGGAATATGCTAACGGATTACATTGAGTTCAGAAGGCCATGTAAAGTTAATTTAGGCAATAATAGGGCGATATTTGCATTTGGAAAGGGGGTTTATCATCTTGTTGCTGATTTAAAAACAAAAATCCATAAGTGTAAATGTAAGAAATTGTATGTTTCTTAATTGTCTGTCTAAATTGTATATGTTAATATCAAATAGGCGATTTGTACTAAATAATATCGTCTTTGAATAGTTTAGTGTTTAGTATATTGTGAATAACAGATCCTGAATGAATGTGTTTCTTTGATATTTGGTCCGGTTCCTGTGACCTGTTTATAATATTATGTGTCGCTTCCGATTCTTGAGAATTGTTGATGATTATTGTGTACAGTTTCCGGTTCACCCGAATTGATCCGGAAGATGTCATTAGATTCCGCGAATTGTTTGTGTTTATAAAAGTTCTTGTTATTGTCAAATGTGATCTTGGTCCAGATATACATGGGTTGACAAAAGTATATAAGATCAGCATTAACTCTGTGTTTTATCGTTATTCTGGATGTAGTCCTCGATAAGAACAGATGCATTGATGGCTAACGTAATATAATGCATCATACTATAGAGACACACAGATGTGAGTACTTTGTTTTATTACACTGTATGATTTAAGTCGTTTGATATTGTTAGTCTTTAACAGCGTGTATCGTTATATCAATGTTAAGTTGAAAGTTCTTCAACTGTTTATTACGTTTAATGGATATTGTTTTCATTATTTTTTCTATTATTGTATGTACGTTTAATCAACATGTATTATAGTTACGTTTTAGTCGTATTGTTATTAGTTCGATTTTGTTTCAATTCTTTACAGATTCTTTACTGGCATATTGGTATCTCGTATACTGATTCGCATATTGGTATATAACGTGTATTCGCATATCGGATTGTAACGTTGATAATCGTCGTTTTTCGTGCAACGGACAATAAAGTATAGTTTACCTTTATACGGTCACAGAGCTGTTTTCTTTTTAATAGTTAATAGTTTATCGACACTACAAGAAGATTACCCTGAAAGGTGTTTTATTTCTACCACACCGAGCCAATAATTTGCTTTCTGTTCGGGCCATGACAAAAAGGGAAGCTTGTGTTACATTTGAGGGATCTGATTGAATTAATACCAGAAATTGTTAGGCATAGGAATAGGCATAGGCATAGGCATAGGCATAGGTGAAGCTCATGGTAAGTTGTATAACTTAAATATGTGTTTGAATGAAAGTGTCTATGTTGTTAACAAGAACAACGATATTAATTTGTGGCACTGTAGATATGGTCATTTGGGTATTCCAAATTTGCCCAAGTTGATGCAGAATCAATTAGCTAATGGAATGAACTTCCGCTTGCCAAAAATAGCTAATACTGTGTGTGAAGGCTGTGTGATGAGAAAGCAGCACAAAAATTCATTTCCAAAAGGTGTGGCTAATCGAGCTACTGAAGTACTGGAAATTGTACACAGTGATCTATGTGGACCCACGGGTATTAATTCAATTGGTGGATCTTAATATTTTCTCACTTTTTTGATGATTTTTTAAGGTATGTCAATGTTTATTGTTTGAAGAGTAAAAGTGAAGTTTCAAGTAAGTTTAGAGAGTTTGTTTTAAGAGTGGAGAATACCACAGGCAAAAAGTTGAAGGTTCTCAGAACTGACAATAGAGGAGAGTACTGCTCAAACGAGTTTGCTAATTTTTTGAAGGCAAAAGGGATTATTCATCAAACCTCTGTGCCAGGGAATCCAGAACAGAATGGTGTTGCTGAGCGTATGAACAGGACTGTAGTAGAAAGTGCTAGGTCAATGTTGTCTCATGCATGTTTGCCAATTAATTTTGGGGCTGAGGCTGTGTCAACAGCAGTATATCTTCGCAACAGAAGACCAACCACAGCAGTTAGTAATATGACCCCTTTTGATATTGGTCATCAAAGATGTTTCTGAGTGGAGAGTTTTTGGATGTGTTGCCTATATGCATCTACCCCATAGACAAGGACAATTTAGACCCAAGTCTCAAAAAGTTGTGTTTGGTGGTTATCCAGAGGATACCAAAGGTTTTAAAGTTTACAACTTCAAGACTCATAGTTTTAAAAGAAGTAGAGATATTGTGTTTTGTGAGGATAAGTTTCATAACTTTAAAGTTTGTAATGACATCTAAACATCTGCTAACAAGTTTGTAAGTTTCAACAGTGTTGGTAAGGTTAGTACAGATGAGAGTAAGAGAGAGTATGTTACTGTGCCAGTGGGAGAGATGGCAGAGGAAGCAGAAGAGGTGTGCAGTCAGAAGCAAGTGGGAGAGACAATATGAACAACAGTTTATGAGAGATGTTCAAAATCTGGGAAGTAAAAGAAAAAGAACCAAGCCCCAAAGACTGATTGAGAAGGACAATAGTGAAGGTTGTCATTTTGCTGATGTGCTTGCTGATGTAGATGAACCTAAGTGTGAGAGGCTCACTAGGACGCCTCAAGACACTAATTTTTGTATAATATTATCCAAGTTTCTATTTCCTCTTGAGCGTGTAGTAATATTTTAGGCATAAGATGCGACAGGAAATACTGTGCAAGCAGATGTGCACAAACAAGTGTGATAAGAGTTGTGCAGAAGCACCAAATCATTTGTATTGTGGGAACCGCAACATTACGTGTTTCTTTAGGCGACAATTGTCTGATGTAGTAGACAGTTGGCACATTTTAATGTCCGTTTGACCTTAAGATCCGGAAAGTACCATAATTGTCAGCTAAGTGCAAGAGTCTAAAAACGTCGCCCAACCCATACTAAGTTACCATAAAATATTGTAGTTTTTCTCCTTAGTTTTCAGTAATGTTGGAGTTGGGTACTGTAAGACGTTTGATAGATCTCCCAACGAAACAAGGCTTCATCTGACAGAGGCAGAATCTGTTAGTTGTTCCCATTTTTATTTTGGAGATAATCTGTTTATAATAAATTTGCACGAGAAATCCTTGGATTTCTGTCATTCCTGCATGGCCGTAAGTTCATCCTGTTACATAAGACCATTAGACAAGCATATAGATGTGTCTTATCATTTTGTTAGAGAGCAAGTTATGTCTAATAAAGTTAAAGTGATGTATTGTAGTACTAATGACATGTAAGCTAATATTATGACAAAGGGTCTTCCTTAAGGACTTTTTAACCAGTTCAGAGACATGTTAGGAATTTCGTCTTTATCTTGATTTTATATTGCATGGAAGATAACCATCAAGTGGGAGTGTTAAACTTGTGATGTCAACCTTCCATTGTTCTGCATTATATTTAGAAGTAGAGTTTATTCCATTCTGCAGTTTATACACTAACATTGTAAAATAGTTTTGTTTGTACTTCTTCTCCTGTAATTTTGCATTCACAATGAATGTTGATCTTGTGATGGTTGCACACAGTGTTGTTTTCTCTTGAGTTTATTCTCTACTGCATGCATAGGAGACTTTCTGCTATCAAAAGTTGAGATTTTCAATGATCAGTTTAAATCTGTCTTTACCAAGGATACTAAATTCAGTCCAGTCAGACCTGTTATTTCCATCTATTGAACAACTTTACATCTGTCAAAAGAGAGTGACCAAACTAATCAAAGAACTCAAAGTAAATTCTGCTTCAGGTCCTGACAATACAGCAAATAGGGTGCTCAAACAATGTGCAGAAGCATTATCTCCAGTATTAACTTTTATATTCAGCCAATCTCTTTCAAATGGCAAACTGCCAGAAGATTAGCTCAAAGTAAATGTAGCTCCCATTTATTAAAAATCTGATAAGCATGCAGCCAAAAATTATAAATCAGTATCACTTACAACTGTTTGCTAACATCGCTGAAGGCTCCTATAGCGAATTGTGTAAGCTCCTGAAGAAACATTTTAGCAACGAGTTGGTTGAGCAGAAATGGCTAGAGATCCTTGACTTGAGACTGAGACAGTTTCAAGATATTAATGAATACAAGTCCAGATTAATGTATGGACTTCAACTATACTTTTCAGACAATCCGAAACAATTCTGCGAAGAGATTTTAGAAACGCTGTTCATCAAGGGATTACCAGAGGATATCCAAAGAGAAGTGATGTTACGTGATTTTATGGACTTTGGAGACTTAGTGAGTCTGTTGAGTAAACTTTTAATGAAGAATTTTGTTGGTAAGAGTTCTTTTGGTGTTAGTAGTAGTAGTAGTTATAACAACAGTATTAATAGTGTTGGTTTGAAGGTTAAGACAGAGTTAAAATGTTATGCATGTTTAAAGCCTGGTCATGTGGCAAAAGCAGCCTCGTGCATAGCTTGCAATGCTACATGTAATGTGTGTAAGAAGACCGGGCATTTTGCTGGCAGTCATTTTTGTAGAGGCTCTGGGAAACCTAGAGTAGTCAGCAGGGCTAGGGACTTACCCAGCTCTAGTTGTAATGAGAACACGCCGAAGGTGTTCACCTTGACTGACAATAAGAATGCTGAAGGTATTATGTTGTCTGTAAATGTTCACAATATACCATTTATATTTATGTTAGATACCAGTTCAAGCCAGTGTTTGATTAGTGGCCAAATTATTAAGAAATTGCATTTAACTAATCAAATTCGACCCACGCATGTGTCTTTGACAGACTACAACAGACATTGCATTAATGTAAAAGGTATTATTGACTTACTGATCGAGGTAAATAAATTTGATGTTACTGTTATATCATTATGTCAGCATACCAATTATAGACATCATGGTTTCCGGAAAGGCTACTCCTGTGACACTCAATTAGCAGTGACCATTGATGATCTAGTTAGAAACTATGACCACCATCTACAAACGGATATCATCATACTTGACTTTTCCAAGGCATTTGACACCGTGCCACATGAAAGACTACTATTAAAATTAGAACATTATGGCATTAGAGGTAACCTTCTACAGTGGACCAAATCATTCCTATGTAACAGACACATGAGAGTAGCTGTTGAGGGAGAATACTCAAGGGAGACAACTGTGGACTCCGGCGTACCTCAAGGTACCGTTTTGGGCCCGATACTGTTTTTATGCCATATAAATGACTTACCGGAGTGTGTAACATCACAAGTGCGCCTCTTCGCTGATGATTGTTTATTATATCGTCCCATAAGATCTAGGGAAGACCATAACATCCTTCAAGAAGACCTGAAACAGCTAGAAATATGGGCACTGAAATGGGGTATGCGCTTTAATGCAAAAAAGTGTTATGTCCTGAGTGTGAAACAAAGATCCTCACACTTTTATCAACTGAATAACCATATACTCGAACAAGTACCAACAAACCCATACCTAGGCCTTATGATATCTGAAGACCTGAAATGGAGCACCCATATTAATAACATCTGCAAGAAAGCTAGTTCCACCCTGGGCTTCCTTCGTCGTAATCTACAACACTGCTCCAGTACATGCCGTAAGAACGCCTACTTATCATTGGTAAGATCTACATTAGAATATGGATGTATTGTATGGGACCCCTTCCTGAAATCAGATATTGACAAACTAGAAAAGATACAAAGGAGAGCAGCCAGATTTATTAAAAAAGATTTCAAATCAAGAGACCAGGGCTGCGTCAGCCAAATGCTTAAAGAATGTGACCTAGATACACTACAGGCTAGAAGGAAAGAATTACGACTCGTCTTTCTTTATAAGGTGGTTGAGGGGTTGGTACCGGCTATACCCCCATCGCAGTTTTTGGTACCAAGCTCCGCTAAACGCAGGATACGTGCTACCAGATTTGTTGACTTTGTTTCTACAAATACAGTGGCAAATAGTGCTAGGAACAATACTAAATGCTTTAATATAATTCAGTCAAACACCACCATCTACCGAAATTCTCTTTTTCCTAGAACTGTAATAGAATGGAACCAACTGGATGAAACCCAAGTAATATCCACCAGCGCAGAGGCTTTTAGATCAAGCCTTCACTTGGACTAAATTTGTACAGTGCGCTCTCTCTCACCCGTCTTTTTAAGTGC
>RDPX01000573.1:174294-221091 GCA_003991215.1 Morbakka virulenta | reverse complement strand
CATTGCAACTTCGGCGATCGGTTAGAGGAATATCTCCGAGATCGACTAGTAGTTGGCATTAACAACGATAGGTGGCAACAACGTCTCCTTGCAGAACCACAATTAACATTCGAGAAGGCTCTTGAAATTGTACAAAGCATGGAATTGGCAGAACAGAACGCCAAAACACTGGCAGGTCAACTTTCTCCGGTACACAAACTACACGATCGAGTAACCAATACTACTTCATCAAAATCAGCATTTCAACGAAACAAGGCAAAATCTCGATCTGACTTGACTCCAAAAAGTTCTCCATTCAAACCGGGGCAATGCTTTCGATGTGGTGGACAACATTCACCAACAACTTGCAAGCATTTACAGGCCACGTGCCATTTCTGCAGTAAGAGAGGCCATCTTGCTTCAGTGTGTCTGGCAAAACGGAGATCACATGACAAGAGGCCTGATAACCACCAACCAAATTCCAGGAATTCGGGCGGCAAATTCGAAAACAACAAGCTCTCCACGGATCACAACACAACACCAGACGAAGACTATCAACTTTTTGCCCTCAGTCCTTGTAACACGAGGCCAGTGACAGTTAACCTTACATTAGCGGGGGTACAGACAACTATGGAAGTTGACACCGAGGCGTCGCTCTCTTTAACATCCGAAACATTTTACAGGTCTCACCTACAACACATACCACTAACACAGACCAACATACGTTTTCATACCTATACAGGCGAACGTATCACACCAGTTGGAACAGTCGACGTACCAGTCATACATAACTCCCAGGAAGTCACCCTACCATTACTCAATTAAATTTTTAAATTACATTCTCGGCACCTCGCGATATAACATATTGGCGACGAGGATGGGATAATTTAAACCATATGAAGCCGCGCCAGCTAATCCAAATTATACTAATGCTGTGATTAATCCAGGACCAAATGTTGATATCAATTTGGCAACTGAAGGTCTTGTCGTCGCGGTAGCTACTGGTAATATAGCGGCTGGTGGATTAGTGTTTACAATAGATACGTATGATAAGAATTGGATAAACCAGCGCACTGTAGGATTAGTAAGAGGAGCACATAATCTTCAAGGGAATACTATATTTAATGCAGACGCAGCCAAAGTTGCTGGTAATGCAATGACCTTAACGTATAGACCAATACCTATGGGTTTAACAGGTCCATTTGAAAACTTGCAGCAAGGATTAAATTATTTCCAAGCGAATGCAAGTGTTTCTTTCCCAGGAGGAAACGTTGCTACTTTTGCTCGTGATCTTGGTGTAAATTTTGATAATCTTACCGTTAGAAATCGCGAATTGGTACTTATTGCGATATCACGAGCGCTGTTGGTGATAGATGCATTAAATCGAACGCTTCGGTATCCCGATGGAGCGGTTCTCTAAATTAGCCCATCCTCGCTGGAACCGCGATTCCCGCCGCGGGAAAGGCCCAGGTTAATTAGATTGACGTATAGCCATTTCTTTTAAGATCAAACTAACAGATGGAAACATTGTACATCGCCATCAGGATCAGATTTTAGATCGAATTCCAAACAGTGATGAACCATCAACATCACATAAAACAGGTGACTCTGAAACACCACTGATCAGAGCTAGTAGTAGACAGAGACATGCTCCTAAAGCATTAAAAGATTTTGTCGTTGATTAGATTTCAAACAATGATAACCAGAACTTTACATTTAATTGTACGTTTTTTTTTTAACACTTTTATGTTAAATCCAAGGAGGGAGGAATTGTTATATCATTATNTTAAAAGATTTTGTCGTTGATTAGATTTCAAACAATGATAACCAGAACTTTACATTTAATTGTACGTTTTTTTTTTAACACTTTTATGTTAAATCCAAGGAGGGAGGAATTGTTATATCATTATGTCAGCATACCAATTATAGACATTACATAATAATAAGCAAGTCATCATGACTAAGCAAAAATCAATCCTTGTAAATACTAATTTTGTGTGCGAGTTGCACAGTTGTGATTTAGAAGCAGTGGAGTTAAAACACATCAATACGCTTTGTTTTCTCTCTTAGTTTTTATACCTTTTTACATTACATTCTCGGCACCTCGCGATATAACAGTTACCCCTTAGTTTTCCAGGGCTTAGGCTGTATTAAGGGATACCAACATGCCATCAGGGCTAAGGAAGGTGCTACCCCAGTAGGTGCAAATAGCCGAAGGCTGCCTGAGGCCTTGAGGGAAGAGGTTAAAGCAGAGTTAGATAGGTTAGTAAAAGTGGGTATCTTGGAGAAGGTGCAGTATAGTGAGTGGAGCTCCCCTATCATAGTCTGTCGGAGGAAGAATGGTAAGATTAGGATAATAACAGATGCTCATAGGGTTAACAGCCAACTTGTCTGTTCGAAATATCCCTTGCCTAGCCAACAGGAATTGTTGTCCAGAGTAGGTTCAGGTAGAATTTTCACTAGGCTTGACATGAAGCAGGCATTTCACCAGGTTATGTAACCCCTGAAAGCCGAAAGCACACCACCATTTCAACACCATTTGGGCAATATGCAGCCAAGAGAATGGCTTATGGTTTTGTTAGTTCGCCAGCAAGTTTCCAAAACATCATGGATGGTGTATTTGGGGACCTGAAGTTTGTCCTCTGCTATATGGACAATTTGCTAGTCGTGTCCACAAGTGCAGAGGAACATGAAAGGCACCTGGAGATTGTTCTCCAGCGTTGCCAAGACAAAGGCATTACATTAAACTTAGAGAAAAACAAATTTAGACTTAGGGAACTTGACTGGTTGGGCAGGAGGTTAACCAGTGAAGGAATATTACCAGAGGAGGGTCAAAAGGATGCAATTTTAGGTATCTCCCCACCTTGTGATGTTACTGAACTTAGATCCTTTCTTGGTAGTTTGAACTATTATTCAAACCACATATGTAATTACTCAGCCAAGGCAGAGCCTTTGTTTGAGTTACTATCAAAGGGGAAAGCCTTTGTATGGAGCAAGGAACGTGAGATGGCATTTCAAGAACTTAAAATGGCCCTTAGTAATGCCATACCCATAAGTTTTTTTGATACCAGTAAGGAAGTTAAAACAGTTTTAAGCTGTGACGCAAGTTTTAAAGGACTTGGGATTGTCCTGAAGCAAATAGTTGTTGGCACAGAAAGGGTTATCTCTTGTGATAGCAGGAGCCTCACCCAAAGTGAAAAATCTTACAGCATCCAAGAATTGGAAGCACTTTCATGTGTATTTAAGGTGGAGCGATTTAAGTATTTCCTAACAGGAAGGAGATTTACTTTGGAAACTGACCATTCTGCATTGGTTACCCTATTGTCAACAAAAGGTTCAGTATATAAAAGGAAAAAGCAATTTGGTGTCTGACATGCTTTCAAGATTGTGCAAAGCTCGAGAAGCTTTTGAAGAAGAGGGAGGGAATGATAGGTTGTTGCTCTTGTTTATTCCCAATTTGTTTCAGGAATACCACAGACTGAGATTGCCCAGGCAACAATCCATGACCCTGTTTTGTCTATGGTTGTAAACTGGATCAAGAAGGAACTTCCAAAGAACTGCCCCCAGGGGGAGGCAGGGGCCCTATGGGACCTTAGATGGGAACTTATAGTTGTCAAGGGGGTGATATTTAGGTCAGATGGACGAGTGGTGATTCCACCAAGTTTGAGGAAGAGAGTAATGTCCATAGTACATGAAGGGCACCCTGGCATTGTGAAATCAAAAATGAAGCTACAAAATGCAGCTTGGTGGCCTGGTTGCACCAAAGAAATTGAAAAATATTGCAAAGAATGCAATGTTTGTCAAATGGCAGATAAAAGCAAGATATCTTTAAAAGTGGAACCTTTTACTGAGGTCAACAGAAAAAATGACAACCCATTTGGAAATGTAAGTCTTGACATAATTGTACCTTTCTGTGAGGCATCTCCTGGCTACAGGTATATGTTGGTACTGGTGGACAGTGCAACAAGATTTGTTGAAGTGTGGCCAGGAAATGAAATAACTTCAAGATTTGTGGTGGACAGAGTAATGGAAACTTGTTTGAGGTTTGATTTTATGTCAAAGGTAGTGACAGACAATGGTAAGCAGTTTACTAGTTTAGAGTTTAATGAGTTAGTAGTTTTAATATAGTTCACAGGAAAAGCAGTTTGTATTACCCAGAAGGTAATAGCCTGGTAGAAAGGGTTAATAGACTTGAAATCTCATTTGCAGGCTGTTATTCCAACTATGAAGGGACATGACTCAAGGGAGGTTTGGAAGTCTGCAATTTTTAGTTTTTTACAAAAGCAGAGAACTGTAGTTCATAGTAGAAAANTTGGAAATGTAAGTCTTGACATAATTGGACCTTTCTTTGAGGCACCTCCTGGCTACAGGTATATGTTGGTACTGGTAGACAGTGGCCAGGAAATGAAATAACTTCAAGATTTGTGGTGGACAGAGTAATGGAAACTTGTTTGAGGTTTGGTTTTATGTCAAAGGTAGTGACAGACAATGGCAAGCAGTTTACTAGTTTAGAGTTTAATGAGTTTGTCAGTAGTTTTAATATAGTTCACAGGAAAAGTAGTTTGTATTACCCAGAATGTAATAGCCTGTTAGAGAGGGTTAATAGACTTGAAATCTCATTTGCAGGCTGTTATTCCAACTATGAAGGGACATGACTCAAGGGAGGTTTGGAAGTCTGCAATTTTTAGTTTTTTACAAAAGCAGAGAACTGTAGTTCATAGTAGAAAAGGGCAAAGTCCAGCAGAAGCATTACTTGGCAGGCAGATTAAGGGAATAGCTCTCTTGTTGCCTAAAGCAGAATCCAAGGCAGATTGGCATAAGGCAGTTACTGTTTTAGAAGAAGGATCTTGGGTACAAGTTAGACTTCCAACCAAAGGGTTTGGAAAGTTAGCATCTAAGTTCCCTGAACCAATCCAAGTTAGGAAGCGGGTTGGGAAATATGTGTATGAACTAACAGATGGCTGCAGGTGGAGCCTGAGGAAGTTAGTTACCACCCAGGCACCAGACAGTACTGTATATCTTGCTAGTGATCAAGCATTAGTAACAGAAGATAAATTAGCTGTTGGAAAGCCAACACAGCGGCCAGTAAGAAACAGAAAACCCCTATCATATTTAGATGATTATGTTGCAGGGTAAATTTATTATACATAAAGTTTTCTAGTAGGGAGGAGGTGAAATGTACATCATGAGTAATTGTATGTAGGAGTTGAATTGTTTGTATGTAGGAGTTTGAAACTTGTGTAACCACATCATAACATCCTACGTCCTCCCACTTGTCAGAATGATGAAGCAGAAAGTTATGGGGTACATGATCTCACATGATTAAATTACACTAAGAAATATTGTACATATATACTCGCCAGTGATTGTAAAATTGAGTGTGTATTCACTAGTTTGAAGGAAACAGATCACCTCATATTTGGGTGAATCATGAAACCTTGTCTATTCCTTCTTGTTTTATCTTGTACATCCTGACGTGTACACAACAAATTTCAACATGGCTTTAGATACAATCACTCCTGCAAAACACAACATTTTCAGACATTATGATAACAAACAACAAACGGACAGGATAATATTAGATTTCTCTAAAGCACTTGATAAAGTTAGTCATAGCTTACTTCTAAAAAAGTTACATGGAATGGGCATAACTGGTAGTGTAAACAAATGGATATCAGCATTTCTAACACATAGAACACAAAAAGTCATTGTAATATTTTCTTATTACCCAGTATGCATGGCGGATAAAACAAGGTTACCGATGAGTCTCATGTGTCTATGCCTCTTCACTTTGTCACTATAAAACATTAAATTGTGGTGACGATGATGATTTCTATCTTAAACAATCACCACCAAGCTGTCTACTTTCAAGAACCAGTGATAACGAGACCAAAATAAAGCAACGAAAGTTGAGTATTCAAGAACTACAAGGTTAAAGTGTTCAAACATTGGATTCACTTCAAGATGGCCACACTTTTTGGTCGTGTTGGGGAATTTTCTCCTGAACAAGAAACTTTCAGCTCATATGTTGAAAGACTAGACATATTTTTCACAGCAAACAGTATTGTAGAAGAGTTGGGTGAGGGTAAAGAGGCTACAAATGCGATAATCAGAGACAGAAAGAGAGCTATTTTTCTAACCGAAATTGGACCCAACATATACACGATGTTAAGCAATCCTGTAGCACTGCAAAAACCAAAAGAAATGCTGCTAGAGGACATCGTAAAATGCCTGGAGAAACAGTACGATCCATGTCCACTGGAAATTGCAGAAAGTTTTCACTTTGGAACCTGAAATCAAAAACAAGGCGAGTTGGTAAATGACTTTATTGTGGCTCTAAAAAACTCTCCATTGCAATTACAGAGATTTTCTTAATTGCACACTTCGCAACCTATTCTTATGTGGACTGAGCAAAACAAAAAATCAAAACAAGCTACTAAACACCATGGATCTGACCTTTGACAATGCATGTCAAATTGCCAAAGCTATGGAAATGGTGGAGAAAAACATGCAAGAGCTACACCCGACAGTATGTTGTAGTAAGAGCATTGAGAGAAAGCAAAATTCAGTCCAACCAAGAGGCAATATTCATAATGTATGTGATAGTGAGGAGAGTGATGAATTAGGTATATTTTCTGTTGACACAACCATGTCTAAGAATCAAAAGTACAAAGTTAGTATGACTCTTAATGGTAGCATGTGTGAAATGGAAGTTGATACTGCCACAGACCGGTCTATTATGAGTAAAAGTACTTATATTCATAATTTTAGTGATAGCTCCCTTTTGCCCTCAAGTGCTACGCTGAGAAGATATACTGGGGAAATACTGAATGTGTGTGGGGAGATAATGTGTGATGTAGTTTACGAGGATCAGAAGTTCTCGCTACCCATATTAGTGGCAAATTATGAAGGGAAACCCACCCTGTTGGGAAGGGACTGGCTTAGTAAAATAAGGTTTAAGTGGAAAGAAATATTTCATGTTCACTGCAGTGGAGTCCTCTGTAGGGGATGATCAGCTTAACACTTTACTTACAAAACACAAGGTGCTGTTTGAGGAGAGCTATGAAGGGCTCCTGGGTTTTGAAGCACACATTACAATGAAAGAAGGAGTAAAACCTATATTCTTTAAGCCAAGAAAGGTTCCTTATGCCTTGAAGGAAGCTATAGAGAGTGAGCTGGATAAATTAGAGAAGCATGGGGTCATAAAAAAGGTTGATAGGTCAGACTGGGCAAGTCCCATTGTAGTGGTTCCTAAGGCAGACAAATCTGTTAGAATTTGTGGGGTCTACAAAATAACGATTAATCAATACGTTGAGGATGAACCGTATCCCCTGCCAAGCACACTGGACCTCTACACTGCCCTAAGTGGCTCAAAGGTTTTCAGTAAATTAGATGTATCACATGCTTATGCACAACTTAGTGTAAACAAATAAAGTCTGGAGTACCTCACCATCAATACACATAAGGGGCTTTACTCATATACAAAGCTCCTGTATGGTGTAAAATCTTCACCCAAAATATTACAGGAAAAGATGGATACTATCCTACAGGAGGTAGAGAAATGTGTTTGTAAACAGGATGATATCCTTATTGGTGGGGCAGACAGACAAGAAAACCTAAAAATTCTGTCAGAAGTGTTTGAAAGGCTGCATAAATACAATGTTCACTTAAAGTTGTCGAAATGTGAGTTTATGAAACAAGAAGTCATCTACTTAGGTTTAAAAATAAGTGCAGCCAGTTTGCAGCCTGTTGAAGAAAAAATTGAGGCTGTCAAACAAGCACCAGTGCCAAGAGATGTTGGAGAACTGTGGTCATTCTTAGGAATGATTCAGTATTTTCACTCCTTTCTTCCAGGTCTAGCCAGCACTCTTGCACCACTTCATGAGTTGTTGAAGAAGGACACACCATGGGTGTGGACCAAAGATTGCCAAAAAGCTTATGATGCTTGCAAGCAAGGCCTGACAAGCAAGTCAGTGCTCATCCATTATGATTTTAATAGGGAATTATGGTTAGCTTGTGATGCTTCTAGCTATGGCTTGGGGGCAGTGATAAGCCATGTGATGGATGATGGGAGGGAGAGACCCATTGCATATGCCTCTAGAACACTGTCTAGTAGTGAAAAGAATTATGCTTAAATAAAGCGAGAGGCATTGTCAATCATTTATGGTGTTAAGAAGTTTCATCAGTTCCTATATGGCCCTAAGTTCACTCTTGTAACTGATTGTAAGCCCCTATTGTCTATCTTGGGACCGAAGTCAGCCATACCTACTTTAGCAGCAGCTAGTATGCAGAGGATGGCTCTGGTCCTTTCTGCATATGATTATGAAATCACATTAAAACGTTACAGTTGTAGTAAAAGGTGAATTCTTCTAAGAGACAACGGTTACATCAGGTGCACCACAGGGCTCAGTACTGGGTCCGCTACTTTTCTTATGTTACATCAACGATCTACCAGATAGCATCATATTACAGGCTCACCTTTTTGCTAATGATAGTCAACATAAATGATTTACTATATCGTCCAATAGTCTTATTCTTCAGAAAGATCTAAAAGAACTAGAGACATGGGCTGATAAGTGGAAAATGTACTTTAACCCAACAAAATGCTAAATAATGAGATTCTGTCGTTCCAAATCACCCTTAATCCACCAATATTCTTTATGTAACCATATAATAGAGGTACACCAAATAAATCCATCTCTCGGCATTCTACTCAGTGACGATGCAAAGTGGGGGCCTCGCATTTCAATAATATGCAAAAAAGCAAATTCCACCCTGGGCTTTTTAAAACGCAATCTATTCAATTGTCAAAAATAACCCAAGAAGTTAGCCTACAGTGCTTTAATTCGATCAAAATTGGAATATGCTGCCTGTATCTGGAACCCACATCTTGATAAAGACATTTCTCTTATTGAAAACTTCCAACGCAGGAGTGTCAGATTCATTAATCGTTATTATAATTAGGATACTAGTGTAACCAAGATGATGAAAGGCCTAAATCTTGAAACTTTAAAAAACAGACGCACCACCAGTAGTTTATGCATGTTTTACAAAATAGTCAATAACATGGTAGCAATAAAACCTGATCAGCACCTGGAGCAGTCCAAAACCTGTACAAAAAGAAAACACCACCTTCACTTTGTTCACAAACACGCCTCTACTAACAATTAAAAATATTCATTTTTTCCTAGAAATATTATTAAGTGGAATAATCTAAGTAATGAAATTGTGAACTGCAAAAACAATGATCAATGTAAAACATTTATAAACCAATAATTAAGCACTACGCGCACTACCTTCTGGAAGTGATACTCCAACAGGAGCTTTTTCCTGTAATCTACAGAAACAGAAACAGAACTGAACAATGGGATTCTTAAGCTCTATTTTAGGGTTACGTTACGATGATGTTATCTTTGTTTTCACACTTATTATTGCACAATTATTGTGCATCGGCGCATAACCATGAAGCTATAAAACCTTCGATGCAGCTTCATAATTCATGGCTTACATCCGGGGGTGAGATTTACAAGGATTACTACTTGGAAATTACGAGGGAAATTGGGAAAAAATAAGTTTGCTACATACCATTATCCTGTCGCTTCCTGTTTATCCCATGGCTCAAAGTAAGATCTTCACTTGATTCTGACCGTGTAAGCCGGAATCAGACTTCATCATTGGCATGTTGTATTTATGGTTTTACTCCATTTAGTAAGCGTATTTTTAATAGTAAACTTTGAAAAATTCCTAATTTGTTTCTAAATAAATGTGCGAGGAATAAAAAGACTTAACTTTCTACAGCATTCTGAACTCTGTCAAAATTTGAATTTGTTCGTACATTTATCTAAATGGCATGCTTCCTATCGTTTGATTTAGTGAAGCACTGTGGTTGATCACACCTCATGATCATTTCCTGCTATTCCTTTGTGTATGCACACGAATTAGGTAGAAAGGAACATGGCAGCTTTATTTGCGGACGTCAAGGGAATTAAAGACACTGTCACAACTGAAAAAAATTATGAACTGGTGTGCAAGTTCTCTTTATCTAATTATTACACTTAGTTTGCATTTCTTTGACTAAAATCTAATTCATATTGCCTGTAACTTTGTTGTTGTTGTTGCAAAAGAACAACTACGAGTTCATTATTCATCACTGCTCGTCTATTACCGTACATTGCAATTTGTTAGATTCTAAAAGTTCCAATTGTTTTACCTGTGGTAGACCCAACCTTGTCGCCACCGGTACCTTTTCGGCATATCATTAGAACTTGGATGCAAGCTGTATTGTACTGAAATATTACACATCCAAAACGAAACGGGCAGCAACTACTAATTATTGCCATGGTAGACACAGGAGAGCCCGTAAGACAACTTGGAGACCTCAAAGAAAAAAACTCCACGAACATTCTTAAAGAGAGGAGGGTTACAACACATTCTGGTAGACGGGACAAGGCGATCAAGCAAGGGAGAGAAGAAGCAAGGGGGACTGAGACATCTCTGGATCCGGAAGGTGAGGAAGGAGTCGATTACCTGCTTGATCCCCTTTGATAGACCAGCAAGAAACGAGGTCCAGTTTCTCAGCTCAAGGAAAAAAAGAATCATAAACAATCTGTTCTTGGTCCTAAGAGAGATGTTTGGACCGTTGCTCGCGGATTATCAATTGATGAAGTCTCTCGATCGTGAACTCCAAGAATAAGAGCCCTTGCGGGAGTCTGCACCTGTCTTATATTCTACTAAAGAAATATCACAAGTGAATCCCGAATATTTGCCTGGTTAAAACTTAGTACAAAAGCAACAATTTGTCTAGAATTTATTGAATCTTTATCTGGGTAGAGAGATAAAAACGTCTTCTAGAGAACATTTAAATGCAACTTTTCTGGAGGAGCTGCAGAAGGCGGAGCATGGGACAGAAGATAACATATTTACGGTAGTAACGTGTCAACAAATTCACCTTTATCGGGAGAACACCTATATTTGAGCATTTATGACTAGCACATGGCTCGACGACCTCTTTCTCTTACTGTAGAAATGGAGAGAGAATCGACCAGGTTGTCAGAGATCCAGGTCGACAAAAGCAAATATATAAGCAGCTTGTGAATGATTAACAAAATCCTCGAACGCCTTGTAAACAAAGGAGTAGGGAAAAACATAAAGTCTAACTGTTATGGATGTCAAAGGTTCGGACATTACATGATCCAAGAAAGAAAGCAAAAGGGGGCGGCGATCTCAAAACGAGGGTTTAAAAGACAATGCTTCACATCAGTGTGCCATGTTGTAGAGAAGTATGTTTTTGGTAGCTGTATCAGAAACGTAAAAGAAAGCCGAAGAACTGAGGTCGTTGAAAGACTACCAGTGACTAAAGCCATAATTAAAGGAATATTTAAAGGTTGCCTAGTGGACACAGAATCCATGATGTCAAAAGCTACAGAAGATTTTCCAGTTCCTATCTATGAAATGGCAACAGTGACCTAAACGATAAACAATAGCTACACATAGCAGCAAATGGTCTAAAATTGCAATATATTAATTATATTGTCATATCACTGTGTTCGTTTCTACGTCTAATCTACAAAAATGTGAAAACGTCATTCTAGGCAATCTAATCACATAGTTTTCATACAAGGCTGGGGGTCTAAAGCTAGAAAGAGGTTGAAATAAATCTAGATCAAAACTGTAGGAATCTGAAACGTCCTTCTACAAGCTGGCAGTAGATTTTGTGGTGGAGAGAGATACCTGAATGATTGTGGTGTACTGGTACTGAAAATCACCCCTACTAGCAGCTTGTGAATCTGCCAAATATCTTTGGAACCCGTGCTAATATAGAACAGTGTCTAATACGTTGACAAAAACATCCAGGCTACAGTATGTTGCCGAAGCGAACTCGTTTTGGGGAAGTGCACAATGTCAACTGAGTAGCAAAAATACCTAAAACTAACGTTTTAAACAGCCTCTAATGAAATCATACCCACTTTTACGCAAAATCCTAATTCCCTGAGAATAAGAAAACATTGGAAAAATCACTGAAGCATTTTCAAGAAGGCAGAAAGAAAAAGGACAAAACAAGAATTTTGTTTACCGATACAAGGACACAGTGTACAGAGACGTGATCCCTATGGACACACGCTACGATCACACACAAAAACTGAATAAAAGACGATGCTTTTATTTCAGAACGGTATAGACGAAGTCCACCAAATCAGAGTTAAAAAGTCAAGCAACACTGAAAGGAGTTGTTGGATAAAGGTACAACTTAAACAAGCTGTAGCAGCCATGTATGTTCAATTATCGTTGTGAAAAATAATTCCATCTCCCCAGGATGTGTGTGGATTTCTGTCACCTAAATGCAAAGACCAAAAAGCTATTTTTACTTAACTAAGGATAGAACAAACGTTAGACACCCTCAAAGGAGCAAAACACTTCTCTATATTGGGCCTAGCTTCTGCCTTTAACCAAATTGCAGTTGACAAAACTGACAGACAAAGAAACTTCGTTAGTTAGATTCTAAATGTACTGATTGTATTTTTCTGTGGTAACCGTCCTTAGCCATTCTCATACCCCTACCGGTTTGTGACCTACCACCCTTCCCACATTGCACGAAGATTTAATCTATTGGAAAAGCTAAATGCCAGAGACCACAAACATATGACAGACGCAAGTAAATTCCTGATAAATTCTTGCATTCTTACTTTGACCCTCCACATCTTACACCTTACATTTTCCGATATTAACGATAATATTACAGTATACGTGGAATTACATAATTATATAATATTTACAAGAAACTACTTTTCATACCACTTTCATACTGATTACTAAATTCCTGAGGTAATTATGGAGAATCAACTATTCAAGTTAGAACAATAACGTGAATACATAAACGTAAACCTTAGATTGCAGTATCATAACAATATTACAGCTGTAGAAAAATAATAACCAATAAAGACACTTGTTACCTCAAGAGATTTCTTCAAACCTATAAATAACAAGTTAAAAATAACAAGATATTGGAAATATGAAGCTTTCCACTGGAAAATTCAGTGCTCTGAAACATTGAGGCCACAAAGTTTCCAACCTTTCTAATTTGCAAGTCAAGAGGTACATCATTCTCCCAAAATTTGGTACAAGACTTATTTGTGAAACACACCACTTTTGTTAGTATTACTAAATATGACCAGCGTTAAAACATCAGAGTGGAAATTTCAGATGGAGAAGTGCACTGTACATTACACTGTACATTATATTACATCACATCACATTAGAGCACTGGAACTATATTCAAACAATTAATAATCTGTCAGGAATAGCTTCTGGTGGTATTCTTTCAGTCAAAAAGTTACAGGACTGGATTTGGTACACTGTTCCTTGGTTTTTGTGAGACATTGCACCATTAGGACAGAATATACAGGAAATGGACTGTGTATTGCTACACAATGATCCTTAAATGAAGGCAACACTTTGCTGGACAAAATCCGTAAATGACTGTATAAGTAAACCTCTATCAAGCAGATAAAACAAATTTTTAAGACTCGCATTTCATAGAGATTGCAGGTATCTGAATATAGTACAAGGCACATTTTTCATAGATACATGGACCTGTAAGCCTAAAAAACTGAATCTTGCAAAGGACAAAGTTTAAGGTTACTTGAAACAGGACTGTCATGCACCATCCCTCGGCCCTTTGTTTTCGAGTACTTCAGCTTCCAACGTCGGAACTAACTCGTTTTTCTGCATGTTACTGTTGTTGGTTGAATACAAACCTTCAAGTTTCCTGTGCCACTGGCTTATCAACGCTTCTTGACTTTTTAACGAGACATATTGAATGACGCGATGAAATTCCTTCTACTTTGAAACATGTCTTTACCTCTAGCTTTAACAAATGGTCAATGAAGCACCCTGGTCCGGCTCATTTTGATCATGTCCTGTTTATAACTGCTGTTTTTCTTCTCAAGATGCTAGTACACCACCTTTTTATCAGACTCTTTAGACTGATAAAGAAACAGGATAGGATAGATTTTGTGATTTCCTGGGTAATGGTCCTCGGAATGATACCTTCAAACTTGAATCCAGTCTTGGTACATGAGAAGTCTTATCTTGGAATCAGACTGGCATTGAGACTTTTGTTGCCACTAGGAAATTTCAGTTAAAATATTTTTCTGCTTCAATCTCACCAGGGTGTGCACATGCTCATTGCATCCATTAGTTTAATATTAATGAGCGAGATCATTCTCCTCAAAGCAAGCAACTCTTTACAATCGCTCCCAATCGATGTAGAGAGATTCTTGAGGAGACTAAACAAAGTTATATAGAAAGGACTCGTAACTTAAGTAAAAGACAGACAAATGAATATCTAGTATTTTGTTAGACTGCAAATTTAATGCAGGGAAACGCCAGTAACGCGACCACCGACGGGACCAGCTCCAGGTAGTCATTTTAGCGAGGTAGTCGCGTCCACCAGACCTCGGTGAAAACTGAACCGGAACGAGATCCTCGTACAAGGTTCAGTAAACATTCACCAGCTTGACCGAGGGGTAGGTCTTCCATGTGTTGCAATAATACTGGTATCTTACTGCAAAATGCAACTTGAAACGTTAATTTTTATTTTAGTTCAACTTTCAGAGGGAGGCACAAGACGTCCAGACCATCAGAGTACATTAGCAGGTATCCCGACCCGGATACATCGATAGATATGATCCGTAGTTGATGATATGATCATCGATAAAGTTTGACATGTGCCGGTTCCACGTTTGCCGTGGTCCACCCCCGGATGTATCTCTGATAACCGATCCCAATCTCACTTCTGGATGGGGGCAGCATATGAGAGAAATCCGAACCCAACGATCATTTTAATGGAAATTACTGGTACATTTGTTTTGGTAGCAATTTCTCTGTAAACTGTTCATTGCACCGACTTTGAAATAAAAAATAAAACAATACTCTCCATTATACTCTCTTTATTGTAATAAACATAACATTTTAATAAAATTGTTATAAAATTTACACTCCATATGGTTCAGACTTTTACACGCATTCGCTCATCTTTCAAGACAAAGAAATAACAACACACCCCATTTGTTTACGGCTTGTTTGCTTGAGCAAAACATCAATCAGAAACAAGCCTAAATTAAACCTTAATTATGATTACCGGATCAGTGAATGCTTGATCACAAAATGCAGCACATTTCTGTAAAGATTTCAATAACCCATTGACATAAAATTGTTAAGAAAATGATACCCATGAAGAGAGTCTATTGATAATTTCACAAGCTAAGAGCACATCATGACACATGATAATAATAATAAAAGTCCATAGATGATCATAAAAGTTTAGAAATTAAAGTCCTCTGATCAAAACCTGATCTAACACAATGCGGGCAAGATTGAATTAAAGCTCACAGCTAAAATTTCACTTATAAAAGTTAAATATGGAAGTTTTCCTGCACTGCGACATTGAAAGTTCACACAGTCCATTCTGCAGAGCATACACGGAGCTTAGCAGATTGGTAGCGTCTTTGTTTAGCACAAACTTTCTGAGATTCTCGACAGCCTCCAATCCATTCGAATATCCGTGATTTTCGAAGTTGTCTCAGTATCCTCGACACTGTCGTCCGACGGATTAGACTCGGACCTCGTTTGGCTAGATTTCGAAATCTGGTACTACTAGAGAATAGAATCGACTAATCCATTAGAGTCTATGCTACAAGGCTGGAGTTCCCCATCACACGTTTCGTAATGTGAGTATGAGTGATTAGAAATATGCCGGCTGCAAGAGTTTTCTTTGTTTTTATCAAAGCCTTAATTGTCAAAGTGAATTGAGACCTATTCGGAGATTTAAATTTACCACGCGCAGTGCACACGAGAGCTAGTTGGTCGCTTTATAGCAACAGTATTTCAAAATGGCGACCCGCCAGTCGGAAAGATTTGAAAATATGGATTAGGCCGGGATACCCATTGAAATTGTGTTCCAAAACTTATTCCTCTGAAGGTCATCAACTGGCTTGAGGAAGAATACATTTTTATTGTTTTCAACTGCAGGTCGCCATTTACTGCCGTTAGTCATAGGCCTTATTAGGTAGCGCGGTCACTCAAGCCGCTAATTTCCCTGCGTGATCTTGATAAGGGATTGGAATATGCTCTTGAGACCAATTATTTGCTGGTCACGGTCTGGGAACCGGGGTGCTCGCGTAAGTGAAGACATTTTACAAAGTTTGATAAGGGCAAAAATGGGGACTTTGAAAAAGTGGTCGTGTTGGCGGAGTGGTCGCATCAGTTAGGTGGTCGCCAACTGGGGTTCCATTGTATTCAAAATGAGCAAATCCATCCCGCCACTCCTTTTTTCTTCTGATGGCAAGCTGCAGCTACCCAGCGCGTAGGGAAGAGGTGGATAGGACTGTAGATATACAGGTTAGGGCGAATACTAAGCAAGTAGTCGTGAACCGCAGCCGTAAGGGTCTAAAGGTGGGGGATCACCAGGTGGTGTCTTTTGGCTCATTCAAATACCATCCAACCCGTAAGCTCCTGTGACATGACGAGGCTAACCCCCCATTCAATAAGCTTAACTGATTGCAAAGACTCGGGATCCACCGTCGACTACTTGCTCGGGAACATTCATCATAAACACTCAAGAAAACAAACCTGCCATACGACCCAACTGGCTTCCGGTGTATCGGAGTGCAAGGTCGAGATTTAAGTGTAAAATATACTTCTGTCCAGAACTTCAATCTACAAAGAAACAGCGAATATCCACATGGAACATTAGAGGCTTGTAGTAAAGTGGGAAAACCTTCAACATCGATAAGAAATTGGAACAATTCAAGTGCGACATGTGCCGAGTGTCAGAAACGTATGGTAACGACAGTGGTGAAATGAATATCATCAACTCCTTGCTGATCTTACGTGGTAAGCCAACGATCAACCACCAGGGAGTAGAAATGATTCTACGCAGCAGGATGAAGTAGTTCTTGATGGGCTACAAAGCTATCAGCGGCAGAATACTGGCTGTAGGGCTCCCCGTTAGACCTGTTAACGTCACAGTTGTAAAGGTTTATGCCTTAATCATTGTCAAGGATGATGAGGTGTATGACGATTTCTTGAACACGCTTCAACCCACCCTCGACCGAATCAGCAGCAGTGACTACTTAGTAGTGGTGGGAGATTTCCATGCCATAATTGGAAGTACTCCCGAACCATAAACCATCGGAGCATATAGTACAGGAACTCGAAAAGTAAGTGGTCAAAGGCTGGTTGACGTTTGCGCAACTAATAACCTTTCCATCACCAACAGTAACTTCAAACACCACGTAAGACGGAATACAACATGGATCTCACCTAGTGGAGGTAACCGAAATGAGATTGATTATATCCTAAACAAAGCGAGGTATCTGTCCTGAACTGCAGGGCATTTCCTGAAGCAGACTCTAGAAGACGTTATCACAACATGCTATCGAGAAACCTGCGAGTGAAGTATTGAAGAACACCAAGAAATGCCAAAGACGAATGAAGGGGAATACCCAGAAACTGCGAAACTATACTCACTGTAGGGAGGCTTCCAACAGAAAAGCAGAAGCAAATACACTACCAGAAGACATTAACATTATTGGGGAGCCAATTTAAATCCACATGAAAGACGCTTCAACATCGGCAGCAGAAGTAACAATCGGACGAGATGCACCTAGGAAGTGCAAGGAATGGACCTCTGACGAGACTCAGAATCTCATAGAAGAAGGTGGAAGAGTGAAACCCAGCATTCACAACTCACTAGACGTCTGCACGCAGTACTATGAACTAGATCAGCGAATTAGAGCTTCCTGTCAGAGCGAGAAATACAAATACCTGGAAGCTATCTGCAAAGATCTGGCAGACAAGCAAGACATACATCGTCACACCTATGCATACAACTGCATCAAAGCAATGAAGAAACCTTTTACCTTGCAATCGACAGTCATCAAAGATCAACAGGGAAACATCCTTTAAGACATTGAAGGTACTAAAGAGAGACGGAGATCCTTTACAGAAGCGCTATACGCCAAGGAGGGACCGGATTAATCTGGTGTTGCACACTTCCTGGATAATGAAGAGTATCCACCAACCACTTTGGAAAGCAAAGTACAAAAAGCAAACAAAGGGCCTAAAAAACAAATCCCGCGGGATCGATGAATCGCCAGAGGAGACCTTCAAACATTGGATGCTGATAATGCGATCACTGACCTCATTAGGAAGCTTTGCGACAGGATCTTGTTGAGAGGAGAATGGCCAGACGATTTTCGGACATCTGTTTACCTACCCTTCTCTAAGAAAGGTGGTAACAAGGAGTGTGTATATTACAGGACCATTGAACTGATCTCTCAGAGCATGAAGATATTGTTGCCAATAATCCACTAACGCATATAGACCTACTAGGAGGCAGAAGTCACCAAAACACAGACAAGTTTTCGAAGAGAGAGAGAGAGCGGCATCAGTGACCAGGTTCTAAACCTCGAACTGATCGCAGGCAAGGGGTATGAGTATAACAGTCCACTCTATTGCCGTTTTATAGACTACCGCAAAGCCTTTGACTGTGTCGACTTCGGGAAACTATAGCCATTAATGTGTGCTCTAAGTGTCCCAATATACCTTGTTAGGAGTATAGCCTCCTTGTAGGAAAGTCAAATAGTTCTTATTGAAACACCTGTGGACCCTGAAAATTAGCCGAGGAGTAAAACAGAACTGTCCTATCTCTCCAAATCTCTTCAACATAGTGAGATGATGAGATGATAATGAGAGCGGCTCTGGAAGACTTTCCAGGAAATCAGAAATCTCAGATATGCGGATTATGTGGTACTAATCATCAGAGATGAAGAACAGCTACAAAAACTAGTTGACAGAGTAACAACTGCATCTGATGCTTTAGTCCTGAGATTAAACAGTTAATATACCGAGGTGGTGGTTATCAAACGATGTCTGGGACAAGCGAACATTTAACACCAAGGAGAAGTCCTCAAGCTGGTAGATGACCTTACCTATCTCGGATGTGCTTTCAACTCCAGAAATGAGCAGGCTAAAGAAATCAAGCAAAGAATGACGATGGCAAAAACAGCTGCCGGGGAAATAGGTGACACTTGAATAGGCAGGAACATCCTCTTAGGTTTCAAACAAAACTTTGTGAAAATGATGATATAGTCTATAGTGTCATACGGTTCAGAGACATGGATTTACAACAAAGATGAGAAAGAAGAATCCAAAGCTTCGAAAGCTGGTGTCATTGCAGAATCCTGCAGATTTCATGCAGGGAACGAATGAACAATTAAGAAGTCTAACGGAAAATAGGATCTCAGCCAATACTAACATCACAGCTACTCTACTGAAGGCTTGGGTTTCTCGGTCACGTCGTACGAATGAAACAGCTTACACTTTAGCTTCTAGAAAGGCAAGTAAATAGCAAACGAGCAAGAGGACGGCCACGCTCTAGGTGTCTAAAGAACATATGCCACCACGATGGTCTCAACGCAACACAACTGATGAAAGCTTCGCATGTCAGACGGATCGGCAATACTCCCTAGGCCGCCACAACAACTACAAGCAAGTACTCTTTAACTGACCTGAAGTCTTTGCGTCCTCTATAGATAACTCCGAATTCTTTCCTCCGAATTTTGTAGCTAATATTAATAATAATGAATAGGTAAAAGTAGTCATAGCTTATCAGACTCATTTATTGAAGAAATCTATACAACGGCTAGGTTAGATGCACTAGTTTGGTCTGGTCTAACAAGTCACAAGTCACTGGCTCCAGCTATATTCCAGTCTTTGTGCTACAGGACGTCTGCGGAAAGGTCACCCCTATTCTCTCTAAGTTTTTAAACAAGTGTTTGGATGAGTCATGTTTTTCTTCCTGCTAAAAAGTTAGTCTTTTACATAAAATCTTCAAGTCAATTATCTATGTTTTCTAGTTAAAAATGTTAAAGCTATTGACATTTTTCTGGCCTTTAAAATTCCGTTCGTTTATGATGATCTATGGCTAATTTCCTTTCTGTTGTCACTACACCTATTCACCTTGCCAGCGATAATTTTGAAGAAGCAAGGGTAATTTTCTGAGGATCTCCATTAGAAATCATATGTCAAAGCTGATGGCAAGTCACCCTTCATAAAAGTGAGGTATCTGTATTGTCCATAAAAATACCACTCTTGGGATTTTTTTATACAGCTGTAAATCTTTTATTCAAAAATGTATGGAAAATTGTTGCCTCATCTGATCAGGCTTACCCGACTATCATCTCAATTGTCTGGACCAAGTTTGAAGCCTATTTGTGGTTGAGCTTCCTGGCAGCTTTGAATCCCTTTCATGTCCACTGGCTATGTCGTTTTCACTCTTTTTCTACAAATAGTTATCATGATCGATGAGGCTAGGGGGTTTCTTCTCTTCTGCCATCGCATTACTCGTTCATCAATGAGACTGCCAATTTTCTGTCGAGGTTCCAAAATGCAGAACTCACATTTACATCATTGGTTTCTTTTTCGTATAGTCACTCCCTGGAATTCTCTCCCTTCTTTTCCCTTCCCTGCAAAGTTGTAATCTTGATTGGTACCAAATTCTTAGTTAGTGGAGTTTCTGAAAGGGGGAGGAATAGGTGTTCATGACATCATCAGAATTTCTCTTGCCTCTTGATTGTCCTCGAATTTTTGCGAGAAAATGTCTGGATAAAGTTATTTTTTTCATCCTTCCTATCTTCCTTTTCTAAGGGATAATTTATAGGATTTCATTTAATTATACATGAATAATAGGCAGTTTGATCTGTCCATAACTAGTCAGAGATCAAAGAAACAAAACTTATCTGTTCTAAACTTCATTTCTAACAAAAGTTGGAAAAATAATGTTTTATTTCTTTGACCTCTGATAACCCATTGGCTGCTGTACCTGCTTGCAATTCAAGTAATTTTCGTGTAATCTTACGAATGGTACCTTGAAAAGTGCGTTATTTGTAAGGTTTTACTGAACCGAAGGATTCAGTCATTGGTTTAGGGTATAGGGGGTAACAACGTTTTCCCTCAATCCTAGGATGCAGCCCAACTACCCCGAAGATTCCAGGGCCAGGATGCCCTGTTCTTAGTAACATGTTCCTTGCATCTTTGTCTTTTACTTAACTTACTTTTCTTATCTATGTCCTGCTTCCTGTAGCTCTTAAATTTTCAGTTGCCTTAGAACCATATTTTGAGTGATTCAGTTGGGTCTTCTCCTAAAAAACAACGCCTCTTTGCATCCCAACCCACCTCTCAGTCTTTTAAGGCACTGCCGCTTCTTCTCTTGGACACCGCTCTTTCAATAGCCTCAGATTAAAAATAAACAAACAAAAAAAGGAACAATTGATGTGCAAGTTAGGTAGTAGCCATTTTTCATTCACTTTGAACACACACAAAAGTGGGCTTCCACCGGAAAAGTGTTTTGAGTATCGGCCTTTCTGCAATTGTTGTGACTGGGAAAGAGGAATATTTATGGTTTCTGTTAGATAGCCTTTGTTGCTGCCGTGAAGCTTGCACACAGTTTTATGGTAGTTTTTGGCCAACTTTAGTTTTGTTTAACTTTAAAATTTTCAATTCGCTGAAACCTTTAAAAGTCATAGGGATTGTATGCTGGGGGCAGATAAAGGAAATAGCAAACTGACCAAGCGACCTTGTTTTGCAGTATCATTCATCCAAATCCGTTAAGTTATAAAAATTTGATGCCGTTCTCCAGGAAGCTGCTCAACCACAAGGTCAAAGGAGGTAACCGGACTCCTCTTGCATCCGAGAGGTAACTAAATTTGTGCCTTTCACTTATTTTCATGCGTTTTTTCCATAGAGCTTTACGGCTGGACGATTTTCTAATCAAGATATTACTTTTACGTAATACAACAAATGGGTTAAAACCCATTTGTTGTTCTACCTGTCTGAAGTCCATGATGCCTCTGGTTTTTAATGGGTCAGCTATAGACCATAAGTAAGCAAGGAGCTCTAAAGTATATACAAAACATGGGAACATTGGAGTTGTTAAGAAAGTAGCCAGATATGCATTCTGGCAACCTATGATAGGATCGAATTATTGAGTAAGCCTATTTTGAAAGCAAATCTGTTATTGTTGGGTCTTTGTGTATTGTGTATTATTAGCGTTACTTGTGCTTTTTTCAGGTTGTGCCTGAACATTAATATTTACCTAGGCCCTATTATTGATCTGTAGCTGCCGTATACGTTGCTACATCCAGGAACCTGGCATCGACGCAACAAAGGTTGATAAGATGTTTGACGCACAACTAAATAATTTTTTGAACGACGACAAAATGGTTCGCTTAAAAAATATAATTGAGTAGGTTACAAAAGACATGCCTTGGGTATGTATATACAATTCAATAAATACAGGCTGCACAAGCCTGCATGCAAGATGGAAGTGTAGCAAAATTGTGAAGTTAGAGGTTGATTTTCTTCTGGTGTGGTTTAGTTAAGACAGCCACTTTCATTTTTAACTCATAGACACCGCTACTACAGTTAATGCTTTTTTCAACTAAAAGAACATAAGATCTATTAGGTTGTTTGTTTTGAAAATCTCTTTTCCTCATAAGCAATTATATGCATATCAAAATTCGCACTTGGTTGTGTTTTAAGTAAATGGCAACATTTAGGAAACATGGTAGAAGACTCATTCTTCCCCAAATTTACCTGATACAAAGATATACTAAACCATAAGGTAGAGGAAACTTTTGCCTAAATAGCCAACTAATGCCTTTGTGTAGACAGTCATAATTTTACATTCTGACCACCTGCTTCAAGCAGGCAGCTTTGTCACTAAATCATGACTGGGTTTTGTTATTTATTTTGGTTAGGTCTTTTCATTCTAATGGCATTAATGTGTTTTTCCAAAAGGATAAATATTGAAGAAGTTGCAGGCATTAAAACATTGAGATTTTGGTGTTTTTTTATGCCAATTTTTTATTAGTGTGCACAAATCTTTCAACTGACAAATTTCTGCTACTGATTGCAACACCAAACAGAATTTGTACCAAAATGTACAGAATGGAAAATCTTTCACTTGAAGCAAAAAGTGAGAAAAATAACTGCAGGAGGAATAACAGGAGAAGTGAACACCAGGAGAGCATTTTCCATGGTGATAGTTTGTTACCTTTCTTATTTGCCACAGCATTTATTCTATTGTCAAAGCTGCATAATGATAAGAAATATGGCTATTTTGGAAAGAACAGGCCGAGAAGAGTGAATTTTTTATTTTACATGGATGACCTGAAGCTCTGCACAAAAGATTAAAAGGAGTCAGACACTCATCCAAACAGTTGGGGTATACAGTAAAGATGTAAAAATGAAATTTGGAATTGAAAAATGTGCAATGATTCAGATGAAGAGAAGGAAATTTGTAATGAGTGAAGAAATTAAATTACCTGATGGCACAAAGATAAGATTGTTGGATGACCAAGAAAAGTATAGGTGTTTAGAAATAAAAAAGCACAAGGAAGTGAAAGAAAACTTGAAGAAAGAATATGCTACAAGAGTGAGAAAAATACCAAAAGTCATGTCTGAATCCTGGAAATGTAATCCAAGCCATAAATGCAAGGATCCTATTCATAATACAATACAGTGCAGGAATATTGGATCAGGCAAGATTAGAATTACAAGAAATGGAAAGGAAAACAAGAAAGTTGCTAAAATATCTAAGGAGCACTACACCGTAAGGCTGACAGAGACCTTGTTATACTAAAAGGGAGTAAAAGGAGGCACAAGATTATTAAGTCTTGAAGAATTTGTAAATCTCAGAGAAACTAGCATTGGCCATTACATCAAAAATGGCAGCAAAAGATTATTGGCAGAAGTTGGGAAAAAGGGTATTGTAATTGATGGAAATGACCCAAGAGATGAGAAAAAAGAGCTTGCTAAGGAAGGGAAGAATATATGTCTCCAAAGGAAACTTCATCCAATTTTCCACAAGTAACAATGGACATAAGAGATTATGAAAATTCAAGGAGTTGGCTTAAGATTGGATAACCAAAGAAAGAAAAGAAGGAGATGATTTTAGCAAGACAAGACCAAGCCTTGAGAATGAACTGGGTAAAATACAATATTGATAAAGGAGACATACCATCAAAATGCAGAAGGCAGGGAAGGGGGAACACCATTGCTGATGTAGTATTTGAATGGCAAAAATTAGCACAGAGAGAATATTTAAGGTGGAGACATGACAAAGTACTGCCCTGTATTAGTATCTATGTAAGAAATTCAGATTCAAATGCAACAATCGATTTTACAACAATATAGTGACAAAAGAAAAGGTACTTGAAAATGACCAAGCACTATTATTGTGGGACTTGTCAATTCAAACTGAAACTTGCATTAATCTTGACAAACCAGATCTCATGCTGAAAAATAAGAGAAAAAATAGTTGGTAAATAATCAATGTATTATGTCCATTTGAGACTTAAGTGAAGCAGAAAGAGGATGAGAAGCTACCATTATATAACAACCTTAAAAACCAAATTTCAAAAATGTTGAAGTATGATGTAAAGGAAGTTTCAATAATACCAGTGATAATAAGGGCATTTGGAGTAATTTTTAAAAGAATTGCATTCCAGCAATTTATTCTGAATGGGGAAAACAGGTATTATAAAAGCATACATCAAAGGTACAACCAGGATTATTAAAAAAGTACTGGACATAAAAAATTAAATAGCTGGAGGACCTATTTTTGTTTTCTACAGAAACAACATGCACACTTTCTCAATGAATGGGATGGAATCTGAAAGTGGGCCATGCTTTACCAGTTTTACTGTGATAATGATTTAATAATAATAAAAATAATGATGATGATAATTAGTCCTGGGTATTGACATTTATCTGCATCCGGTTGTGGAGTTTCGATGTGGGCAAATTAGGTTACCAGTTGCCACAAGTACCACCAGCTCACCCTTGATGTGTAGTACCTGTTAGCTTGCCCCAAGGCATCCAGCAGGGGCTGTCTGCCCCATGGGTAGATGGGACTCTAGCTTTGGGTAGCAACCCCTCTAGTGATGGTGTCATGATAAAAATACTAGGGAAGGAAAACCTTACACAAACCATCCTCTCATGAGTGTAATGAATCAAAATAATACTACAAATAACAATATGAATGGGGCTGCAACTTTATGTGAAGATTCCCCATGCAGCAGTTGCTTCCAGGCACAGCAGCAGGGACTTGGTTGATATCCTATGACTGCTAAGAAGAAGTGGAATAAGTAATTAAATATGACTGTTATGGAATGCTATGATCGGAGCAACCCTATTGATGATAATGATAGGGCTATTAGGGGATTTAGGCAAAGAATGCACCACATATGGTGTGAAAAGGGGAAGTTTGAAATAAAGAGCAGGACCTTTGTGATCAAGTATGAGTTATAAGGAAAATGGGTGGTTGTGTTAGGTTGAACTTGAAATGATAAAAAGAAGAGTAAAGAAGAAAGAGGATGCTGAACAAGTTAAGGAGGAAAAGTCTATTTTGATATCTGAAGTAGAAGATAACTTGGTTATGGCTGAAGGAATTTTAGATGTTTATGATATGGGTATGGCTGAAGGCAGGTCTTATTTGGGTATTGATTGGACAGCTGAAAGAACAGAAGAGGAAAAACACGATATATGAAACATCATGTCAATCTATGAAACAGATGAAAAACTCTTCTTTCTTGGTCTTAAACATGTTGGCAGGAGAAAACTAGCAACAATGACTAGCCAGCTTAACCAACTAATCAGAGATATATGAACTGAAAACATCACTCAGACTAACAGTTATATATGCTATATCTTTCTATGTTGCCAAGAAAATGGGTTTAAAACCTCTTTCAAATAGAATGAAAAAACAACAAGAACCCTAATGGAAGTGGAGGATAAAGATATGTGTAGAGAACAGAACAGTATAAGTTCAGTAGGATGCTTGCACAAGATCAAAGAAAGGCTTACCAACAACTTAATGGAAACCAGTGGAGTAAGAATGTTACCCCAGATGCAGAAGAGAGTAAACAATTTTGGTCAAATATATGGTCCAAAAAGGTTAATCTTGAGAGTGATGCTGAGTGGCTCGAAACATTTGGGGAAGAAAAAGTGGATGTACGTCAAATTAACTTAGTTATAACTGAAGATCATGTTCAGAACCAAGTTAAAAGAATCCCAAACCTGAGCCCAGGCCCAGACAGAGTCTAAGGGTACTGGTTGAAAAACTGAAATGTCTTTTATAGGTCCATCACTTCACAGTTAAATGACATGTTAAGCAACAGAGTAGAAACCCCAAAATGGATGACAAAAGGTTGAACTGTTTGTGCCAGAAAGAGTTGAAGGAAATGATGCGGGGAACTCTCAGTCAATTTCTTGCCCTCCTTTAATTTGGAAGTTGATGACCAGTATTACATATGATGATATGTATAAATACCTAAACATTGAAGGCCTGCCACCAAATGAACAAAAGGGATGTAGGACAAAGCAGGGGCACAAAAGTTCAACTGGTTATTGATAAAACAATAATGAGAGAATGCAAAAAAAGACAAGTATTTAACCATAGCATGGGTGGACTATAAGAAAGCTTACTCCACTGACAAATATGACAAGTGAGGTTACCCTTTGCCACAACTTCCTGCAGGTCATCCTTGGGCAAGGTGTAGCACCTATTAGCCTACTCCAAGACCTTGAAATACTAGATTAACATCTGGTGGAGGTAATCTGCCCATGTGGACAAACCATGTGGACATGAAGTACCAAGGCATCTGGCATGGAATATCCAGCCCCTTGGCAGAAAGGTTAAAATACACCACCTCTTTTTATGATGAAAACCAGAAATAATTCATAACACATTGGCCATCATGTGGGTTACTAAGGGTTGCATCCCGCAGGGAGAAACCTGCCTGACATTGAAAGGTCTGGTACTGGAATGAAGTCCACAACAAATGTGCATAAGGTAATCAGAACCTGATAATTCCTAATCCTGAACCTGTGGTGATACCCCAACCTCAAAAAGAAAAATTAACCAAATGTTCTACTGAGGATTATAAGAATGTTTCGAGAGCCTTTTACACTGCTCAGCTAAGACCACAACAAAATTATTGTAACAAACCTTTTTGTTATGGAGACAAATAGTTGCAAATGATTTCCATACTAATATTGATGCTAATAAGCTGGGGAATGTGAGAAGAGACATTATTAACAATAAGAAGTTGAATGATCCACAAATCAAATAAGTTTGAGCAGAGATTAGGATAAATGCAGACAGTGTGTATGAAGTACAATGAGAAATAAATGAAAATAATGTTGGTGTCAGAGTCTTTAAATAATGAATGATGGAATAGAAATTATGATAAACCAGGTTAGAAAACAGATGCATAATGAGAGTTTGAATGAATTTATTAATGGAAACAAGGATAAAATTGAAACAGCCCATAAAATGTATTAAAAGAGTTAAGCAAAACTGAAAATGTGCCAATGTTTCAAAGAAAACCTCTCCCTAAACTATCTTTGAACAACATAATGAGAGCTACGATTACACTATGTACTGTTGCTCTGACAAATGTTTTTGAAAACACTGGTAAAGATATGAGGTTGCTTAATAATATTATGTACTCTACTGGCAAAACAATAAACCTTAATGAAGGTGTTGAAATCAAAATCAAAATGAACAAACCACAAAAATGGAAAGTGAAAACTCAGAAAGAAATTGATTTTCTGTGGGTGGAAATATCAGAATTGAATGAAATGTCAAAAAATGTTAATTTTAAGACTAGGAAGAGTAGGAAGCTTAAAAAGAAGTATAATATTGATTATTTAAACTCTATTGCTATGGCAAAAAAAACACATAAGCAGAAAATGCAAGTAATAGCACAAGGATTACAGCAATTTGATAAAAGAAACAGATTTTACAGACAAAACGAGGCTTTTAAGATGGATGCAAAGAAGTTTACAGAGGCCCAGGAAAAAGCAAGACTGAAGTTGAAGAGCCGCTGAAGATAGAAGATATGGAAGAGCTCTGGAAGAGTATATGGAGTAATGAAAAGAATTTTAACTCTGTAGCAGAATGGATATGTTGAGAGGAAGAAAGATTGTCTGATGTTAGTGAACAGGAATGGGAACCAATAATGATGGAAGAACTCCAGTCTGCCACTGGAAAGTCCCCCAAATGGATTTTTGGTTGAATTCCTTAACACAGTGACATGATTCTGTCAAAATCTTATAATTATTTGATGCAAAATGCTGAAATGATCCCTGACTGGCTTACTGAAGGGACAACAAATTTATTGCCAAAGAGTGAAGAAACCCCAAATCCTAAAAACTACAGACCAATCCTGCCTGCCTTACAACAACTTATAGAATTTTGATCTCAATAATAAATAAAAGAGTACATAAGTTTCTTGAAAATAATAATTACACAGCAAAAGGCAAAACATGTAGAAGGTACCATAGCAACGATCATTTTGAAAAATGTTTTAAAACCAGAATGAGTGCTCCAAAGCAGAAATATCAAATATCATAAGAAAGATTCTGTTCAAAATGTAGTTGATGAAGAAACAGAGCATGTGACTTCTGAATTAGACATGAATTAGACGTATGTGTTTTCTGTGGGAACAAACTATTCAAGTGGTGATATTGAAATAAGTATTGGAGGAGTTTTAAAAATTCCACTGATCATAGATTCAAGGGCTAGTATATATGTGATGGGAAGAACACAGTGGGAACATCTAAAATTACAAAATATCAAATGTAATTCTAAAGTAACACCAAGGAAGTTTTTGCATATGGAAATAGACAACCATTAACAGCAGCAGGGTGTTTTACAGCAGTCGTAGAAATCAATAACAGATTATCATCATCATCATATTCGGTTTAATATCTGTTTTACATGCCAGCATGTGTTGGATGCTTTATTGAAATCAACTTCCAAGTTATCCTATCATTCACCAGGTCTCTGCTGACACCTTTTTGTTTGAGATCCATCCTTATCACTCCCTCCCATGTTTTTTTTGGTCTTTCTCTGCCAGTGGTTCCTGTTACCTTGATTGTTCTNAGAACTGAGCCTGTCCTTCAGACTTAAATTTGCACATCCATCTTATCATTCTCATGTCATTTTGCTCCATGCGGCTGACATCTTCAGGTTTCACTGGCCAAGTTTCACTGCTATACATCATTGTGCTATGTACACATGCCTGGGAGACTCTACCTTTTGTAGGTAATGGGAGAGCTGTGCTGGTTAACAATGGCATCAGCTCCCTGAACTTACTCTGTCCACTGTTAACCCTTGTTGTTACACTAACACCAGCTCCTCCCTCAGCTCCAAGGGTATCACCAAGGTAGCAAAACGTCTGGACAACTTCAATTTCCTCACCCTCCAAATGCACTTTCCATAGGTCTAAGTCACAGGTTGCCTCTCCTTCTATGCACCTCTTGCACTCAAAATGGTTACTTTCTGTCAGTTTGCCCTTTATTCCATTGCACCATTTATGTACCCAGTGCTTGCAAGTACCAGAATAGATCGTGTGTAGCAGAATTCATTGTTGTTGAAGAGAAAGGTCAGACATTAGTAAGTAAAAATCAGCTATTGAACTTGGACTTTTGTGCATTAACATACCAAATGAACATAGTGTGAATCAATCGAGCAAATTTGTGACAAATATTCAAAGTGTTTTGATGGTGTCAGCAAATTAAAAATTTTCAGTTACACATTCCGACAAATGAAAATATTCAACCAGTAGTTCTACCTGTAAGAAGAATTCCATATGAATTGAGAGAAAGGTTAGAGAAAAAGCTTGAAGAACTAGAACATTTAGATATTATTGAAAAAGTAAACAGGCCAAGTAAATGGTTTAATCCAGTAGTGGTAGTGGCCAAAGAAAATAAGACGGATATAAGACTTTGTTTACATTTGAGGAGAGCAAATGAAGCAGTACTTAGGGAGAGATACCCTATTCCAACAACAGAAGAATATTTTCAAGATGTTAATAATTTTACTGTGTTTTCAAAGCTAGACATAAAAATGGCATATCGCCAAATTGAATTAGATTAGGAGTCAAGAGAGATAACTAAATTTATGAGTCATAAGGGAATGCATCACTACAAAAAGTTATTGTTTGGAGTTTCATGTGCACCAGAAATGTACAACAAAGTAATATCACAGACACTTGGTGACTTGAATGGAGTAAATAGAATTTTTGATGATATTGTCATACATGGAAAGAATGATCAAGACCATTGTAAAGATTTAGAAGCATTAATGTCTAAATTAGAAGACGTTGGACTGACATTGAATCTGGAGAAGTATAGATTTAGGATGAGTCATATTGACTTTATGGGTATAGTGCTATCAAAATATGTAATTGGTGTAGTTGACAGCAAAGTTAATTTTCTGAGAACCGGTATGACTTTATTGGAAACAAATCTTTCTCTCTCCTTTTCTTTCCCTCTCTCTTTTTCTTTCTCTCTCCCCCCCCCCNAGTCATAAGGGAATGCATCACTACAAAAAGTTATTGTTTGGAGTTTCATGTGCACCAGAAATGTACAACAAAGTAATATCACAGACACTTGGTGACTTGAATGGAGTAAATAGAATTTTTGATGATATTGTCATACATGGAAAGAATGATCAAGACCATTGTAAAGATTTAGAAGCATTAATGTCTAAATTAGAAGACGTTGGACTGACATTGAATCTGGAGAAGTATAGATTTAGGATGAGTCATATTGACTTTATGGGTATAGTGCTATCAAAATATGTAATTGGTGTAGTTGACAGCAAAGTTAAAGCAGTTTCAGAATTTAGACGGCTCAGGACTGTGTCAAAAGTAAAAAGTTTCTTTGGGCTAGTTAACTTTAGTGTGTGAATTATCTCTAATTTGCATATATGTCAGAACCACTATGTAAATTGACACATAAGGGTGTACCATTCAAATGGGAAAAAGAACAACAATACAGTTTTGATAGTCTTAAGAAAGAATTGGCAAATGCTAAGAACCTAGGATATTTTGACCTGAAGGATAAGACAAAGGTAGTTTGTGATGCAGGGCCACTTGGTTTACGATGTGTGTTGATTCAAGATAATCAGCATGGAGAGTCATCTACCATCATGTATGCAAGTAGAACTTTGACAACTTTTGAACAAAAATGTAGTCAAACAGAAAAAATGCATTGTCAATAGTTGAGGCTTGTGAGAGATTACATTTGTACCTGGTTTGAGTTGATTTGAACTCTTAAGTGACCATAAACCATTAGAATTCATATTTTCACCAAAATCCAATCCATGTGCTAGAGTTGAAAGGTGGATGCTAAGACTACAACCTTTTGCATGTGAAGTGAAACACATTTCTGGTAGTAATAATATTGCAGATGCTCTTTCATGATTAGTTCCTGATTCAAAAGTGTCTGCAGATCAAGATGATTTTTTGGTGCCCAAGAATATGTTAAATTTGTTACAGTTGAGTCTACTCCATGTGCATTATCTACAAAAACAATAGAATGTGAATCTAAATATGACAAAGAGTTGAAACAAATCAGAAACTGTATATTGACTAAAAGATGGCACAAATTAGAAAACAAGAGTTATCTTTCCATACAACGTAAATTATCTTGTGTTGGGTATTCGATACTACATGGTACCAGAATAGTGATACCCAAATCATTAAAAAGCATGTACTGTGTTTAAGACATGACTCACACCCAGGAATAGTGGTTATGAGGCAGTGACATAGATCTAAAGTATGGTGGCCACACATGGACAAAGATATTTTAAAATATTGTAAAGCATGTTATGGGTGTCAAATTGTCAGTCAGAACTACACAAAACATGAACTGAGGGATTGCAGAGAATTACCTAGTAAACCATGGGAAAATTTAAGTGCTGATTTTATGGGTCCATTACCAGATAATGAAAGTTTGCTTGAAATAGTTGATTAATTTTCTCAATGGATGGACATTTTCATAGTGAAAACAGCCACTTCAGAAAAAGTTATGGAATGTTTACAGAGTTTATTTTATATTCATGGTATATCAATATCATTACAAACTGATAATACTCAATGCTTCACAAGTAAAGAAATGAATGAATTTCTTACCTTTAAGTATTGAACTGAGAAATACAACACCTTTATGGTCACAGGCAAATGGGGAAATAGAGAGATTTTTCTTGAAAAGACTTAGAATTGTGCCTGTTGAAGGAAAGAATTTGAAATTTGAACTTCAGAATTACCTTATGTTGTACAGATCCACAGCACATTCAACTATGGGCATTTTGCCTGCAGAAATATAATTCAAATGACAGAGCAGAACAGAATTTATTTTTACATTTATTAACATAATCCAGATGATCAAGAAATGAGATTGTGGTAATGGAAGGAAAGGGAAAGGACAAATTTATGGTAATATTAACAGAAACACAGAAGAAAATGATGTCAATGTTGGTGATTCAGTTTTATTTAGACAGAAAGAGCAGCATAAATTAACTCCTTCATTTTATCCAAGTCCTATGAAAGTAGTGAATAAAAATGGTAATAGTGTTGTTGAGTCAGAAAATGGTGTAAAATATTCTAGAAATGTGTTGCATGTGAAAAAGTTTCATTTTGAAAAAAGTGAATCTGAGAATCAAAGTGAATCTGAAAGTGTTAAATATAGGTCAGATGCAAAAGCTAGTGTAAATGCTGAGCCAAATGTGAATTTCATTTTTGAAAATCTGAAAAATCATAATGTGGGAAATGAAAATATAGCAAAGTGTCGAGATCAGAAGCAGCTATCAATTTGCAAGGAGGAAAAGGAGACAGTAAGCATACAGAATCAGAATCGTCATCATCTCCAGTGAAAGGAAAAATGAAAGCAAACTTTCAGAGACCAGTTTGAGGGAGTAAACTGCCTGAAAAGTAATCTGACTATATTATGAAATAGAGTAGATCTGTAACATTATGATAGTTCATCATTATTGTAATATAGACAGAGTAATATAGATATGGGTTAGGATGAACTATTGACTAACATTTTCATTTTGCATAAAGAAGGTTAATTAGTCTGAACACTTACTACAGTGTTGATGTTTATTTTGTTCATATGTTTATACACAAAGTAAGTGTATCTATGTTAAAAAATTACAGGTCGTAATTCTTAGAAATTGAACATTATTTAGTTATGACATAATATGATTGGGGGCTATAATATTGGTTTTATTACTTATAAAAAATATAGGCCATTACAGTTTATCAGTCTGTATTTGAGAGATAAATGATCATTTTAGATTATTCTATGTAATGAGTATTTTTAGAATAATAAGAAGAGGGATGTGGTGTTTTATTACACTAGCAACTGTAGTACTTTGATTATTGTTACTATATTGAAAACGATATCAGTATTGAACTGTGGGAAATAAATAATATGGCTGATAACATGTGTTAATTTAATTTGCTGACTACCAAATCTGATATCAATGGCCTAGAGCCAGATAATTTAATGCTGCAGGAAATGAAAATAGAAAAGGAAATAGAAAGTTTTATGAGAGAAATCTCTTTGTTGGAAGAATTATGAGGTGATAGAAAAATAAGATCCATGAAAGCTAGGAAAGTAGTGAGAAAGTATAAAATTGAACAGAAGGAACAAATCCTCAGCACAAAGGAAGAATTAAAACAGAAACTTCAAGTTAAAGCCCATTATGTAGATTCAAAAAATTCAAAAAGGCCCCCATTACTTAATTCAAAAAATGTAACAAATTTTTCAGACAGAATAAGGTATTTGAAACAAACACTAGGAAATTCTACTGCAAAAAGGTACTCTATCCATAGAAGAAGTACCATCAGAGGATAGAATTAGAGAAGTTTGGAAGTCAATCTGAGGAAATGAGAAAGCCCACAATGAGAATGCCAATTGGATAAGAAAACCAGAGTATGATAACAAGGAATTACAAGAACAGGAATGGGAAAATATAAAGATTGAAGAAGTACAAGAGGCAATTAGAAAGTCACACAAATGGAAACCGCCTGGAATTGACAAATTACCTAATTTTTGGCTAAATGAACGTCCCTCCTTAAACTCTAAATTAGCATTAAACTTTAATAATATTACAATAAATCCAGATCAAACACCAACATGGCTTTGCCAAGGCACAACATATCTCATAGCAAAAAGTTCCAAAACTTACAAACCAAAAATCTGTCAACCTTTTACCTGCCTTCCCACCACCTATAAACTCTTGACCTCTATTCTTACAGAAAGAAAATACAAACACCTAGAATAATAAAACATCTTTCCTATTGAGCAAAAGGGTTGCTGCAAGGGCTGTTTTGGGTGTAAAGACCAATTGCTCATTAATAATATGATTCTGGAGAATGTTCACTCAAAACATAAGAACTTAAGTACAGCCTGGATTGACTGCAAGAAGGCTTTCAATGGTGTTCTGCACTCATGGACACTGAGAACTTTAGAAATATACAAAGTGTCACTGGTACTTATTAATTTTCTGAGAACCGGTATGACTTTATTGGAAACAAATCTTTCTCTCTCCTTTTCTTTCCCTCTCTCTCTTTCTTTCTCTCTCCCTCTCTTTCTCTCCCCCCCCCCTCTCTCACACACACATACACACACATACACACACATACACACACACAAAAGTGCAGAACACTCACTTCAAATATCATGAAACTTTAATGTGCAATCTTTCAAGTTGACTCCCTTTCCCCTATTCTTTTCTGCCTTGCACTCATTCCACTTTCAGAAGATTCTGAATGACACAGTCTGTGGATATAAGATCAATGATAGAAAAATAAAACACCTGTTTTTTATGAATGACTTAAAATTGTATTCTCATAATGATGGTGAACTTGAAGGATTATTGAAAAGTGCATGAATGCATGTAACGAGAAGATGAAAATTTGGTCAATATTCAATTAAAAGGGTTACTCAAAATGTTTTGCTGTGATCCCCCAAACATTTGGGTCTTAATATCAGGTTGACAGGTCAAGTAATTTGTTTTGGTAAATGCTTTGAATCATTGTCCTTTTTGTTGAAACAAACTTACTTTGCAGCAGTGGCAGATGTTGAATTGATATCCTGTTTTGCTGTCAAGTTTTATTTTTTTGCATGGGTTGTAAAAGACATAGTCTTATGTTAAATTTGAATTTTGGTAAAAATTCTTTAGTGAATTTCCTGACATTATGAGAATGGTCAATGTGGTATATTGGAAAATTAAATGGGTACAAAATTAAATGATCTCAATTCACTATTAACTCTTTAAGGTAATTCTTGGCATCTCTGTTACCCACATTGATAGAATTTTTATGTTTTCTTGCCCAATTTTTAGAAATGGACACTTAGGTTCCTCCCAGCCAGTGAGTGAAGCTGCAGATTTGGCCACAGAATGGGAAACTAAACTTATATATCATAAGCCTGTTCCAAAGTTTCCAACAATGACAACCCTCCAGTTTGAGTTGTTGCTTCTTGTATATCTGATGGCAGCCTTAGCTATACAGTATGTCAGTATATACAAAACAGTAAGTAAATTTGGTTGTATTGAGAGGATTAGTTTAAAAATGCCAGTTTCATCAAATATAATCACCTCATGTAAAATTGATATGATGCTTGTTTTTTGACTTTTCTGTGAGGTGGACTCCAGAAATCTAGAGCAACACTGCCTATCTTTGTTGTACAAAAATGGAATTTTACATTCATCTAGCCTTTTTTTGTTTCTCAACTAAAGAAAGTGCAATTTAGTCAAAATTTTTAAAAAGGCCATTTTAATGCATCATATTGCCATATTTAATTGCCCTAGTGGGATGGTAGGCTCTGGGTCACCTATTTTTACCAATATACTTGCCTACAAATCATGCTAACTGATAGCCATTTTAGTCCATAATAATATTTATCTATTTTTAAGATTTAATGTTGGTGGTTGCAGATATTTTGTTTGAAACCACTTCTTTTGAAGTTATTGCTATGGGCACTATTACAGTAAATTTTTAACCTTTAAATTGTTTTGTTTTGACAATTGCATAATGCAATAGTTTGGTATCTGCATAGCCAAAAATTGCTGTTAGGTACCATATCCATGGATAGCATTTTTTTAATTATGCAAAATGATAAGGAATTGGGTAAGTTTACTTGTATTGTTCCTGATAAAATTTAAGTAACATTGTGCATGAGTACTGTATCATTTACATATATTTTGGACTTAATTTTTAAGTTGTTTGGAGAAATGGATGGTCATGCTTTTCACTTGGAACCTGTAAATTAAACAATATTTACTAACCAGTCAAACACAATAGCTATTTATCCTGGTAAGGTATAAGAATCTGTTGCCCTGGTAAACAATCTTTGGAAATGTATATTAACATACAGTATAACCTTCTATTTACAATTTTATCTTTTTTTACATTAGAAAAGGTTGTCATAAGGGTCAGTGGACTTTTACTTTTGCATTGTTTACTGTGAAGGCATTGGACCCAGTATAGTTGTTAAAATACCGCATAACCTGATGAGAACAAATTACCTCCCATCCTGGCTATTTAACTAGAAAATGGGGTACTACCTCAAGTTGGTAAGACATTTAATAAGTATGGAAATTTGGTTGTCATTAAAACTTGTATTTTCAAAGTTAGGGCTAGTATTTTTTTGCAGTAAACATCAGTGAAAGATGAAAGGAAGGCTAAGTTAGAGGGATGAGTTGGTTTAATTCTCCTTTTTGAGTTAAATATTCCTAATAAATTATACAGTCTTGTTACTTGCCACACATTGAGAGTATTCATCGTTGGGGAGAAATTCATTTTGGTGGATTAAGAAGGTATTGATGGTAAAAGCAAGTGACTATTTATCACCCCAGTAGCTGCACTTCATGTTTTGATTTCTTTGTTTTCTATGCAGAACTACCATGTTGTTGACTACCATTTAATCCTATTTATCAGCCTTATACTGCTCAGGAGAGTTGCCTGGCTTGTTTTTGAGCAGGTAAGGGCCAAAATAGTTCTTGTGATTAATCTTCTTCTTAGTTGTCATGGTGCCCAAATACAAACATCTAAAAGCAGGTCTCGATTTTAATGGAAAATAAGCAAGTATGAATGGAAATATATTATTTTCAGCTATTTTCGCTAGTTTTTTACTAATTTTTGCCAGAAACCTATTTTCTCTTGAAAAAGCTATATTTTGACAATGTTGACCTGATCATATGGAGTTTACCAGACTGCACCAATATCTTATTTATTGCAACTTAACGAAAACCTTGTAAAGAACCTTTTATGGGTCAGATTTAACAATTCAGATTAAAATTTATTCCATTCATTTGTTATGAATTAAAAGACAGTTATTATGAAAGGTAAACGTTTCGAATAGGTAGGAAGCAGATATAGACAGAGAACAACAGTTAACAAATAACAAAAAGTCAAAAGTAAGAGGTTAGCACAGTAAATGATCCATTCGAAATAGAAGTGATAACTGTTGATAATGTAGCTTATTGATGGGTATTAATTGGTTTGAGAGAAAAGAAGAAATCGTGGGGTTAGGAATAGGAGCAGGAACATGGCTAGACATTATAAGAAATGTGGAAAAGGGAGGGAGGGGAGTGGTCTACATTTTATTAATCATATTATATTATGAAGCAGTTGAGCATACCTATGCTTTGTTCAAGGTTAGTTCAGGGTATTGTTAAAATCTGTCATTTTCATTGAATCGACAAAAACCATTTATTCTTGATTACTGGGGTAGAGTGAATTTTAACTTTCAAAAATGGATAGGCATGTTTATTCTAAAACGAAGAGAATGAAATAAGAAAATTGAATGGAATTATCATTAAAACTTACGCGCCAATACTGAATCCATTTCTTGGTGCTAATATTGGCACCTCTTAGCAGAGCACTGAGAGCATATCGAACACTCATTAATTTATGTTCATTTTACTGGTTTACTGGACCACAAAGCCATTTAAGGCTGGTAGTAAATCGGCACTTGTGGCAAGCGCCCATTTTAGATCAACCCAATCCTTCTTGTTGTATAATAGATGTTATATAATTCTTCTTATAGATGTTATATAATCCTTCTTATAGATGTTATGTTAAGGCAGGACCAAAGCAACTATTAGATCAAACAGATTAAAGAAAGAGTGTTGAAATCCGCATTCCAATAATCGTCATTTGTATTTCTCTGCACAGAAACTGGCATATACAAGGTCTTGTAGAAATATTAAAACAAAATTATTGGTCACAGATCAACGAAGACGAATGATAGGGCCATGGAAATTAAATATATTGAAATGTAAAACGATAACATTTTAGTATCTTTAATCATTTGACCTCAGTCTTTGAACAGGATTGAAAAAGGACTCATAGCCAAAAGGCTCAAGGTGTTTGCAGTTTTGTCAAATGCACTGTTGGATGCAACGTTCGAAGTTGTTAATAAAGTGGGCACATTCGTCTTGGGTGATCGCACAATGCTTCTTAATAGTGGTTCTCTTTAGTGCAGGAATGGTGCGAGGGTTGCCCCGGTATAGCTGGTTCTTAAGCAACCTCAAGACAAGAAATCTGGAGGCCTAGGTCAGGCGAGTGAGCTGTTCATTCCACGTCAACTATGCAGCACATGAGACGCTCTCCAGTCTTTTCACAGAGCCATGACATGGTAACAGCATTGTGAAAGGAACATCATTACGCTTGAGCCATCATTCCTCATCATTAAAACCCTCACGCTCCTCCTGCTCTCCCAAAAACTGCTTAAGTACTGAAATGTAACTTGTTATTTTTACTGCATTTACCAAATCATTTTGAAATGGAAATGGTCTTATGATGCAACGCTTCAAGGTGGCTCTCCACGTCTTGTACTTTTTTAAATGCAGAAAGCAATTAATGACTTTATGAAGGTTCCTACCATCCCAAAACACTCCGTTCTTGAGGTTGATATAATCTTTTAAGAGGAAGGCATTCTAGAATTTTGTTGGTCTTTTGCGAAAAGTAATGGCACAAGGCTACCCTATTTTTCCTATCGGCCTAGGTTAGTTGGTGCTTTGTTTGAAACCGGCAAAGAAAAAGTTTTAATTCCTTGATCAGAATACCCCGAACAGAAGATACAGAGATTGTAGCGTATTAAAGTGTATTGTTTCTCGCGCTGGTACTTTAAAGTTTATTCGTCTCATTGGTTAAGGAATTGTTTTTGGTTTGCATAGATAATGATCCCTAGCTTCTCATGCAAGCATAACATAAATCATTTTGAGTTATTTGTATAAGGTGGTGCAGAATTTTTATTCGACCAATCAAGTTTGGATTGCACCCATCTTTGTCAATTTCTTGCTACATATACGAAGATAATGTTTCCTTAAAGTAATTTTTATGCTTTACTATTGGGTTTTCACTATTGGGTTTTTACTTTCATTGGTTTTCACTCGCCCCTTGCAAGCCCAATTCAAACCTTTTCTGGCTGGTTGTTGAACGAAAAGACACATTTGTAGACAAATCAATAGAACGACAGTTCGATTTTACTGGACAATTAATTTTGTATCGACAACTACACTCCGATTGTATCTGATCTTTCTTCCTCTCCCTCTACAAAATTTTGTTGTTGGCGGTTTGTGTAATCAGTCCAATTTTACTGGTATAGCTACAGCTTACTTTCAAGGTATTCCAGATGAAAATTTGTGTAACACATTCTCGTTAGAGAAATATTTATCAACTGATTTCAGAAATTTATTAACTGTAATTGTTGTTACAAAAATACCAAACGAAGGGTTGAACCAAATTGCCCCGTTTTTTGCCCGTTTGTTTTTTTAAGGCTTAAAATTTAATTGAGCGTCATAATCGGATTTTTAAGGCGTCTTTTTTTTCGTTTTGTTAAAAGTGTTTTGGGGGGGATGAGCTTCGGTAAAGTATTTTCGAAAGTAGACCATTTTTTGCGAATGTTTGATGGATAATTCGAACAGATGTTTTTATGTAACAAATTGCCATCCTGTTTTTTTTGTGGAGACGGTATGTATCACTTACCAGACTAAAGCTTTTATCTGAAAAGTCCACCTGCTTCAGATATGTTGTGACTTTAATAAGAAAACCATTTTGCTCAACTATCTTATAGTTGAGCAAAATGGTTTTCCTATTAAAGTCACAACATATCTGAAGCAGGTGGACTTTTCAGATAAAGGCTTTTCTGATCCTATCAAGTCCTAGACCCGTAATTTTCCCAACTTAGGTTAATCTTTCGTCTCTTTCAATCTTGCTTCCCCCCTTTGTAATACCATTACAGCTGGTGTAAAATTGAAAGATCCGCTGGTTTGCATAATTCTGCCCCACCAAAATTTTTTATTGTCACACCAAATGAACAGCCTATTGACTTCTTCTTCAAAGGGTCTCCTTCGTTAAACAACAAAGATTTTATACAGTGGTTAATTATGCAGATTTTCTCATGCGAAATAGAATTTGGTAATACTGCCTCAGAAATCAACGGAGAGAATTCATTGATGTCAAATTGAGTAAAAAAGGCATCTGTTTTGTCATGGATCGCTTCGAAACATTTGATGAACTCGTCAGTGCTTTCCATTGGTTTAATTTCAGGTCATCACAAATTTCAGATTTATTTTCCTAAATGATCGATTTACTTACTTTTTCAAGTTATTTTTGGGAAGTTTGCCACGATAGGTTAGCTTGGGAATTCTCCTGATAGTGTTTTCAAGTGATGTTTGCTGGTGTTTTGGTGAGGCAATCGGCACGGTCCGAGGTATTAAGTTTTGTGGGAATGGACTTTGTTTCCAAATTTATGCTCTTTTCTGATGATACTGGAACTTTCCCATCGGTTTTGTGATGTTCTTCGTCAGGTTTAAACTATTCAACTACTGATTGAATTTTTAATGGGGTATTTGTTTAAGCTGACATAAAGGAGGTAGTTACTATTCTATGTTTTATTTTGAAGTATATAATTTTCAAATAGTGACAATACTTTTTTTCAGCCGGCATTATTGGCACAGAGCTGAGGTGGTTGAATAGTAGGATATTCCCAAAGAGCTCTGTGACCAACATTTTCTAGTTTGAAGTAATGAAATAACGTCTTTGTTGCTGTATCTGGTGTACTAGGTCAAGAAAATATTCTTGTGTACATTTGTTTTGTAGTATATAGAAGCCGTTTGTTTTGTAGGACCTTCCTTCACGTTGTTGTTTCTTGTCTTGTTTTAGACTTTAGCATCAGTAGTCGTGAAAACACCAACCTATTGGATCAAAGTTATATGCAAAGGAATAGTCCTTTTATCCCTAGTGGGTGTAACAATAACATCTTTTTGGCATGTTATTCAGCATAGCTACCTCGAAGATATACTGTTCTTATGCTATCCGTAAGTCTGCTTTTTTAGTATATTAAATAGTGAGTAAGATTAGTGGTTTAGATATAGTGGTCCATTCGTGGAGTTCTTTTAAATGGCCATGAAGGTGATAGAGCTGAATTTTTATAATGCTGCTGTATTTTCTTGATTATCTGTCCAGGGCATTAATGCATTTTGTACTTACTTTGATGTTTGTGACGAGTAACAGTGTAACATGGACAAGGACCGAACCAAGGTACCACCTAGCTCATTTTGAAAAACTTTACTGAATGAAAATATGGAGTCTTGATATTTTGAAACTGCGATCGATAAACAGGCCCACTACCACCATACATAACCGTTTCTTTGTTCAAACACATCTTCGTTGACGATTGCTCATTGCCAGTACTTTGAATTATTAGTCTTAACCTATCACATTTGTTGATATAATGCTGTTGAATACTACCATTCCCTATAAAGCATAACTATGCTTTACGGAGACTTCTACTGGGACTTTTACGAATATAGTCACAAGTGATAATGTTACCGTGAGACACGTTTGGAACACATTTTGTGTTTTACATCTTTTAACGGAATAAAAGGGGACATTAAAGGAGGTGTTAGGAATTGATGTGGGTGTTTACGAGGCGGGCTTCGGTATTGTTGCCAAACGTCAGGAGAAAATAAGTATGAACCTTTAAACGTTTACAGGATTGACAGCTTCGTCAATGTGGTGAAGGTAAAAGAGGAAAAAGCTAATGTTTTCTTTAGTACTCAAGCTTCAACCAACTTGTTATACTAAACAGAAGAACAAGCGTATATTGCTGCCCATGGTTGCAGATGCGAGACCGCTTTTGTAACTCTAGAAGCAGTAATTTTATTTGAAATAGGTGGGTCTGCATATGTAGCCTTGGTTTACCAAAAGATGGATCATCCTGTGTAAAGTTTAGACCAATTGGGAATAATTTCAAGTCTGACAGATCACCATCTAGGAATTTTGCAACAGGTCTGTTAAAATTAATAAAATTTCACAGTATTAAGCGGGCAAGAAATATGCGTATAAGAAATATGCCTATCCTGGAAGAAGGATGAAAGAAATCTCAGGCATAAGCTTGTGCCACCTGAAGCTTTGCCGTAGTAAATATCCAGGATGGATACTCCAATTTGACTTTGCTGTATGAAAACTGTAGTATCTTTTGATGATAATATAAAATTCAAACCCATCCACTTGGAGTCTTTATGAATAAGAACCATACATAAATAAGGCACAAAGTTTATGGATTATCACAAATTGGAGCATATTATAAGTTTGATTATACCAAGAAAGCTATATTTTTGGCTTTATGCTGCCTTTGTTGCCGTAGGCATTTTAATAATCGCTCCGCATGCCCCAGAATATCGCAGGTATGCGAGATCAAAGTGATGGCTTTTTCAATGTGGAAGTTGCAACTTATGCTTGTTTACTTCACTTTTTTTTCCTGTCCAAATATTCCGCACCGCCAAATATTTATTATAGTCAAGCCAAGGTAGATTGTACTAAAACGGTGTAGTGGTAAAAGCGCATTTGAGCAAATGAAGGCCTAAATTTATTTTTAAAAGTTTATGAGTATCAGGCAGTTGAAGAGTTCAGTAGACCCTTGGCATATAATCGCCACACTCTTATACCTTTTTGTAGCAGCATTTTTTTTCCAAGTGCATAATATTTCCCCTAATATCTACATCACTTTGAGAACTTCCTGTTATAAGGTTATGTTGCATCATTATAAAAATGCAGCTGCGATAGCATTGTGTTATAATTATCATTATTACGACAGTTTCACCTTATTAAATTTCTGCTAGAGTTATTGTAGCTTTTTCTGTGTTTTCCTGGTCGTTAGTTTATATAAACTAGAATTTACATGAAAGTATTATTGGAACCTTCAGCCGAGTGAACAAGTTTTTGAATTTCACTAGAAATCTTTTAGGCCGTTGCTCAATATACCTGAACTTTTTGTCAATTGACAATGACATCCAGAAAGGTGTTTTATTTGACATAGCCCTCAATGTCGGGACTGTCTCACATCATTTTGAATTACGTAGTGAAAAACTTTTAATAGTTAGACAGGTTACCTGGAGTTATTTGGGGGTACCTAGAGTTTTTTGACAACGAACTAATTTTTGTGTATAAAATTTTGGTTTGTGGAATATCCTGCCATACTGTCGTGATGGTCTTCGTGGACATCCTTGAACATGTTTGACGATCCGTTATCCTGAGTTGCGGGGTTCGCTCATTTTTTTTGTTCTTTGTTTTTATTCTGGAGTTTTGACTGTTAGATTTACCCGCCACACAAGTATAAATGTCGGACTCCGTGAGTTTTTTTTAAAGTAGAGGAATCAGGAATCTTATAGTGAAACAACGAGTGACGTTACTAGAGTGTTTGTGAAATTACAGTTGTATTCAGATTACTTTTGATTTTACTTGTCGAACATTGATGCCTCTTGATATGCTGATTTGCAAGATAAATGGGCGACAGGATTCCAGGTCATCTTTTCCAAATATGATTAAACAATCGTGCTAGGTTTGCCCCACCCCCCACCATCCCTCTCTCTCTCTCTCTCTTTTGGTTTCATATTTGCAAAATGCATGTAAATTATGTATTTTGGCAAATATTTTGAAACAACCGATAGTTTTCTTTTAGATTGAGAGGATAGTCACCCAGCTTTAGATTTGTTACGGATTTTTAGTATGACCGAATCGATTATATCAAACTTCATCATAATATGTTAGGTAACTTGTTACAGGCAACCAAATATGTTTTCCCTTCAATTCAGATTTGGTGTATACCTCTGGACGTTCGGCTTAACACTAAATCCATATGGTCACAAGGTCCTTGTAAAGCTTTCTCATCATCAAAAACAGGATGTTCAGGACCTGATAACAAACAACAGTTCACTTCTGCTGCAGGCAACTTTACCTGGACATAACAACCACCGTCAGTCCGGTAGCTCTTCGGTATCTCCAAATAAGTCTAGTCTAAAATGGAACAATGGCAATGGAACAACAAAGGAAGAAGAAAAGGGAAACGAAAGTAAATGTCAAGGTTCTTCGTCAGCGGAAGTAAACTGTTGTGAAATGGAACACTGCACATTAGCACCCGAAAGTGTTAGGTACGAAACTGAAAGCTTGAGAACTGACTTTAACTTAAGAATAAAACAAGCTTTTTTCAACTCTGTACTCAGTGCGTATTATGTTGGTTTCATACCTATCAAGTTTACTCAGGTAAGTTAACTTTTTCTTGGTTTTCAAATTTTTCTGTAAATGAATTTTCTTTTTTGAAGTACAGTTATATTTGTTCACGTATTCTTGTTTAGAATTTGGATTTAGATTTTTTTGTATGCAAATACTATTCATCGAAGTTTATCATCAAACCATTTTTGCTAAAACAGAAATGATAAAATGTTTTATTTGTTTATCTTCTAAAATAAGTTTTTTAATCTCTTCCTTTGCATTTGGCTCCACCCCACTTGTTCTCGGCTCCTGGTAAACCTTGAAGTGCAACACAATATATAGAAAAGACAAAGATAAGCCAAATTTCTATGTTGACACAAAAGTTGAAAGTTAGGAGCAGAATTTGGATTTATCGAGTTACAGACATCTCTGAACTCTATCGGGATGAGTTGGAGGGAGAGGGGCACTCGTCCAGCTTNTGGATTTAGATTTTTTTGTATGCAATTAGAATTCTGTTCATTTTGGTCGAAACCTTTTTCGCCGGTACTTAGCTGGAAAAAGATATCACCAGGAATCACAAGACAACACAACTAATCTTACTTGAAATACTATTCATCGAAGTTTATCATCAAACCATTTTTGCTAAAACAGAAATGATAAAATGTTTTATTTGTTTATCTTCTAAAATAAGTTTTTTAATCTCTTCCTTTGCATTTGGCTCCACCCCACTTGTTCTCGGCTCCTGGTAAACCTTGAAGTGCAACACAATATATAGAAAAGACAAAGATAAGCCAAATTTCTATGTTGACACAAAAGTTGAAAGTTAGGAGCAGAATTTGGATTTATCGAGTTACAGACATCTCTGAACTCTATCGGGATGAGTTGGAGGGAGAGGGGCACTCGTCCAGCTTAAAAAAACCCAGTACTTCTTGTCAGGATTGATAGACATTCAAAGAGGCACGAAATTTTGTAATAAAGTATTTCAAAAAATTTTAAATGAGAAAATATTACCGAAATGTGTAGTACATTTGATAAAGGTAAAGCTGTTGTCGATCGATGGAGCCGAACAATGAAAACAAAAATGTGGACGCATTTCACTGTTAAAGGTAATACACAGCATCATAATATGCTACTTAAATCAGCAAAAAATACAATAACACTAAATATAATTTATTGAAAATATAAAAGCATCCAAGGAAAAGAATGAAGGAATTGTTTTTTTCAATATATGCGGTGATATGAAACCAGTAAAACAGAAATCTAAATTGAGAATAAATGATAAGGTTAACATATCTAAATATAAAAGAAAGACGTTTGATAAAGAATGCACAGAAAACTGGACAGAACAGATTTACGTAATGTCAAATATCCAACACACCAACACTTTATATCGTATCTTGTCGATATTTTACATATGCCTATAAACCAGATCAAATATAAGATCGTTACGAAAAGAGCACTCAAACCAGTTCATAAAATAAATCTTTAAAAATCTTCCAGATAGTGAAGCAAAGAAGGTAGTCAATAGTTTTACAGGAGATCTTGGTTCGCAATATACTAAGGCAAATAAGGGGTTTGTATGTAGAGACTGCAATACTATTTGTTGTCTCTGGACCTCTGCAATGGCTGAAAAGAAGAATGTTACAATCGATCATAATAATGACGTTTATTGAATAATAGAGCAATTACTCAATCGATTATTTTCAGACCACAAAAGTATGAATAGGTTTGTTGTTTCACAATCCATTCTGAAATGTTTGCAACTAATAGAAGCATGCCATGGCAAAGGTGATGTATTACATGGTTGCAACATAGGTGGTATATATGTAAGTAAACCTTGAAAAGTATTTAGGAATAAAACGGATGTAAAATTCAGTACTGAGAGGATAGGTAAGGCATATGTCACAGACAATAATTTGGTAAGCATTACAGGGAGAACATTGATTTTGAAAACTATCAGTTCGAAAGTGGTATTATTATTATATAAGATTTTCTTTTGGTTTGCAATTTATACAATTATCCACCGAGTCACCCTGGTGACCTTAGGTGGGTAAAGGTTTTAAAAAGAATGAGACAAGTTTAATGTAGATAAAATTCAAATTGTGAGAAATTTACGGAGAATATGAGCCGTGCTAGTAAGGACGATTTTCTGAATTTCTTGGAGCTTATGTTCGCCTGGCACTTTCGAGATGTATTTTTCAGTTCCCTTCTTGAGCATTCCAAGTGCCCCGACTGTGACCGGCACAGTCGTGGCTTTTAAGTTCCACATCTTGTATTTCAATTTCCAGGTCTTTATTTTTGCTGAACTTGTCAAACTCCTTAACTGCGATATTATTGTCAGAGGGGACACTCATATCAATTAGTGTACACAGTTTGTTCTTTTTAT
>RDPX01000573.1:72136-167721 GCA_003991215.1 Morbakka virulenta | reverse complement strand
CATGTCGATTTCTGACCACTGTTCTGGCTTAACGTTATTATTAAATAGTTTATTGGCAAAATCGAGGAGTATTTCGTCTAGGTCGCATCGTTTTAGAACTTCTGGCGGAATGTTATCGGGTCCGGATGCTTTACCTTCACGTAAGGTGCATTTGGCTTGTCTCAATTCATCGAGTGTGAATTCGTTGTCGTTTATATGGCAATCATTTAGAACTTTTGTTAGGTCTCCTTCAGGCGGAAGTTCTAGTAGGACTGGTTCGTTGCCAAGGAGGTTGCTGAAGTGTTCGAACCATTTATTTATGCGGTCTTCTTTTGAGTTGCCCTTCATTATTCCTTGCTTGGCTGAGTTTCGCCCGGTTATGGGGTTGATTAGTTGCCAACTCTCTCTGTGCTTTCTTTTGTTGTCGGCACTCTCTGCCTGGTTAATCATTTCATCGAGTTCTTGTTCTTGGATATCGTCGTGCATTTGTTTTAATTTAGATTTTTCTATTTGAAGTTGCTGCTGTAGTTTTGTAGTGGGGTTGTTGGTATAGGCTGTGAATGCGTTTTGCACTGCTTCTCGTGTTTCGTTTATCCTTGGATCATTGGCAACATTCTTACGTTTTTTTTTACTTTCAGTGGTATGAGCTTTTTAGTGGCTTCAGCGTTGGTTTGAATGAAATGACCGTACTGTCCTGTGATGGTATTGTCTTCCATACAGAGTTCAGAGTAACGATTTCGTACGGTAATTGTGTAGATTTCTTGTTGATTGCTGTCTTGAAGAGATGTCCAGTCGTATAGTTTCTTTTTTGGGGATGATTTTGTCATGTGTAGGCTGAGTTTGATTTTTGCTGTTAGGAGACGATGCTCGCTTCCAAGACTGCTAAAGGAGTTGTATGCTTCACAATTATGTAACGAATTTTCCATTTTTTATTTATCAGGATATAGTCGATCTGTGTTTTACAATTATTCAAATCTGATATGCAGGTCCAAAGTTTGCCCCTTCGCTTCTTAAAAGTAGTGTTTGTGATCAGTAGGTTACATTCTGTTGCATGGTCGAGTAATAATTTGCCGTTGCTGTGAGTTGTTTCGTGGTATGTATATTGAACCGATTTCTTGCCTAGATGTGCGTTGTAGTCACCACATTCAATTATTATGTGATGTTTGGGTACACTGTTCACAGTGTTAGAAATAATGTTCTTCTGCATTTTCGCTGCCTTCTGTTGGGGCGTAGTGGATGACGAGTGTTGTTTTTGGGTTGCCGTTGAAGATGGCGGTGATAATTCTGTTATTGACTTGTCGTACATCGGAAAGTGATTGTTCGACTTTCTTGCTGATTAGCAGTCCAACACCTCCGCTGGCTGCTCCGTTTGAATTTCTCCATGCGCTTGATGTTATCAGTGTGCAGTTGTCTAGTGATTGTATAAGGACGGGATCATCTTCATGGAATATTTTATGATCTACTATACCGAGAATGTCTAAATTACAATTATTGAAGTTGTTGGCGAGTTCTAAAAGTTTGTCTGAGGTTCTGATTGTTCTTACATTGAGTGTTGCGATCTGAATATAAGTTTTGCATCTGAGCAGTGGGTTCCCTTTGTTCTTGCTATTTTCCGGTGTTTCCCTTCCTTTCGGGTTTGAGGAGGCACCATCATTTGTCCTCGGGTTACAAGGAGTAGCAGGAGTTTCGGGGAGGGTGTTAGCAGGGGCTTTAACCCTGGTGCTGTTTTGTTTTGTCTTCATATTTGGGTTTCAATTGCTCTTTACAACACGGGGCGCAACTCCACATGTTGTAGCAGTGTTCTCTGACTGAACTGGTTGATCCTGACCGTTGACCGTGTGATTGTGGCTCATCCGCTCAGCATCGAATACAATTCACCGTTGATCAAGTTGATTCTTCCGCTGAAATTGAACATCCACCACGCTGCATCCCGCGGCTTCACCTGTAACCCTAGGCAGGGTGGCAACCGGGTACTATGCCTTGCCAAAGGGCAGCCCGGGATTTTGTCCGGCACTGCTTATTCACCATATTCAACCTGGGGAGCCAACTCCCATCCACCGGCAACCTGGGGAGCCGGTGGATGGGAGTTGTCATCACCACACCACAAAGGTAGAAGAAACTTTGTACATTTCTAGTGTCTTTAAAATCCAGGAATGCGGAACACTGTCAAATGCTTTTTTATATTCAATCCAGGCCGTGCTTAAATTTTTGTGCTTAGGATGAGCTTTTGAAGAATCATTTTATTTATGACGAGTTGGTCTTTACAACCATATGAACGTATTATTATTATTATTATTATTATTATTATTATTATTATTATTATTATTGCGAATAAAGGATAGGCATTTCAGTTTATAAAAAACTGTTTTACAAATGCGTCCTACGAAGGGTGTAAAGGGTGTATATACACTGGTCAGGGTGGTAGCAAAACGAATAAGCTCTATAAAATGGTACAAAAAGCGAAAAATGTGATAAATAAACTAATACAACGCTACAAACATTTTTGGAGCACGGTAAGATATCAGCATACTTCAAAGCTATCGATAATAACCTAAAATGACCTTTATTAAATCATATGTTATCTTAACCCAACAAGAGTGAAGGTCAATATTGATTGTTGTGACCAATATACGAAGGGTAATAGTTATAAAATAGTTAATTTCAAATATGATCACAAGAAAGAGAGTTATAGAGTGTGTAAAGACATGGCATAATGTCAACCCAAGATAGCAAGGGTAAGGAAATATATAACACTGGATTTTTTTCTGGAAGAAATGAAGGGAAATGAATGCAGGATTAACAATATATGGTTTGAAAGAAAGAGGTCTTCGAAACATTTATACCAGCTTTTTGCGTAACTGTTTACAATTATCAAGGCAATGACAACGACGAGCTGTACACGAGCTGTTATACAATGGCCCAAGAAGAGCAACAAAATTTGATTACATGCACATTAACTTAACAACATAAAAATAAGATATAAATATTTCAACAAAGAAATCCTAGCAAATGTTAGAAATGATTAATAGTAGGTTTAATAATTACGAAAATGTAAAGGTTTACAAAGTTGCATTTGACAATAATATGGTCCATGTAGGTTCGACATGTAAAGAAATATCAACAAGACTAAAATGTCTCTTATCAAACAATAAAGGTCAAGTCTATCAACATAAGGACAAACACCCTGAAATAGAATTGATTATTAATGCGCCTGTTTACGATGAAAAGAATCTTGAGAAAGTCAAATGCAGATACGTTGACGAATATGCTGAAAAATATGGAAAACGCTTGTTAAACATTAAATCAAATCCAATAAAAAAAAGTGGAAAAAGTAAAATATCCAATTGATATTGAAAATAAAAAAAAAATTGACAGATATGATTAGTCATACTTGATAAAAAGCTAATCATAAAGGACGATACGTCAAAGAGACATTTTGACACTATAACCGATGAGAAAAGATCTAAAACAATAGCGAGATATGAAAAAACACCAAAAGATAAAGCACTAAGAAATATCAATGATAAGAAACAAGCAATAAATGAACCGACAATTTACTTCCAGTAAATTGTTTTATTATTAAAAAATATTTATTTAACATAAATTGTTTTACAAACCTTATCGTTAAATTTTACTACAAAGTTTACTTGAAAAGTTAAATCATGCTTTGATTAACATAAGATGACTTAAGTTGTTAATGGCATATTTATGCTATTGCTTCCCGTTTAAGTATGTTTGTTATCATTGAAAGGTATTTGATGCCAATTATTTTCTGAGTTATACTATTATGGGAGCCTGCGCTATGATTAACTGAAATGATTTAACGTAAGATGATTCGAGTTGTTAATGGCAATATAAACACTTAATGTAATATTATGAATCAAATGCAAAAGAATCAACTCAACTTTGCTTTTTCGGGGGTAGAATACAAATTAATCAATTTTTCAATTTCATCAAAAATATGAAACATTAAAATCACAAATTTTAATCGAAAACGACTGTATGTGAAAGAAGAAACGAAGTCACAGCAACGCAGAGAAAGAAGCTAGAAAATTTATCAGACTAGCAAAACCGATCAATGTTTAAAGTACATAATTATGCTAGATTACTAGACATCAACATCATTCCACCAAAATATATCCTGTATACATTGTCATTAGGAGGAAAAAACTGCCCTTGCAAGCTTTGATTCAAGAGATTTTTGGCTGCAATTGGTGTATTACTCAAGAAACTAATATATCGCAGAGGTATTCCAGACAAAAGTTCACATGCCATTTGATATCGACGCCACAACTTTTTAAGGAAAACACCCGGGATATGTGTGATGAAATCAACCGCCTATGAACAAAAACTGTGTTCTCAATCTTACACAATAACCCCAAAATGACTGGCAGTACAAAGAATGCAGAGTTTTGTTGAAAGGAAGAAGAATGAATTAATGGTACACTGAATAATTTATAAGTCAGTGAAAAGATCGACGTTTATTTAAAGAAATTATATCGGTTGGAGGTCAGTTGATAAGCTTGTATAATGTTTCTGTCAGACCAGTCCTTTCGATGCCATGCTTACCTTATTACAGAATAGCTGATCAACTCACAAAGAAGCTGGCTGTTGTCCTCCAACCAAAAATTGATTGTTCTTTAAAGAGAACTTTTGAACAACTAAAAAGGACCTTCATAAAGTTTTTTCATTTGACATCAGTTTCCTGTATATAAACGTGCCTGTCAATGAAGCTATTTAAGAAGCAGGAGACTTTTTATTCTCCGGTGGAAGTCGCCATGCACCGGAATTTAACACAAAGGACGAGTTCAGTAATAAAGAGCTAACAATCAAGATATGAAAACTTTTTCCATAGTTATTATTTATTATGGTAACAGTTAATTGGCTTTGATTGTTGTTGTGTCGCAATTTAATGGTTATATTGTTTAGGACCTTTTATTCATTTGTCTCGAATGACCGTGCTTTGTGTTTTATTGCCTGTTAGCTTCTTGTTTGTAAAAGTAGCACGTTTTACTTCTTGTGATTTTGAACTGATGCTAAATGCGTAGCTTCAAAATTAATATTTAAATGCTTGCATTGCAGATGTCTTATGTCTTTGAATTTTTACCTTTGTTTTTTATGTTAAATAGTAACTTACCCACTAACAACTGTTGTCCTACCTATTACCATATTGCTGACTCCCCACTCTGGTATCACACTTTCAGAAGGGACTTGATAACCTTCAACCGAGATGTTTTTTAAATTTTATTTGTTTCTTTCAGAATGGGTTCATTTTCTTTGATGTGTGGTGGTCAGCACAAAATGTTCTTTTTGTATGGATTAACTCATTTATTATGCTTTTAAGCCAGTTGATGCCGTTTAGCTATTTAGATGGTCTGTATCGCTGTGCGACTCATCTCGGTTCTTGGAAAAAATATAAAGGACAGAGAGATACACCTTACGTGTAAGTACTATGGTTTCCTCAGATTTTAGATTTAAACATTTGTAGTATTCCCGTTTTTATCACCAATGCCTTACCTTCACCTTTTACTCAGTCTTAAAAGCCGATAAACTGACGTAGTTTGTTTGTGAAATGGCTTCAGTAGTGTATCACTTTATGAATCCAGCTGTACAGGGTTTACTATTAATATAACTTTTCTATTTGACCTAAATAAGTGCATTCGTCCCATTTTAGGCGGATGTTTTAACAACAAAATAGTGTAGTTTTTGTAAGGGTAGTAAATAGAGATTTTCTGTGAGGTTGTGAAGAATTTGTTTAATTCGTATGTATGTTGCGGTATATCTGTGCATTCGTAATGTAACATACGTAAAGATTTTGAAAATAAAATTTATACATGATCCACTTTTAATTACGATCAGCTGTTAAAACATTTCTTTCTTATCTGAGCCCATTCAGATGAAATTTGTAACTGATTGATATATGACTAGGATATATACCGGCGAGACAATGCGACTTATTTTTCTGGCATTTTCCAAGCTAAATTCTTGCTCTAAACGAAACGGAGTAGGAAGCTCTGAGCTGTTTTTGGTAAACTGGACATAGTCTCTTAAATTCTTGTGGTTTTTGCATAGATGCCAGCAATAGAAAGTCCCGTGGAATACTTGACAGAGTGAATTTTTCGTTGCGTGTTTAACCTGGATATTTGTCAAATAGATAATGTTTATATTTATGATTTCCACTTTTGGAAATGTTTCATAGTTCCGCGCAGGACTGTGTTCAGTTGCCAACCACCAAGAATACTAAACAGCAGGTTTGATTGAAGTGGAGCTCTGGCAGTAATCTCTTGCTTCATGTTTAGTTTTTGTTTGTTTTGCCTTTTACAAAGTAAGTTGTACTTTTTTAGTGGAGGTTACCATAGTTGAATTAGCACAGTGTTTTGTTGACCAAAGGCAATGGTTAATATGACTTTTACCCCAGCTTGTTGAGGTACCACTAAAATGAGGCAAAGTGATGTGTAGGTTTAACAGTGGTTTTTGATAGCTGGATTTTCAGTAGCTCCTCCTTGTTTTCGGCCATACTATTGTCAATAATGTCGAGTGCTTTTAGTTGCTAGTCATTAGCAAAAATTCTAATGCCCACTTGTGCCGTGTATTTTATTTTTACAGTAATCAGAGTAAATCTGTAATTGTGTTTATAATACATGTTTATCTAAGACCATTTTATTTAGAGAGCAAATACGGTAGAACATTTTTGGAATATAACTGATAAAATTTTTCTGTAAAATTATTTACTTAAAAGCGGAGCTCTTTGAATATTGTCATAGATGTCGATATCACTGATTTTGTAAGGATGCCATGCAGAAAACCACCTGAAGTTCGATGATGCATGCATTTTAACCGTACAATATTACTTTATCCCCTGGTGTTTTTTTAATTACGTCGTTATTTTTCTAACGTCGTACTTACATTAAGATTGATTTACTTTGTATTTTCATTTAGTTGGTCTCCCTTGAATGTGTGGCCGCAGAGTATACTGGTGAAACATAATAAATGTGTTTATAAGGCTATGGGAAAACAAAATGTGGCTATTCCTGGTGATTCCCATCACTCTAAGTTTTACGTGAGTATATGGCTTAGCGTTATTAATCTATTTTAATTGCGGGAAGAAATTATTACAAGGACTTTTATACTGTAAGTCTCATTTTGTACCGCACATTCTTGAGTTGTTGTTAACCAAACGTCCATCAATTTTAGAACAGGTTTCCGTGACTGCGTATGTTGTTCTTGGTTCTTAGTTCTTAGTTTTAAAGACATGATGCTGTGTGCCTCAGGGAATGTTTTTGCTGTTCCTAACATTTATTTAGTAATATATTCACGGTTTGGTGCGTATCCGCACAGAGAATGAACATGGCAACAATATTTAAGGATATAAGAAATAACTATTGTTATTTGTTACTACACATCTCACTTATTCTCCGTGATCTTAAGGGACAAATACATAAAATATGAAAAGGAAGTTGGCGTTGTCACATACCCGAATCAAGGAGAGTTCCTCAACAAAAGAGACGAACTAATTTTAAAGTGCCTACACCAAATTAGGTTCTTACCAGTAAATAGTGACACTAACGACTAATCCCTGTGGACTTATTTGTGCAATAACTTGTTCTGTCTAGTGAATATTTATGTATTTGTGGCTAGAGATCGCAGGATGCGGGCAACGTTGAGTAGCACAAAACAGTCGTTATTTTTTATGCACTATATATATATATATATATATAAATACATACACGCACATACACACACACAAACAAACACACACAAACAAACACACACATACACACACATACACACAAACACACACATACACATATATATATATATATATATATATATATGTGTGTGTGTTTGTGTGTGTATGTGTGTGTTTGTGTTTGTGTGTGTGTGTGTGTGTGTGTGTGTGTGTGTGTGTGAGTGAGTGAGTGAGACTCCATTTGTCAAAAATGTTTTTTCGGAGGACTATGAGAAGCACTCGGGGACAACTCAGGGTATGTTTTTCAGTTCTTGGTTTACAGGAAGAAATTAATCACATGTAACTGCATAAACGTAGTAGGTACAAAATAATTATATTCATCCATTTTAGTTATTTTATATTGATATTACCTAAATGATATCCCCTCATTAAGGAAGGTGATAGGCTCTTGAGGTACCAGCTCCTGAATTATTAAAAATGTCAGTTGGAAAACCAAACATGGAACAGAAGTTTTCGGATAGTGTTAATAGTTAATTTGCTTGTGGATCCCTGTGGTTCCACTGCACGACCCAAGTCAGGATAAAGAAGGGTTAGGCGTGGGTCATCAAATTATGCCTTAAGGTCCTATCATTCCTTGTATGGAAACAATGGGGGGAGAAAGGGCTGCCACGGAGAAAAAAATTGAAGCAGACCAGGGTACTGGGCTAATGAACTATGAAGACTAGAGTTGAAAAGACATTTCATATTGACAGTGAAACTCCTGCCCATGAAATCATGGATCAGATACGGGTTTTATAACGTTTAGATACTTCTTGAAGCTTGGCGTAAACAATTGGCTGGAAAACCATGACACTCGTGTTTGATATCAATTTTTCTAAAAAGCTTCCATGCATTACAGCGGTGTATTCTAATTTTTCTTATGATAGTTACATTTTTTTGTTTTTCGAAAGGTTTCTACAGCAGTATATATCACTATGTTGTGGTAAGATTATTTCCACTGTTTTCTTAATGTTCGTAACAAACAAGTGAAAAAAACTAGGGTTTTTTATATTCCATTTTGACAAAAAATTTTCGCTGTTCCTGATTTTCTTTTTATGCCTTACGTCTTTGGGTGTTAAATTTTTGTGAATATTTGAATCAGTTTTTTTTTCTAATGTTGTTATTTTGTAGTACATGTTCCAGACACCGCTTAAACTCCTTAACTGGCTTTTGCTGACGCAGATGCTCTCCGTTGCTTACCAGCTGTATACTTTACTTCGTTCTTTTCACTGGTATCAAGTCCTTGCATTGGTGACGCTTCTACCGTTCCATTACTTTATCCTCTTCCTCCTTCTGCGGCAAAAATGTGCAGTTCAAGCAAATTTGGAGGAACACGAAGCTTGTGGCTCATAATAGGATGAGACAATGGACTACTTTTTTGATGTTACTAGGGATTACCAATCGTTGTTCGTTTTTAAATTTGGTACAAGCCTCTTGCTCGAAACGTTAATGGCTNAACTCAGGTATGTTTTTCAGTTCTTGGTTTACAGGAAGAAATTAATCACATGTAACTGCATAAACGTAGTAGGTACAAAATAATTATATTCATCCATTTTAGTTATTTTATATTGATATTACCTAAATGATATCCCCTCATTAAGGAAGGTGATAGGCTCTTGAGGTACCAGCTCCTGAATTATTAAAAATGTCAGTTGGAAAACCAAACATGGAACAGAAGTTTTCGGATAGTGTTAATAGTTAATTTGCTTGTGGATCCCTGTGGTTCCACTGCACGACCCAAGTCAGGATAAAGAAGGGTTAGGCGTGGGTCATCAAATTATGCCTTAAGGTCCTATCATTCCTTGTATGGAAACAATGGGGGGAGAAAGGGCTGCCACGGAGAAAAAAATTGAAGCAGACCAGGGTACTGGGCTAATGAACTATGAAGACTAGAGTTGAAAAGACATTTCATATTGACAGTGAAACTCCTGCCCATGAAATCATGGATCAGATACGGGTTTTATAACGTTTAGATACTTCTTGAAGCTTGGCGTAAACAATTGGCTGGAAAACCATGACACTCGTGTTTGATATCAATTTTTCTAAAAAGCTTCCATGCATTACAGCGGTGTATTCTAATTTTTCTTATGATAGTTACATTTTTTTGTTTTTCGAAAGGTTTCTACAGCAGTATATATCACTATGTTGTGGTAAGATTATTTCCACTGTTTTCTTAATGTTCGTAACAAACAAGTGAAAAAAACTAGGGTTTTTTATATTCCATTTTGACAAAAAATTTTCGCTGTTCCTGATTTTCTTTTTATGCCTTACGTCTTTGGGTGTTAAATTTTTGTGAATATTTGAATCAGTTTTTTTTTCTAATGTTGTTATTTTGTAGTACATGTTCCAGACACCGCTTAAACTCCTTAACTGGCTTTTGCTGACGCAGATGCTCTCCGTTGCTTACCAGCTGTATACTTTACTTCGTTCTTTTCACTGGTATCAAGTCCTTGCATTGGTGACGCTTCTACCGTTCCATTACTTTATCCTCTTCCTCCTTCTGCGGCAAAAATGTGCAGTTCAAGCAAATTTGGAGGAACACGAAGCTTGTGGCTCATAATAGGATGAGACAATGGACTACTTTTTTGATGTTACTAGGGATTACCAATCGTTGTTCGTTTTTAAATTTGGTACAAGCCTCTTGCTCGAAACGTTAATGGCTTCATGCCGGTGAAAAGCAATGGTTTTGTTGAAGGAAATAAACTCATGCTGTTTTCGAGTTGTTTTTCTTTTTTTAAGTTCAACTTGTTTTGTTTTTTTTAAATCAAGGTTTCTTTGCTACTTGGCGTTTAACATTAAAAGGAAGTATGAACGAGAGAGAGATACACACAGAGACAGAGACACGGAGAGAGACGGACAGACAGAGAGAAGGCTGGGCGAGGAAAAGAGAGAAACAGAGGGATAACAGATGTAAATTGTTTTTAGTGGAGGTGAGCCGGTTATAATTTAGTGAGAGTGATACTTGATGAAAATCTGAATGAGGTAAAAAGGGAGTCAGGAAGACTGATACGGGTAAGAATTGTGATGGGAAAGAGTATTGTGGACATTCGTTCAATCTATGTACAGCAAACAGGATGCAATGAGAGAATAAAAGAAGAATTCTGGCAAAGTTTCGAGGTACCACTTAAAAATACTAAGTGATGAAAGGATAATTGTACGGGGCGATCTCAATGGACACATTGGTAAAATCAAGGATAGGTATGACAGGGAGCATGGCGGCTTCGGGTTTGGAAGGGGTCGTATATAAATAGCATAGAGTCTGTGTTTACGTTTCGTGAAGAAACATTGTGTTGTGGGTGATAATACGAGAGCACTGTGGTCTCAGACCTTGGGTAACCATTTAAATTCGCAAAGAAAGACAAGTGATGTGGATTCAGAAAAGAATTTCAAGAAAGCAAGAGAGGTTTTACCTGAACTATTGAACGAGTTAGTCGTTGATGAATCCCCCGTATATTGTGAATGTGTCACCAAGCACTGCCCAAAATCGCAAAAATTAATTGTAAACAGATTGTGAACTGTACTAATAAGAGCTCATACAATTAATTTTGAAAAAGCTGGCTCGACGTATTTCCTGGTCCATTCCTTTCTGGACCTGCCCAGTTCAGACAAATACCTGGAGGTCGAGGAGTCCCTTTGCTTGCTTAAACCAAATCAACTGACCATTTTGCTGATCTTTGGGAGACGCATTAGCTTACATAAGCTGGTACCACAGGCTAATTACGGAGTGCTACATGTACTGTCCGAGTGTGAAGCCAACTGACGCATAGTGTGTGTATGTGGAACCTACTTCCCAAGCAAGGAAGCCGTCAAAAGACGCAAGGCAGGAGGTGGTTGTTTAGAAGAAGACTCAGAATTACAGTACCATCGAGAATGAGGAGAAAACGAAAATGTGATTGAGGTCAAAATGTGGGATACTGTTGCTAACTGCTATGGTGATGCAGTTGTAGAGGAATACCCATTTCTCCATATATTTGATTTACTGAATAGCCCAACATTTATAGAACGATACTTAATACTTATTACCTTTTGAGTAATTTTATGTTTATTTTGACATTTTAGGAACAAAAGCTTTATTTCCGAATTTCTGTTTTTGCACTTCCGAACAACTCCCTTATATGACGGTACTCATTAGGACTTCCTGAATAGGGGGGGGGGGATATTAAGGTTTTGACAGACAAAGGGAAAGGGAGGATAAAAAATAGGCTTTTTAAGTGGAAGCCATATATGTATGATCTCGAAGGAGAAGAGAAGATGAAAGAATTCTAGAGGTACCGCAGTCGCAATCTATTCTTCGTGAGCATCACATTCTAGTGAAAGGATCAACATTTGGTGACGTAGGACAGCAGTAGAAGAAGATTCCAGATTGACTTTTTCCATTTGAAACAAGAGGACAAAAAAAAAAAGCCAAGAACTATCAAATTATGAAAAGAAAAACAAAAGCAATCTACATCGGCTGCTCACAATTTTTTTGGAGTGGAGTACAGTGATCAAAAAGCAAATGACCAAAAATTTAATTTTAATAAGACTGAGTGTTCTAAACAAAGTTTGGACTAATTTTGGACTAAAGTAAAAATCTTAAGAAAATCATTTTACTCATTTTAGTCACTTGTATTGCACCATTACTCCTACGGACTACACGTCCGTAGTATTAAGGAGAATTAAGCTATCTTTCTGAAGAACAAGTAGTGAAAGAAGGATATTGAGTTTGAGGGTCCTGGCCATTAAAGAAAGATTAAAGGAACGACCCGAAAAAAATTTTTCCAGGGCTTCTCAACGGAGGGAACCCTATTCCCTGGTATATAGACCCGTACTGGATATAAGCCCATGAGGTTATACCTAGTTATAGGGTTAGTTGGCTTCGAAATGAGAACTTTTTAGAAATAATTTATGAATAAGATCTTGATATTTAATTTGATCCTCAACTATATCTCTTATTGCATGTTCTGTCTTTGATAAAAATGTCTTTAGTCCCTTCACTTACTATTTATATGGAACTTCTAGTCCCCTTTCCTCGCATATTTTCTCAATCGTCGGTCACAGTTNTAGAAATAATTTATGAATAAGATCTTGATATTTAATTTGATCCTCAACTATATCTCTTATTGCATGTTCTGTCTTTGATAAAAATGTCTTTAGTCCCTTCACTTACTATTTATATGGAACTTCTAGTCCCCTTTCCTCGCATATTTTCTCAATCGTCGGTCACAGTTGTCATCATGTTTTCTCAGGAATTGAAAATAAAATTGTAGTAGCAGGAAATTCGGCGAGATATTGTTATGGAGATTTTTCGGTTCAACGGAAATGCTCAGACATTTTTCAATGTCTGAGCATTTCCGTTGAACCTTCAATGGAAGGTAACCAAACTCTCTGGCTATAAAATGTTACGCAACTTTTAATGGAACACTAAATGTTTCGGTATCAGATGCTCGATGTTTTCAAATTTTACGAACATACATCTACAAACAATTTAGTGGCATTTGTTAAATTTAGATGTTCTCCATTAAAAATCGATTTCGTCTAAAATTGGTAATCGATTTTGTCATCTTTGAGTATGTTTTCTATTTGAAAGATTTGTTTGATTAGTTGTTTATTTAACAGAAAACCGCAAAAGCTACTCGTAAAATTTCATGAAGGAAATGTTGAAGATTGTAGATCTGAAGAGTAGAATATTTCTGTGACTGATAAAACACCCTCTAGATCAAATGAATATTTATAGAGTGAAAGGCCATCGAAAGTGAAACCATTTATTGAGTCAAATCAAAATTAAAAAGAGTATTCGGATTCTTAAAAGCAAAGAACCCACTACTTAAGGATGTTATTGCTGAATTTTTAAAGAAACAAAAAGGCAGCTTTAAACAGTTACTGAGAAAATGATTTGCAAAAAGACTAAAAATCTTTTTTTAAACCTACACCTGGTCCAAATTAAATGTGCTCAGGATCGAAATATTGGCTGAAGAGAGCGCTAAAAAACCAACTTTCAAATACCGCAAAGTAACAAGTTTTGGGAATATTCTATTAATTGATGCTCAGAAAAAAGCATAACTGTTTCTAGCAGGTATGAGAAATTATTACCAAGAAACGGTTCTTAATGTGGACTAGACAATATGTTACTTTGATTTACCAAGATCAACAAGCTCTGGTTTCGAAGGAGTTGTATCACTGAAAATTAGCACTGCAGGTAATTATAAAATTAGCTTTCTGCTTCTTTAGCTTTGGGAGAGCAAAAACAGGATTGTCATTGTACAATATTTAACGCTTTGGTGGAGTTGAAATAAAACAAGTTAATAGTTTAAAATATTTTGGTTCACTAATCACATCTAACAGCAAATGGAAACAAGAGATAATTACAAGAATTGGCCTAGCAAAGAATGCTTTTACTAAAATGAGAAAGATTCTCACAAATCCTTCTCTATCAGTAACAATGAAGCTACGTGTTCTTAATTGTTATATAATCCCAATATTGCTATATTCTTGTAAAGGCTGGACAATCATTAAAAAGTTGACTAACAGTCTGGAAGATGCAGAGATGTGGGTTTACAGACGTATTCTCAAAATATCATGGGCAGATATGATAATGAACGAAGAAGTACTGAGAAGACTAAATGTTAGATGTAACATTCTCAAAACAGTAAGACGAAGGCAGTTTGAGTTCTTTGGAAATATTGCTAGGAAAGGAGGATTTGAATATTTAGCTATTACTCGGAAAGTAGATGGATTGAAAAGTAGAGGAACAAGTGGGCTCATGTATGTGAGTAAACTAGTAAAACTGAACAACTGCTCGAATGTGGAAATCATAAGAAAGGAGAAGAATAGAATAGAATAGAGAGTCATGGTCGCTTACTTCTTATCAAGGCATGGTGCCTAAAGAAAAAGAAGAAGTAGTCCTAAAGTACAACAAAGGAGATAAATTTCTTGCATGAAAATGGTAATAAGAATATAATTACATGTTAGTTGTACACGTATAAATTGGAAATGTGGTGATTTTAGAAGAACAAAAATGTGAACGGAATTGTTTTGTAGGTATCGGGCAGCTTTGTTTGCAGAAAAGTTGGGTGAGCAAAATTCCGAATGATTGAATTTTCTTTTTTTTTAATGGTTTGAGGCGCTACAACTTTCTGAACCATAAAAGCCGTTCAAGAGCTGACTGGTCATGATGAAAGAGAGAGATTGTTTTCAATGAAAAGGAACCATAAAACAGGATACTTGTCATAAAGGGATTCGTAATTATGAAGTGGACTTATGACAAAGTTCATGACAAAGTTAAGCAAAACTAACAGTCATTGGCTGCCCATAAGTGTACCTATTATTTCTTGGCAAGACTTTCTCTTGAACTTCATAATAGGACTGTTATCCAAGTGATATGTTTTGGATCAGAGTGGTTCAGAAATCTTTGTAAAATTCCTAGAGCTTAACTTCATGAGAGGCTTCCAAAAAGAAGGCCTCTATTGGAGTGCAGCTGTATGTCATCCAATTAATTTTATATAGTATACAGTAATTGGATTTTTTAGATATCAGTTTCAACAAATCTTTTTAATACCACCAGGAATCCTTATTAAGTTTAAAGTATTTGAATGATAAAATAGCAAGTAAAAAAGAAATTTATGAAATCAAAACATATTCCTATTTATTTTTTTGATTTTGACATGCTCACAAGTTAAAAGATTCAAACTTCATTAACAAACAAATTTACTTGTTATATTTTTATGCCACATTCATTTTTAATTAGCACTTCTTGAAATTTCCATACTGTTTTATAATGAATAATTTCTAGGTTTCTTATCACTTTAATCTATTGTTTTGCACAAAGCTCTTCACCTCCCTTGTTTGCCTTTAGAAAAGATTATGCAAATTCTTCATCAGTAGAAAAAAGAGTTTGACGCACGCTAACCTGAGCATCGGCGAAAGTGTACTTTCAACATTAGATAATCCAATAAAAGCCAGCGTTTGCCAATGGCAATTCCCTCCATTACTCAACATTGGTCCTTATTGCTGTTTTTTGGAGGAAATTGATATTCTTGAGATACCTCAGGCTTCTTAAGACTAATGGTAATCGCCGTTTACTTAACTTCCTATGCAGCTATGGCGAGCCGAATTAAAGCATCAAGAATACATTTCTTGGTATACGGTAGGATACTTTTTTTCTTTCTGTTTTCTTTTTCTTCTTTCTGTTTTCTTTTTCTTCTTCCTGTTTTCTTTTTCTTTTAATTATCTAGCCGCTATTCGTATAATTGTAGGGAGATTGCTTCAAAAATTTATCCATTTTTGTCTATCTTAAGCATTTCTTTCCAATGTCACCTTTGCTGTTCCCTCAAGGCTACTTTTCCAACGCCCTTTCGGCCTTTTCTAAGTCTAGCCAAACCTCTTGATGTTCACCTTGTGGCTTTGTTTACCCACATGTCCAGCTCATTGCTTTCTCAACTATGTTTCAACTTATGTGTTTTTCCTCAAGGATTCGTTTCTCCACTTCTCTTTTCTCATGAGNTGTGGCTTTGTTTACCCACATGTCCAGCTCATTGCTTTCTCAACTATGTTTCAACTTATGTGTTTTTCCCCAAGGATTCGTTTCTCCACTTCTCTTTTCTCATGAGGTTTTAAATGTCTAACAGCCTGTGCCATTGCTAAGAGGATGATATTATTCATGATCTTTTCTTTAAGAATGAGGAGTATTTACCAAATCATTCCCATTTAGCTGTTATTCTTCTATTTTTCCCCCTTTGCTATTTCATTTCATTTTATCTCTCCCTTAGTTCGATTCAATGAAAATGTACCTGTAAAATAAGCATGAACGGTATTAGGCCCTTCAAATGTATTCAGAGTTTAATCAATCTGTTTTACTTTAATGGCTGTGTTCGTGATCGAAAATAGGTTGATAGCTTGGACTTCACTTGTTACCTGAGGAAAAAGCAAAGCAGTTGTGAATTATCATTGCTTACCTTTGACACTAATTCGTTTGTCCATTTTACGGACCCATTTGTTACCCTTTTTAGTATTAATTTAAGATTTAGATTATGTCTTAAAGACACCAGAGATATTTTTCATTGTCAAAAACACATAGCTATGCCGACATAGGAGAAACAATTATAGTCAGTCTCTTGCATTGCATCAGGATTTTTAATTTTATATGCAGTATTTTTACAATAAAATACATTTAAACGACAAAATATTATTTATTTCGCATCTACATAATGTTACTATTACGTGGATTTCGTTTATCCACCCAGTCATGTCTGAAGTACAAGAAGCTATTTCTCTGAAACCTTAAATCAAACGTGGTGCTTTGATTTCCATTTTTCAAACTAGGTGGCTTAGGCCACAAAATCGTGAAAAATTAATGTTTAAGCGTTTTAACTACTTCAATGGATAGAGCTCCAAGCCATCTCCATTTCCATCGCCTCGTGTTTAGCCAATAGGAGTGACTTTCCAAAAAATCTTCTGAACCTGTGTTTTATGTCTGCTCGATGACAGGGTGAACTTTGCATTATCGTTTTATCATCAAAGATGCATCTGTTTATAAGTCTAAGACACCTACAGAATCTTTCCAACCCTTACTAAATTATTTTTGTCATATTAGGAAAGACGAACTTATGTTCTAGAACAATCTATGACTCTATTGTTGTAGAAAGTCAAAGATTGCTTAACTTTTAAGGGCGTCATGTGCTTAACCGTGGACTTTTTAACGGCCTTTGTATAATAGTGAGAGTTAATGGCATTACATTCGGGTTAGTAATACACAATATTTTGTTCTGTAACGATTTCATACACTCTTCTGGTAACAATACTTTGTATTTAAAGTCAAAGGGAATTTGATTTAAGATACTCAAGATTTAGGAAGTATTGTCTCTTTGTTGTATTAAACTCTGGCAGTGTGCCTGAAAAGCCTTTTTAATGGTCTTGGCTCTTTTGCTATTCTCGTAAAATTACTGTCATATGATTTCAAAGTAAACTACTTTGTGAAATGGATTTCCTATACGACAAAGCAGTTTCTTCGCCTGTGCTATTATTTCACATGCGGATTGGAGCGAGACCTGGAAACACAGGAATGCGCAGTTAAAGATGGTGTGATGACCAGCTGGTATTTACTAGGACTACCTTAAAATAAGACCTCGAACTCCCACCTATTTTATCTAAATAGTTTAACCATACGGAGCACAAGGCTACCTGTAACTACTTTTTTTCTTCTTTTGGTAGGGGCTAGTATAGACTTGTTATACTCTCAATAATCTTTAACTAATCATTGTTTTTTAGAAAACTTAAGGGCATAGAAATCCATTTTGAAGACCTCCTCGAACAATTCAAAAGGTTCTTCCAATCCGAGTTAACAAGTGAGTGTCCTTGATCTGACTCATTGAGGAAATTTGCTATATTTTTTAGATATCAGTTAAAATGGCAGTTATTTAAAAGCTTTTTCAAATCTCAGACTCATTCTTTACTCATTTATTTATTCATTCCTATTTATTTATATATAATCAAATATAAGGGAAATAAAATACTTCAACAATTTATACATACAATGAAATCCTAAATATCACAGTTGTGGATTTTCTTCTGATCAACATGAATGAATAGGAACTTCTCCACTTTCCGCATTCATCATTTTTCTCTCTTCGAAACTCAAAGAGTACAGTTTACAGATTTTAAATGACAGGATTCTTTTTCCCGAATGAATTATTTTGGGTTCCATCAAAGTGAGAAAACTAAGTAGCTTCATCTTGTCGATTTTCAAAAAACCAGATCCATCTCTTAAAGAGTATCTTCTTCAGTACAATAGACGGTAGTGATTTAAAAATGGATGTTCATTTTATTCTTAGAGTAGAAGGTACCAAAACAATGTGCCTTATCCCCTGATGACTCTAGCCCATCCAATGTTACCCGGTGTATGGATGAATTGATTAGCCAAACTGACTTCCGTCTGTTGTTTTCAAAATAAATCGCCTTAAACATCAGTCTTATCTTAGAAAGTAAATGAGTAGCAAACATGTTTCGGTGGACAAGTGGCCAGCAAGCAAAATGTGATTGAAGTCCTTATTTTTTGACACTAAAGATTACCAAAAAAAGAATACGTAGCTTGCAACTGTACCATGTGTCCTTTTAAAAACTTTTTCTGATTTTTTCGTAATTGTTATCGTTTATCGTTTAGGGTAAAGTCAAACAAAGCGAACATCTATTTAACAATATAATATTTGAGAACTCTTATGCCACCTATTTCAGTAAATTGGAAACATTCAGTAATTAATATTATGACATTTTAGCTCTATGAAAAAGCAATAAAGGAGACTGATAGAATAACACTCAAAGTAAAACTTAGCTTTTCTCGACTTCTCGTTAAAGAGCATCTTTGAAGTATTGTTGCTTGACAGATTTTTCTAATGATTCGATTTCTGCACGACAGGCACTTCTAACATTTCAAATAAGACGACTTGGCTGAGTACAATAATTGCTTTTGGAAAATACAAAGTATCATTCAATTCTCCTTTCAGCAAAAGAATATCCTTCATTCACATACCACATTTTCACAGTTTACTTCAGTTACGGTATTAAATTCTTCAATTACGGTATTAAAAGTAAATAAAAATGAAGTATTTGTATTGAAATACTACCCTTATGCTGCTGTGATTAAAAGCGCAAATAAGAGCAGTATTGATTCAACTTTTATTTACACTATATTACAGTTGCAAGTAAAAACAAAGACAGAAGTCTGAAAGAATAGCATATTAATAAACTACTGGATCTCTTATCAAATAAGAACTGATATGAAAAAAGAGCCGAAGAAATACATAGCCATTTACTCGGTTGCTGCCTATGGAATGCTATCGAATGATTCGTAGTGGGACATCTTTTTACGTTCAATTGAATCCGGTAATGTCACAAATACGAAAATAGAAATAAGGGACATCAAAGATATAATCAAAAATGGAAAATTATAGTTCACCGGAAAACCAATGCTCCTGTTTGTAAGAGACCAGGAATAGATACTTCCAATAACTGTTGGTGCCAAAGCCCTAGATAAAAAAAAGAATAATAAAAAGATATCTAGCAAAAAACATTAAATTTTTAATGGAAAATACATAACTTCTGTTGCGCTTAATCATGTTCAAAAAACAGCGATTTTTTTTACAAAGCTATTGCAATTGTTTTTTTACGGAGTATTATTTTACACAAATTTACAAAAGAGGAACTTTGTATGTGATAGAAGTTGAAAAATTTCTACAACATTCAAATGTATTACTTTTGTTCGTTTATTTCACCTAATTGTGCTATCACAAACTTTGTGGTCCTCGATTTCAGTTTTGGATCCTTCATTGATGGAACCACTGGTAAACAGTGGACCCATTTTTGTCTTTTAGAGATATCTATCTATGAAAGGACCCAAAGGAAGCAATAGATTAAGAAAAAGTTGGACAGAAAGCAAGAAAGCCACCATAAAATGTAAAATTTACAGATCGCCCCTCCTGGACTCTCAGTGGGAAGGCTCTTTCTTTTTGTTTAGTCATCAGCTAAGGCTCAAGCATCTCGAGACCCCTGTCTTGCATGTTTGGGTTCTATAGCCGAAGACCCGACCATGGAGAGACCAGAGCTCTACACTTGATCTTAGCCAAAGGCTGAAAAGCGATTTCAGTACTACGCCTTTCACAAGACTATTGAACTAGTGAATACTTCTGATTGAAGTACAGCACTTTATGCACTTACCTATATTTGTGCCCATTTCTATTCTTAAGAGATAAAGAAAGTAATTATTACAGTATGTTTGGCCCTCTATTGTTATTCCTTTGCTTTAAAGGCCGTAGCCTTTGCGCAGGTAATGTTTATGAAACTCTAATCTAATATTTTATCAATATCAGAGCAAAGAGTTTCTTTCGCTGTACTATTCTCCATGTTCAGTTTAATTCTGTTCAGGATCCAAATCTAATTTCATCTTTTCCATTCAAAACTCTAATTAAATATTTAACTATAATAAACTATACTATACTTAGGTATAATATAGTATTATACAAAATATATTTAATCAATATTTACTATCACTTTGTTCCGCTTTTCTATTTATTTGCAGGCAATAAACAGCTTAACTCTTTTGATCATATACCTAATCCGAAAAAAAATTATTCAGAAAATGTTTTAAAAGACAATTTAAGCTAATTAACTAAATGAAAATGAATATCCAAGTTAAGTATAACATAAATTTGAGAAAGTTGGTAAAATTCAATTAGCAAAAGGCATCATTGGAAATTGACTTATGGATTGTAGGTATAATGGAATGGCACACTACAGTAACTGTGTCCTATATTGGGCCCACAAAATATGCTAAGCCAGAAAGGGAAAATAAAAGACGTAAAGTATTAACAAATGTCTCTTTTTTTCTAGCGATTGCATGGCAAGATTGTGTTCAAAAAATGAAATAAAAAAGGTATTATTACAAATATGTGTAGGTTATAAAGTAAGAGGATGCTTAATTATGTCATCAAAAGTAGCAAGGCACTGGTTGGAATAGCTAAGGGGAAAAGGCTTGCTCTAAAGCAGATATCTTTCCAGTTTTAAAACCACGAAGGTGAGAGAAAGGATGAATATTTAATATATAATACACTTTATGAAGAGTTTTTGTTAAAGTTATGTTATTTTTCAAGATTATTTGAAAAAAGGTATCCTGAAACGCAAACTAAACAGCACAATTGTTGTATCAAGGAACAAAACTGCGTGCAAATGAGGCTAGTGCATGGAAAGCGAGCAGCAAGGTCAATGGTCTACAAAAGCAGAATAAAAGAGGATGAAACGGATGAGGGGTATTTGCCTTTGAGATCCGATATTAGGTAATAACTTAAACAGTACCTGTATTAGTTTGACCAAGTTGTGTTAAGAATATAGAAATAGTCTATGCTCTAAAGAGGATTTCAAGCCTGTCGAGGAGGGATAGGGAGCCCTTGTTCACGATTTAGGGACCAACTAGGAATTAGAAATCAATAACTATCTAAGAAAACAATACTTTACCACAGAATTGTTAATGACATTTTTCAATTACAATGATCAAAACACTCAATGATAATAAAAGGTACCATTGGAATGATGGTAACATTTTAAAATCAAATTAATTTGTATTTAATTTATCAAACCAAGGAACATGATGACAGTAAAATCCCAATATCACTATACAATGAGATGGTTATGATTACAAAAAAATTGATACCTGAAAAACGATGATGAGGCCAATGCAAGACCGTTAATTTTTCCTACTGCGTTCTCCTCGACTGCATTGTTAAGAAATAGGTTTATGCTCAAGAAGGCGGCATTTGATCCTATTCTGAATACACATAGCACGATGATTGTTACAGCCCACAGGTAGCCACTAAAGAAAATAGTTTCATTATTTATTAAATAAATAGACAAAAGTAATTAGCAATTATTGGTAATCTTATAACAAAACTGTATTTAATTGAACTACTTGCCTTTATTGTTGAAAAACTCGTCTATTTATACCTGTTGACAAAATTTTATTTGAGGCTCTTATCCTATCAGCTACCTACAGAGGGTCTTGCACTTACTTTCCTGCCAGTTCAACTACATGTTGTATTGACACAGGTTATATGATTTTTAAAACCTAGCTAATCAGATACCACGAAGAAAAGCTTATTTCATTTGGTAAGTAAGATCAGACCTAGTCCCGCTGTCTATTTATTCTATATGAGTGTAAAGGTTTTGAAGCTGGACCTACAAAGAGCAGGATGTTTTCATATTTCTGCGTGTATAAGGTGCTGGAGGAACTTATTTTGTTTACATGAGAAATGTGTTGATGCAAGGCGACTTGCAACTGATAATAGTGTGCAAAGCTGGCATACCTGAACGGTATATTTCAACATTTTAATAAACTGGACAAGGGCATAAGGCCAAAATAAGAAACCCTACAACCAGAAACAAAATAAAATGATTCTCTTCAAAGGAAAACTCCGACAGGAACATCTTTAAGTGTCAATCTTCACATGTTTTCCCTTACCCCACAATGGCGAAAAAATGTCATTGCTGCTGCACTATGTCAGATAATAACTCAAAATTTAAAACCTCTTGAAAAGACATTGTCACTTCATTTCCCCTCAAACTTTAATGATGTCCTTGACCGGGTTAGGAAAGCGTTAGGTCCATTGGAAAAGAGCAGGAGCAACTAACACAACCGAGACAAAACAGTGGATTGAAACTAAGCTTATCCATTTTTGAAAAGGTTGACTATTACCAATAAGGTTTCCAGCTTGGAAACAGAAGTCTTTCGATCTTATTGATATTTTCCACAACTTAACTATGTAATCTGAGCTTTTCCTGCGTGACGTCTGAAAATACTAAAAAGAAAGAGTGATTCAAAGATTTCTTCAATTCCTGCCAGATAATCATCTTTGTGTTCGTCTAAACAGGCCAATGTTCCACACTACCTGAGAAAATTTAGATATTATATTACCATTATATTTCCTGTATTAAGCAGCAAGGGTGGTGTGCTACAGAGCTTTTCAGTGTAACAAGAAGTGCCATGTTTCAAAAATGGTTGTGAAATAGGTTCAAAGATTACTACTTTTCTGGAAGTTGCTACACTAGGTTTTTCTTTGGCAATTGTCTCCGACTATGTATGGAGTTGTTCTCACACCATAACTTGAAATAACATATAACAATGGTAAAAAATGTTAGCTTATGAGGTATAATGGCAAAGTATCGTAAAGGTGACCTATTTGTTTCCTCTTAATACTGACTGGCAAACTCTGAGTCATTGTTGTCAATGTTATTTATGTGACGATACTTCCAAATTGCAAGCATTCTATCCCTGAGTTAATAATCAATAAAAAATATGGATCATGTCATATTTATCTGTTAAATGTGCTTTACGATAGTTACGAACGACCCTGACCATATCTTTTGTAAAGCCTAATCCAGAACTGTTCTTCTCAACTGGCATTTTGATATTACAAACATTTCAAATACACCAAAGATCACGCCTTCAGTCATTACGACATACCAGTACATCAAAAAGCTACTTATTACCATTAGTATTCTGATCTCAACACATTGTGCGCATGTTCTTCAATACTGTCAATCTTCTGGAGCCTAGCTTTTAAATATTTAGTCAGAATCATAGATTGCATGATCATCATTCCTGTAGCGCCCTATACCCCCCATGACACCTTCCAGGAATACATCATTTTTCAGGGCACTTGTCTCTGTTACTATCTACGTTAAAAGCGCTATTCTTTTATTTTAACGATGTAAAGGGATTAATTAACTCCAAGTTTATCAAATTAGTACTGGAAAAGCTATAATTTTTCTGTTTTCTATCCAATTTTGTATGTAGGCAAGGCAAAATGTTGATCTTTTCAAGCAGTTTTCTTAAATAATATATGACATTCATTGCTTCTATGGCACCTTCAGATCCTAGCGCATTAGTATCATTGACAGAAAAAGGGGAAAATAAGTAATTTATCAGTTAAAGACATCATACACTTTGATTTTACATAAATTTCAGCCACTAAATTGACATTCCTTCCTTTCCTTCGCATGTAGTTGCATACAAGCTGTTTCTTCTAATTATCATATGAGGTAATTATCTTACCTCTTTACCATATACAATTCTTAATTTGCTTCTAGCTTTTACTGCTTTAACCGCGATATATCTTGTGCAAGTTCCCTTATTTCTGTATCTCCCCTCGTTCTAACACACAACATTTATTGGGTGCATACCACGACCCTTATGATTATCACCGATTCATGTTACATCAATTTTCAGAAGGACCAAAAATTTCATGACGCGATGCTTCTTACCTTACTTTCTCTTTACTTTACTTTAAGATACCTGGACCTTGTTTCTAATTTTGACACGATAAAAAAAATTAGCATTGTCCTAAAAAGCTGAACTACAGATAAACTCTATGTTAAAGCGAATTTTTTTTGTCCATTATTGAGTTTTGCCTAAAAACTCTCCTAAAAATCCCATTAGTACAAACATCCCTTACAACAAATTAACGAATGCGTGCAAATTTATCGACATGTTGCCCGAAATAGGTCACTAACATTGTTTAGTTTTTATTTAGTTTTTTGTTTAACAGTTGTTTATGCAGGATAGTCACTCAGAACTAAAATACTGCTAATACCTTCCTTTTCATTAGGCATTTAATAAATCACTTGTTTGACTATCAATATCTCTCATTAGTATGAGCTTGGTAAAAGTCTGTAATGTGTCATTTCAAATGTGTCATTTCGCAAGTTCCACAAAATTAGTTGGCCTACGTGGTAACTCAATTTCTAAGATTTACATGTGGTCCTTACTTTATCAGAAGGAAAAGCACCATATCTGAATGTAAATAGTACATTTGACATAATTTCAAGGTATACCAGATGCTGTAAAAGATTACAGGTGCCCGAGAAATCTGGTGCTCTTAATAATGCTATTGCCATTTAGTTGTTACTAAAAAACTACACACATTTGTAAATGAATAGGTATTTGAAGAAAAACGTCCATTATTTGTCCCAAGTCATTGTACCGACTGTTTTCCTTCTGCATATACATAAATTCAAGACGGGAAGTAAAGTAATCATACGATTCCTAGCTGCCAATACCACTCAAATTTGGTGAGCATATCACTTCAAGGTGGATCGTCTCTGTCAACAGATGGTCATGAATGAGAAAACAATATATAATGTTTGTCAAATGTTTCTCTTTGTTGTCTAGTAAAACAGGAATATGATAACAAAATATTAATCTTGTAACTTACTTTCTTGGAAGCTTTGACACACAAGGTATCAATGGTACTGAAAATATGATACAATATAAGGCTCCAATAAACAGCTAGAATAAGAGAAAAAAAGAATATAGAGAAACAAATAAAACAAAATATTTTGTTATAGATTTATCTCAAAAAGCATAATAAGCACTTAAATGTTACTGATGCAGTCAATTAGTTGACAACAAAAGCATTTTTGATAAACAAAATTTATATCCCTCTCTTCTACACCCAACACTAGCTGACCTACACTTCTTTTTTAAAGAAATACGCTTCCGTACCCAATTTGACTTAAGGCATATTTTGCTTATTTGGTGTGGCAATGGAGTTTTTGCAGCTTGCTATTGCAAAATAGGAGACAGAAAACAGTCCCGCAACTTGCGACAAATCCTTGATTTCTATGTAATAGGAAAAGCTAAAGATTTGAAACCTTCTTTGAAGAATTCACACTGACACATTCTAAACCATAGAGCATATGTGGCAACCAGTAGGTATTGTAGACGCTAGATTTGAAAAAACATGAAACTTGTCTTGACAGAAGCTTCTTCTCTTTATGAGCTCAGGTCAATTTTGCATGACAGATTCTGTCATTAACATTTGAATTTTAACACTTGTTTAATGAGGTGACCATATGAATAAATAAATACAAATTATACTATCAGTGGAACTGCCTAATGGCTAGCGACCATATATTTCACACTAAAATAAGGTTTCTGTGCTGTGTGTTTATTAAAATATCTTTTTAAGGGTTGATGTAAGTACCAAATACAGCAAGTTTTTCTGAGCTTCTGTAACATGGTACCAAAAATATGATGGTTGCAAATATTCAAAGTTAAATAGGGTAAAAGAGGTCCGTATTTACTAACCCATGAAGTAATTTTAGTTTCTCTCCAACCATAGGTGGGCTTAGGAACCGCTTTATGCTTAACTTTGAGGATATGAATGTTTGAAGTAAAACCCACAAATTTGAGGGACAGCAGAAAATAAAGAATACAGATAGGATGATTGACTAAGGCATCATCAACAACAATGATATTGAAAGTGTCAATGTGCAAAATGTACCTTTCGTGATCCAAACCTCGATTCAGCCTGTAAAGGAGCAAAATAAAAGACAATAAATTAAAAGAGCTTTATATTGACTGATACAAAGCTGAAGTAATTTTGTCCTTTATTCCAAAAGAAATATAAAGTTATAAAAAGCATAAAGTGTGCACATATGTTTGGGTTCTATGACGAACCAAAGAACTGCCTAGTCCTGTCAAAACATTTTCACACATTCTGTTAAAAACGTGTAAACATATTTAAAAACATTGTTTAGCACATTTTGTTAACATATTATGAATTTTAGACTTTTTTCTTTCATAATAGGGTATATTAACACTTGGAGTGCCTATTCCTTTTAAACTTAGATAAATATTAGGAATTTAGATAAAAACTTATACGTGATTGCCAGCTGCCTTTAAGTAAGTTTCAAGAATGATACTTTTATTATATAAGACCACAGACCTCGAACATTCTGTTCGTAATAAATATAATTATTTGTAATAGCGGATTTTTTAATTGGTTAATTGATTTTTATATGTTATCTTAGACATTTTTGTCTGTTGCACAGTCACCAACTCATTAAAAGCTTCAGGGTGGACATCGAATATGCACTTTGTCCTTATGAGAACACAACTGGGACGATACACCCTTATCAAGCCAGTGCTTCCGGTTTTTACTTTTTTTGAAATTTTTTCTTTAATTCAAGACAGGAAAACCATGATGCCAATGGGCGTCATTGGAATCTTATCAATCTATGTACATAAGGAAAGGTCACAGAGACAATTTTTGCAGGTCAATATTCCACGTGACCATGTTAACCATCTTTTTTAGATTTTAACTGAGATAATACTGTTAACTTCGAGACAGACTTTTCTACGATACAGATTTGGTGTTATATTCAAGTAGAACAGTAATTCATACAAAAGATTTGCTGCGAGACAAGGAGCGATAGCATTTTCAACTGAGCAGTTGGCCTTGACCGTCGACCTTGTTTTTAATCCTTTCCAAAGCCACTAGTTTTTAAATGGGTTCCCTTTTTATTCTTAAGGAAAATGGAGAAAGAGCAATGCCAGAAAAAAAACCACAAGAAAGTACCCCCTCATTTTTCAATAAAGCGGAAAATGTACTGGGGACCAGGAATGTGCTATCCATTGATCTAGTGCATCATGTGTAATTATTATGACACTGAGAAAATAAAAAACCTCTAGGCCCTCAAGCGGGATGGTTTACAAAATCACATGTCCACGTTGCAAGGCATGCTATGTCGGCCAAAGTAGCAGCCATCTCCAAATCCAAATCCAAATAAAAGAATAAAGCACCATAGCAGGCCCAGTCAAGAAATAACTAACCAGTTGCACTACTGCGCTATTTGATGATGACATCCTAAAATTGATGAAATCCTAAAATTGATATCTATGGACAAAGCATATCTTCTCATACTGGTAACACTCTGGCTTCATGATGACTAGAATGCTTACAATTAAAATCTAGCTTTTTTTAGCTCCTGCTGACCACTGAACATTCTTGACTATTAATTTATGCCCTGTTTTTCTTTTGTTGTAGTCACATAACTCAATAGTTGTATTATTTATGTATTTGAAATTTGTCTAAGATTGTGAAAAACACGAAAATATTGACAAATAAAGAATTGTTGGTGTCTCTCTTCTACATAATACATGGTATCTTGATACACATAGCATCACAAAAAAATCAAGTATGAAAATGACACTAACAGAAACTAGTAAAAGGAAGAATCAGGGACTTGTTTACTTCCATTTTTATGGTGATATGAGGCAATTATCTGCCAAATCTATATTTGAGGTTGGAGACAAAGATAGGTTTAGTAAATTAAAAACAAAGACTTTTGATAGAGAATGCATAGAAAAATGGAAAGAAGAAATTTTTGTTATATGGGAATAAATTATAGTTATCCAATTACATATATTTTATAAGATCTTAATGGCGAAACTATTAAGGGTTGATTCTATACTAAAGAATTACTGGAAGCAAAAAGTATTCAAAATTGATAAAGCGATAAAGAAAACAAAAAGTTTTTTGATCAAAATACTACAAGAAAACCCAACCTTGAAAATAAAAATATTGACGAGTAAAAAATTACAAACGGACAGCAAAAGAAGAAGAAATTCAGGGATAAAGTAACGTCACTTGTATTGCAAGACTTTACAGAACATCTAACAGAATTTTCCGACAACACAAAGTTGCAGTACATGTTATTGACACGAAATTACATCCAAAGTTTTGTCAGAGTTCAAAAAAAGATACTAATAGCAAAACAGTGTTGTTTCTATAGATATTGTATATAATCTGGCATGGTCTACACATAGAAAAATCAAAGTTTAAAGTCAAACAAAATGCTCAAAAGAACATTTTTGTATTATTAAAAACGTAAATCTACATACAAACGGAAGAGCTTACCATAGCTAGAAATTTAAGGACATCTATTTAATAACAAAATAACCTGAACAAAAATGTTAAAGAAACTGTTACCTCTGCTGTTGATAAAACCGTATCTTACATCTTTTTTCTATGATGTGTTTACCTCTTTTGGAAAACGTTACCCCGAAATAACTAAGGGAACTCTTAACTGTGGCAGCCGTATGGCTACAAATACTGAAAATACTATACGAAAGACTAGTAAAACCTTGTACTTCAGGAATTTTTTCAATGTATTATATTGACAAAAGTAATTCTCGAAATGGAGGCCCAAGTCTGTCCGTCTGTCATCTATATCTATCTATCCATCTATCTATCTATCTATCTATCTATCTATCTATCTATCTATCTATCTATCTATCTATCTATCTATCTAGGTATCTATTTATCTATTTATTTAAATTACATAACTGAAAAATTAACATTTCCATGAATTGGGCGAAGAAGAGTTTATGGTAGGATAAGGTATTTCATGCTTTCCCCCACCCCAAAGGTAGCTCTAAATTCCCATAATGATAATGTTTCATAATGTCGTTACGATGGAGACGTAAATCAGTAGTTATCCATTTTATGAGGAAGCTACCTTTCTGATAATTGTTTTCATATTAATTAAAGTAAACTCCGTTCTATATTTTTGTACTTTTAAACAATAAGAAAAAGTTTGATATGATGGACTTCTGCTTCCTGGTACAAAATTCAAAGAAAATAAAAAATTAAGCCGGTTATTTGTTAATTTCATGGAATAGTTTTGAAATTTTATGTAAGTAGAGGAATTGGAATAATAAAGAAAAAAAATCTTATGAGAAGGGAGCTGTGTAAATGGTAGATTTGGTGGAAAAATTGTTAAGCCTTAGAGCATGGAGCTGCTAGGGCTAGAGTATGCTGGCATGTAAGTAATCAGAACAGGTTTAATCACATTTTTTAACAATGTATGGAAACACCCTTTGCGTACATTGTCAAATAAGAGAAATGAAATCTGATCTAATTTGTAAAGCTATCACGACTCAAAAAAGTCTACTATTCTCTAGGTAACGGATAGCAAAAGTTGAGAAGTTGTACTGGAATATACGATGACTATTTTTAGGAACACCTGTGCCTGAGTTCTATTCATTGTAACTGAAGTATTGGTTGGGTATCCTCCAAGACATGAGTTGAAAAACAATAATCTTGTTATAGCTTTTGTTCTTTTCTAATTCATTTGTAGTAATAATCGTGAAATTTGAAATAAAATAGAACATTTTTTAACTCTGGTAAATAAAAGGATACCAGCAAGAGGTTAGTAAGGTGATGAATATCATGTTTTACCAAATGGGCAACACACTTTGAAATAGTACTTCTTAACTTTTAACAACTGATAAAAACTTGTAATTACTATCAATGTGACCCTTTGGCATATGACGCCAGTCACAAACTGAATAGCCGAAGAAGATAATCCTGGGCAATAGCATTTTACTATTATCCTTCTTTAAGCTGAAGAAAAAGACCTTTTTGAACTACTTATTGCACTAACCTACAAAAATTACAACCATTTTTATTTAGTTCTAAACATAAACCTGTAGAACCAAAATATATTTTTCTAAATTATATCATAAATATAAAACGTACATATTTAAATAAACTTAGCACCAACATTGTATCCTCATGCAACATGCTACTAAGAGTTAGGAAGCTCTAATAAGTGATTATCTGTATTTGTCAGTTGTGAATTTGTTACTTGCTTTCTATCTATCATTTTCTTTATTTTTCTTGAAAACGTTTGTATTTTTTAAAAAATGAAATAAAAGAGAGTTTAATGTGGCAAGACTGCTCACGCAGTTGCTGCTATCGAATGACTTAGTTTTGCACCCTATTTTCTCCCCTAAGAAGTTTTGGTAGTGACTGAACTACAAGGCCGATCTTTTTCATTGGTAGGAAATGCTACAGTATTTAAATAGTGGACATCACTTGAAATTTATATTAAAACTTACCTTAGGAAATAGCCAAACCATAACAATTATTGCTGGGAATGTTTGCGTTAAGATAAGGGTGCCAATCTGATTAGTCGAGAACTCCAGCCCATCTAAATTAGAAAGGACCATAATTCACTCTTAACGTTGAAACATATTACAAAATAATTAAAAATACCAGAAAACTCAGTAAATCTGGAAAACCATATATGATGTATAAGATGATCATTTTTTCCCTTCAAAACTGTTATTTGGCCAAAAAAATTACAACAAACGTTTGAACTAGAGGGATATTAATGAAGCTTAATGAAGATGTGTTGTTACATTCTTATGTAAATAAATGACGTAAAGGAAAACCTAGAGTCGCAATGCTGGGTGCTCATTTAAATAGAGGCACTTAACTCTCAGCTATACATGAAGTGAATACAATTTATCAGAAAGACCTAAAGAGGAGCTTGATAGAAGCATTTTGTCGTTGGCTGACATGCCAGCTCATGTGAAAGAATTAAATATTATACTTACCTTTCGTTAATAGTTTAAAAAAATTATCAATCTACTGCTACATAGGAAAATTTATGTTCAGGTTAAATCTCATAGCTCACCTAGACTCATTCAGAGTACAGTTATAAGCTCTAATAATGAAGCTAAAAGTTCTCATATCATTGACTGATCATTTTGATCTGACTTTTAAATTTTTATGTAGTTAAATTTTCATCTTCTGCCGAAGTTCGTAACGAAATTTCCTGGTCACAACAATTAAAAAAATTGTTTTAACAATTTTCAATAACCTAGGGCTCTGTTGTGTCAAGAGCATTACAAAGCTAGGCAGTTGGAATTTCAGAACCCTATTTGAAAGTGGAAAACTTGCGAAGGCAATCTGGAAAATGAGAAAGTACATTTTAGAAGTCCTAGGAGTTAGTAAAATGAGATGGATACGACAAGGACGGTTCAGTAGCAATCGGATCGTGGTGCTATAGTCGGGACCTGAAGATGAACATGCAAGGGGTTACAACAGCTTTCGTAGACTGAAGACCAATTTCAGATCGAATCATCACTGCAAGAATTGAATCACGACACACGAAAGTAATCATAATGCAAGTTTACGCTCCAACCGAAGCAGCAACCGAAGAAGACAAAGACGCCTTCTATGATGAACTGGAGGAAACAATTGAAAATCTGTCTTCACATGACCTAAAGTTAGTCATGGGGGACTGGAACTCAAAGATTGGAGCCAACCGTACTAATGCAGCCAACATAATTAGATTTAATTTAATGAGTTAAATTTTACTATTTTTGTGGCTTCTATCTTTTTGTTTTAAACTGTATCATAGTGTGATAGCCTACCAGTTTTAATACAGTCCAAGCTCAGCTCAGCACTGTGGCAATTTGTGTTATGGCTCCACTCCAAAACCTCTTAGATAATAAATGGAAGTATATTTCTAAGGAGGGGATTTGATAGCAAAGGGCAACCACACTGTTAAAACAAAATGAATTAGAAAAAATATTAACATTATTTGATAGAAGAAAATTCTAATCATTAATAAGTCGTCCCCATTCGTACAGTGATATAAAATATTGATAAACAACATTCATTTCCACCATCTTACCTAACAGTTTAAATGCAAAAATTTTCAATAAACATGTCCAAATAAAAATCATTTAACAAAGTAATACATTATGTACAATAAACCAGGTTTCCAAATTACCGTATCTTCGCTGAGTTCCTGCAAAGACAGGGACTAATTCAATAACAGCAACGTCGACAAATGAATGCATTGCAAACAGAAGGAGTGATACTCGCGACTTTTTCCCCCTGAGAACAAAAATTAAACAAAATTGACACTAACAAATTGAAAAAAAATTGTTGCTTTTATTCTAGGCTGAAAGCTTGCCAACATCTTTTGTCGAGATTATAAAAGTTTATTTCATTGCAAGATTTACAATTGTTCCGTCGAAGGTCAAAATTTCACCTTTAAAAAATCCTTTTTTCCTGGCAAAAAAGATAAAACAAGACTAATTTACCAACTTGGACTAGCTAGCTTGGCAGTTGGTCGTCATTTTTCCTATCCTAGTTCGGCATTGATACTGATAGCTCTTGGAAAAGCCCTCATGTCTATGAGCTAAGTTTGAAAATTTATCATCTTATATGAGATCTTTTTGCGTANTTTTATTCTAGGCTGAAAGCTTGCCAACATCTTTTGTCGAGATTATAAAAGTTTATTTCATTGCAAGATTTACAATTGTTCCGTCGAAGGTCAAAATTTCACCTTTAAAAAATCCTTTTTTCCTGGCAAAAAGATAAAACAAGACTAATTTACCAACTTGGACTAGCTAGCTTGGCATTTGGTCGTCATTTTTCCTATCCTAGTTCGGCATTGATACTGATAGCTCTTGGAAAAGCCCTCAAGTCTATGAGCTAAGTTTGAAAATTTATCATCTTATATGAGATCTTTTTGCGTAGGGTAAGCTTGCCATTTAGCGTCAGCGACATCATAGTGTCTTAAATGAGATACGTTTACTGGAACAACTTTTCACACTTTTTTTCCACTGGAATTTTGCCCAAAAGTTTTTGTAAAGTAAGGTGAACTCTTTTCGGTATATGTAAGGCTAACCGTATCCTCTCTGTGTGACCCTGATCAGTAGGATGTCTGTATGGTTTTCCTAGAGTGAAACGTCTACTAACGTAGCTATTCTGTAGATAACTACTTGACGTTTTACTGCCTTGTGTCTAAAACTAGGGTAATTAGGTTTACTACATGTTTGCTGTAGATCTCAAATGCAAATGCAATTTTTTTCACAGTTTAATGAAAGTTTGGTTTGCATTTGCGTTTCCACCCCTTACTAATGCATTCGTGATTGTGTTTTAAAAAGAGAAAATCGATTGTTGTCTTATTTACCTCTATCGAATGCACTTAGCGAAAATCGATTGCTTACCCATAAAATGCAGTTTGGCTATTAAATCACCGGTTAACCAATCAGAATCTATCTAGAGGGCACCAGTTCATTTCTTCTCTTGGTGGGTTCAAAGCATTCAATAACATAATATCTAATATGAGTATACAATGAATTGTAATATAAATTTACATAATAAATTTATAGACAGTGGACAGATTTGTTGTCCTTTGTGTGATTATAACTTACAAGTTTTGTCATTTCAAAAATATGTATGTTGTAAAAAACAGGATGTCATAAAATATGATGGTGCGATTGTTTGTGAAATTTGCATCATTGTCCAGGGCTATGATAGCATAATTTCTGTATTGCAATGATCGTTTGCTATTAATTGAAGTTGAATAAAAGATCGGTACTTTCTATAATTTATTGAATTTTCACCTATAATAAATCCTAACCTAACCTAACCTATAAATATAGAAATGAGTAAAAAATTATAAACTATGATTTGCAGCTGGAAATCATGAGTACATTTTAGGGAATTATTATTTTAATTGCTCGAAACATTACACCAAGATCAAGACATATTAAGATTATCTAATGCAATATAGTTACTTGGTGAAGTCCTAAAATAAGTTTTGTAATAGTCTATCCAGACATGAGCTTTACCACCTTACTTAACAGACATTAAAAATCTAAAAAGTTTTGTAGCACTTTTAGAATAATAAAATACAAAGAAATATATCTGAAGATTTATCTTCCTTAACCTACTCGTTAGAAAACTCACTATTCACTAATGTCCGATTTTTATACCATCACTAGAATTGAGAGGCATTGGGGCTATTCATGTTATTACGTCATATATACATATATATTACATATGTATAATTTTTTTCGTATTACATAAGCACACATTGACAGCAAATCGCAAGACGGTCACGTCGTTAATTTTACTTTGAATGAGATATACATTGTTACTTGGAATTGTTTTTGAATAACCATAACCTCATTAGTGTATATCATATGGATAGGAATCGAGCTGCTGTTCTCGTTGGTATGCAAAACTTTAGTAAATGGACTAAAGGCTATAAATATCCCCTTATCATTGACGTATTCTTTAAATATGGTTGGGTCATACCATTCAAAGTTAAAAAAAAGTGCAACTGTAGCTGAAGGATACAAAACCATTTTTAAAGAGGGTAGAAATCTAGAGTATCTATGGACTGACAAAGGCCCTGAGTTCTACTTCAAAAATGAAAATAAAACCAGAGACTTAATAAAACACATATTCAATAACAGGACATTTTCTGTAACATGGAGTAAAAACGTTTTAGCTGCAAAACTAACAGTTGTGAAAGCTCATAAAAATTTTCTTTATCAGTTAATGTTTTGTTTAAAGCTACAATTTGTTTCCAGTGATATCTATCATTGTACAGTTTCATTACATTGCTATTCGATATCATTGCAAACTTTACTCATTTCTCAAATTCCTTGAAGACAAAAATCAATTTTGGATAATTCTACATAAAATGTGCAGCAGGAAGGATTTCGGTTTTCACTAAACACTAATCATTTGCCATTAGCCAGAAATCAAGTATATTTGAAGCCCCAAGTTTAAATGTTTGTTTATGTCTCAGTAACTTTAAGGCTTCTGGAACCAACGTTCAAAGATCGTTAAAAAGGGAACATCTAACGTCTGTTAAGAAAGCTTGAGTCTGTTTTATCAATTAAAGTGCTGTTATTATTTTCTGGCATGAATCTGTGACCCAGACACCTAAAAAGCCTATCCAATACTGGTTGTATAAGATATTTGCATGCAAAAACCTTATGGATGTTGTCGTGATACCTCTTTCATTGTTCCCCTTATGCAATAAGATATGTGGGAACTTTATAACAGAAGAAATATAATAAATATATTAAATCACTTTGGTATGGTTTTAACACACAAAATTCTGATTTTGGTACTTTATCGTCTTTTGTTCTCTGAAGTTAACATAAATTTAAGTTTTGATGTATGATATATAAAAATAAAACTACCTAAGGAGATCCAAAAACGTTGAATTATCATCCATTTTGTCTGATCTTTTGCCAGGGAAACAACATCTACAGCAGGTTTCATTATCTTCTTCATCTTGATTTTGAAACGACTTATTAAAAATAGATTGTAGAATCTTAATTTTGCCACCTTCTTCTACCTTTTTTGATGGCATGAATGTCACATTATCATGTATCTTTTCTTTTGTAGGAAACGTTTTGTACGAGCCTGAATGCTGACGCCATTCATAACTTTTTGGTGTATCACAATTTCCCTGTGTATCAGTGCTTTTAGATTTGTTTGGTGATTCATCGTAGCTACTTTGTTCATTTCCCTTTACTAGAGAAGTATTTTCCTGTGGTATGAACTCCGACCTACAACAAAATTACAAACTTTTGTAATCATTTGTATTAAGACCTTGTTACTTAAAAGTTGTATGACTGTTTGCCGGTAACTAAACTACAACACCCCTAAAAAACACCAAAATAATGGAGCATTCCAACTAAATGTCGTGAAGCAGCTGTACTTCAACAAAGGCAACTGCTGCTATTGGTACCTTTTTCTGTATCTTAAAAAAGTCCTGTAATAAAAAGTAGTTAGCAGTAATAAATAACCTAATCGTTCATCTCTTTTTTTTTTCTGGTTTTAACGTCATTTTTCCTCAGTAACTGGGGCTAAGACGGTGCCCTTCACAGGGAATTCGATTTGGCAGTGAGGGATTTCTTGGCCGGATGCCCTTCTTGACGCCAACCAATGGCTTTTTTTTCTGTGAATTTCCAAAGTCGCCCGCTTGGGGAATCGAATCCGAAATTCTTGGTTACGGTCCAGTTGCACTAACCATTAAGCCACGGCTCCTCATTTCTCAACAAAGAGTAATTTTTACATTTTGCCTACTGGTATACAATGTTCTTAATTTCAAAAAGTGGCAAAGTTTTATGAAAGTAGGAATATAAAAACATGCAGATAATGACTACAAAACTGAAAATCATGAAAAGAAAAGAAGTAAATATTAAAACATTTAATAATTTTTGGGGGGGTTCTGGTACTCTTAAAATCTTCAAACTCTTTCTGACAAAATAGAGCTGTTGTTTTTCCTACTTGGCTATGCATTTCATTTGATTTCTATGATATTCTAATTTTTTCTTGTTTTTTCAAACAAAATAATAAACTGTAAATCAAAAAGGTCGCACGAGTACAGTAACTAGATAAATTATTCTTCTGATAGCTTGAGAATACATTATCTCGTTATATCTATTTGGATTTAACAAGATCAGTGCTGTGTTTCATACTTCCTTTACCTTTCTCCCTCTTCAAGATTCCCTTTAACCAGTAAAACAGGTATTTCAAGCTAAAGTTTTGACATTAGGAAGATATCTTCCAATTTTGGTAGAGAAAGCAGAAAAAAGTTTAAATTATCTCATTACCTTCTCCTCTTTTATAAAAAAATGCTCGTTTCCCTGATAAGTATCATATTTTAAAGAATTGATTGTAAGCAGCAATGCACTAGATGTTGGGCAGTCTATTGGGATATCAAACATAAAATAACAATGATGTAAGAAATTTATCATGTCGTGCGATCGATACTTCTCCCATCGTCATCCTGACGATGGGAGAAGTATCTCTCGAAACGTAACTGAGAAAAAGCTTACGACGCACGACATGATAAATTTCTTACATCATGGCTTCCACTGAGTTCATAATTTGAAAAATTTTCATAACATAACAATAATCCACTTCCTACATGTATGTTGAGCTTTGGAATGTACTCGAGAAATGAATTTTATGTGGGAACGAAAATTTGCCGCAACCCTTGTTCCTCTGTCAACGAGTCAAAACCTTCAATCAAATTTGGTAGGAAACTTTTTCCTTCAAGTAAATTTATTAATATCGTTTTGGGGTCAAGTTTCAATAACCATTGTTTAGGGATGTGGTGATTGAAAGAATATTAAAATATTAGTTACCAAGATTTTGTCTTTAACAGGTAATCAAAACTAGGAAATTATTAAGTCTGTCCATAGAAAGGCTGTTTCAAGCTTTTCAACCTTATCTAACGAGTATCCTCAGCATCAACAGAGAAAATAACCCCTAATAATATCCGGTCTTGTAAAAGAGAGTACAACTTAAGTAGTTAAATATGTCACAAAGGAGATTGAATTTAACGAGTGGAAAGTGCCTGTATCCTATAATTACATTGATGCCTTTTTTTTAATATAGTGTAATGTTATACTCTTGTCATAAATTGTTGTCAAATAGTAAAAAATAAAAAGCTAATGATATCAAAATAACCCTTATCAAAGCTACTAATTACCACGTACCTGTTTAGAGTTGCTGGAAGATAAAAACAAGTACAGAGAAAACCAATGACCAAAATAATGAAATTTATGAAATTTGGTAGAAGATAAGGATATTTTCCAAACAAAGAATCTAAAATGAAAAAAGAAAACTTTGATTACTAAGCTAATATACACACAATAATTTACTTCTAAAAGTAATAATAATGTTATACTTTAATTGTACTCTCCATTTCCAATATGCAGGGAAAAATAATGTTATAGCCTGGGTTACCGTGCGAGAAAATATGCCAGACACATTTTGAGAGTCATAATTCTGCTGACAGGACTGAAAGGTGTTGTTTAGTTGCAAAATGATAAACTCAGAGACAATTGACTTTCTTCTGCTTCAATAATGGTATTTTGTACGTTCAGTGACTTTGTCAATCAGACCAAGATCCTCCATGTAAAAATTGTTAAAAAAGACAAAAATAATTGTAGAATTTCTGTAATATATATATATATATATATAAATACATCATCATCTTGCGGCCTCAGCCGAGAGAGAATTCACTACACCTTTCCAGTATACCTTATCGGTTATAGCTGTTAGAAGGTCTTCCTTGGCGATGGCAGTGTTCCTGCATTTAATGTCTGGAAAGGCGAGCTTCCGAGATCGCGGTGTTGTTTAGCGGAAAGAGTCCATGTTTCAGATCCGTAGAGTGAAATGGGTTTGATTATTACTTGAAAAATTCTGGTTTTAATCTTACGGTTGAGCTGGGAAATCTTATCCATTTTGTTACATGCAGTCCATGTCATGCCTTTCCTGGTATTAAAACGTTTTTCAGAGTTTATTATGTGTGATCCTAGATACTTGAACTCTTCAACAAATTTGAGAATGATATTTGAAAGAGTTTTAACTTTGATGTTGTTGCGAATGTTAATTGGCATACACTCTGTTTTGGTTTCATTCAGATAGAGCCCTGTACAGTTTGCTGCTGATTCAAGGGTAGACAGCAGTGCCTATGCATTAATAAGGTCCTCAGACAAAAGTGCAATGTCGTAAGCAAAATCAGCATCAGTGATATGAAGAGCAGGATAACGTGAGTTTTTTCTGGGCTGGTACATGAGTACATTTTCTTTCATTGTATCCACGGAAATCCGCATGATGTAATCGATTACAATGATGAAGAGGAATGGTGCAAATGTATCACCTTGGAGAATATCATTGGTATGAGAATGTCATAGGGCTCTGTTTTGCCATCCGGAGTCAGGACAGTAGAGTGTGTATTTGTATACCGGACTCTGGTAGCTACAAACATTTTTCTGGTGGAATGCCAAATAGCCGTAAGATTTCGAACATTGTCTCGCAGTTGACAGATTCAAAAGCCTTGCTAAAGTCGACAAAAATGAGAGCTGCACTTTTATCGCAAAAAGTGATTTCTTCGATTATTCTACGTAATCTAAGAATTTGTTCAAGAGTAGAACGACCTAAACAGAAACCATTTTGGTTTTTGCGTAGAAAAGGCTCTATTTTTGGAAGAAGACGATTCAGGAGTAATTCTTTATATATTTGTGCAGCTTTAGGAAGCAATGAAATACCACGATAATTGATTGGTAATGTCAAATCACCCTTTTTGAGAATAGGAATGATTTGTAAACATAACCAGATGCTTAGGGAAACATGATTGGCAAATGCAAAGAGCAGAGAAAATACGGTGATCGGATCTGACAGAGAAGAAAGATGAATATGCTCGACAATCTTTGATGCTGTTCTGTTATTTCTTACAAACTAAAATGTAATCTATTTGGGCTCTGTTTCCATTAGGATATTCAAATGTTCACAGCTGGTGTTTGGATTTCGTAAACTTGATGTTTGCTGGACAAATATTGAATTCCTCCATGAGGTCAAAATGGTTTCACCGTTACGATTGGTGTTGGTATGAAAGGTGAACTTTGCATTGTCAGATCCAAGCTTGGCATTGAAGTATCCGGGGATTAAAAGAAAATTGTGAGCTGAAACATTTTCAAGAGAAGATCGTAGGGTGTTTTTGATCCATATCTGCGTCGCTACTATGGTTGTGTGGACTACAGGATGATATTATAGGGTTTTTTGAGATTCCCCTCAAAATCGGTAATGATGACTTTTGGTGATAACATTTCTATGTTTGCTAAATTTTCCATGGCTTTTGGTGACAGTAGGAGACCTACACCACCTACGGAAGAGTTGAAAGAATTTTTCAAACAAGAGGCAGTATCAAAATAATATTCTTCGGTTTTGTGGTACACAATATCAGTGTCAGGATGAAAAAAGCGATACCCTTGAATAACAATGATATTAATTTTCTGATCCTTAGCACTTTTGATAAGTTCGTTTAGACGAGATGATGGTTTAATGTTCTAGTGTTGATGTGCTGATGAAAATATGGTTTCTACATGAAATAAGTTTCGATCTTATTCCTTCATTGGTTCCAAAGGAGGAAACAAATTCAAGAAGTTGACGGAGAATAGTAGGGGTTGGACCAATATCTACAGGTGAAGCAGAATATTTGGTTTCCTGAGTATTTGGAACCCTGGTGCAGTTAGTAGTGTAATTCTGCAATTTGTAAGTTGCTGGCAATGGCATTACATTTGAAAATCGATATAACATCAAAAGAGACCATAATCTGATCTACCCAGATTCAAAATCAGTACTGTCATTGGTGAGGTGTGACTATTTTTTTGTGTGGAAAATAGAGATGAAATATATAACTTGAAAGTGAATCAAAGGGCCTATCAGAATAAGCTGTGATGAAACGTGTTGCAACATTAACCTTGATTAATTTTCAGTTGTTCATTGAACCATAATAAAGGTAGAGTCAGTTATCAAGAAAATGGTTTTTCTGTAATACAATTACTGTTTGGCTTATAATAGTTTTGACTGAGTTTATAGAGTTACTCTTTACTATGGTATGTATTACATTGTTGATGTGTTCATAGCCTTATTGGACGTAGTTAGCATTGTTAAAGACAACATGAACACGTCCTTTTCCAGCTGACAGGGTCAAATCATTGCCTTTTAGGCTATTAATGGGTATTGTTCCTTTTTCGTGAGGTTATCAGTGGGTACTTTGGAAAACACCAGTATGCAGCCAAAATGTATCTTGTATGAAAAACACAGTTATTTAGTAATATTAAGAACGTTTATTTCAAAAATTTTGATTGGGTTCAATCTTTTTTTAGAAATTTGAATTTTTCTAATTTTGTTATCGAAGATTCCCAAGTTCAAGAAAAAATTCCCTATAAAGAAAATTTTAAAGCTTCGACTTTTCTAGCTGATAGAAATTTATTATTACAAAAAAGACTAAATTGCTCTCAGAAAACAGAGAAATTTAAACAGAGACCTGGTTGTTTGTTCAGCTTGACAAATTGACTGATTTTTAATAATCTTGATTTCGATTTGTTAGGATAAAAACTCAATGGAATTAACTAAATAAACATTGTTTCACATTTAAAGCCGTCCTGCAAAAGAAAATAGTATTATGTAAAGTTCCTTTAAAGTCTTTCCATTCCTCGTAAATGCATAAACAAGCCAAAAAACTTCTGTTATATTGTGGTCAGTAGTTTTTTCAGCTCAAAAACACCCTCTAACGCCTCTTATTTGTATAACATATCATTAGTGTTTTGGTTGTAAAGCTGGTTAACAGAGAAAGCCATGGGCTCCTCAAATAAGTTGCAACAAATGTGCTACAAACTACGAAAATTTAGACAATGACTATTAGTTTAAATGTTCAGTTTTTTTACATCAAGTTCAAATTTGAGTTTCCATTCCACAAAAATTCTCAGATCTGATCGAAGATGAAGATGTCAGCAGCCAATCTTCGAGATCTAGTAAAGCATCCTCCTTCTTTAGTGCTACAGACTCTTTAGGGCCGGATATTATAAACCATGTAGAGTTAAATTGACTGGTCCGTGATTTGGACCTACCAAGGTAAAAATGAAGTTTTAGGTTTAAGACTAAAATAATGGAATCTGCTTTATGCCCAAGGTTACAATAACATTCTTTCGGTACAGATACCAGGCATTACAAGGGTTCCTTAAGGAGTGTGGGCCATTCTCAGTTTGTTCAGATGTGAGTAGATTGATGAGAGCTCTCAAAATTGAATATTAACTTGAGCAATGGAGATCATTCATTGACTCATCAAAGACCAGTTTGAAGGCTTTTCTCTACCATATCGGAAATTTTTTATTTCCCACCCAGACTGATTCTCTGTAACAGATGAAAATTACTCTAGCTTCAGAAATAAATTAAGGTATGTCAAGTATTGAGTTTAATGAATGATTGGTGGGGACTTTAAAATTATTGCAATATTGATGGACATGCAGCTTTGGTTTACCAAATATTGCTGGTTTGTTTGTGAGCGAGGTCGTAGATGCTGTACCGTGCATTACAGCAGACTGGCCGCAAAGAAAGCTAACTACGGAGGAAAATACTCTTTTAAATAAGCCACTGGTTAACCAACACAAAATTTTACTACTGCCTCTCCATATCAAGCTTGGCTTATTGGAAAATTTTGTAAAAGCTATGAACAAAGGTAAGCCTTGGTTTCAGTATATAAGAGATAACTTTCAGAAGCCCTTCGAAGCAAAACTTCGGGAAGGTGTATTTGTCGGTCCACAAATTACACAGCTTCTGCAAGACGATGCCGTTTTAGAACTACTTTATGAAAAAAAAGAACTGTTTTTGTTCATTTAAAGGTGCTGTGAGCATCTTTTCAGGAAACAATCGATGGGAGAAATTATAAGGAGCTGATAAATAATAATATGTTGAGGGCTTACCAGGAAATTGGTTATAATTTCCCACCTAAAATCCATTTCATACATTTGCATCTTGTGCCTACAGAGATAAGCATGATGAACGCTTTCACCAAGATATTTCTTTGATTGGGAAAGATACCAGAGAAAGTGAAGTTTTCGGTTGGACTTTGTTAAGAGACCATAAAGTGACTGTTTACAGGAAGAGTGTCTTGAGAAAAACCCTCTAAAACCTGTTAAAATTAAGTTTTAAAGTTGTATATTTCAAATATTTTGTGTTATATCTAGTTTTATTCTCAGAGCTATAGCTATCTCACGTCATAAAATAAAAACAACTCACTGTCAAATACTTCATTTATACATGTGTGCGAGGTATGGGGGTAATTATTCTGAGAAAATGGGAGCAAACTCAGCATTTTTATGGTGATATTCATATTCAGCCTCTAAAGTTCAGTGGGCATTAACTGAATTTAATTAAGATACAGAGAAAAAATTGAAATTTGTTGACTTCTGAAATAAAAGTGTAAGTGTAATTTTAGCTCTTTTTGTGCCTACTTCACTTTTACTGTTGCTTCAAATACTGAGATAATTTCTTTTGTAGAAATGGTCTTGCCAGATACAAAAAACGTTCAAAGCTTTAAAAATATGGGATCTGTCTTTTGGTGACAGTGTTTATTAGATAGATGAACAATCTAGCGAGTCCTAAGTGTGAGATCGGGTGCTGGTGATGACTTTTGTTTTAGGCTTACAAAGTTGTTTTACTGTTTTTCCCTGGCAGAAGGTAATATTTATTTGCAAGGGTCTTTCACGGACAAGATTAATGCTTGGTATTGTTCTGAGCTCACTTTGTTCTAAAGGAAAGATTTAGTTTCTTGAATGTTTGCAGCAAGTAGAAGAGGTTTTCCGTGAGATACTGTAATTATCTTGAGATTTTCGACTTTATGAACCCAATAGAAGCCATAGATATGGGAGTTTTATCATGTCATGAAGTTTTATTAGTATGTAATTTATTTGTTGGTCCAGCCAGAATTTTATTTATTGAAGAATTTCGACTGACATTTTGGTGAGCCCCGTGAAGTGAAGGAAAAAAGTTACACAATTTTGAAGGATACTTCTTTTTTGTGCTTTTTATTTTCTCGTCAATTTTTCTAGTAGCTCAACTAATGGTCTGCTTTTGTCACCAGTATTTATTATAAAGTGTATGATTTTTTAAAATTTTCTCTTAGGAATTAAAAATGTCTCTATATTGTACTAATGGTTTGCAGGAAAGTTACAAAGTCTGTACAGATTAGATCCAATTATTCTAAAACTGGTATACTTTTTCCTTCGCTGTACTGCATTAGAATTTCTGGAAATGAGAGAAACTCATGCTTCTTTGTTTCTATATTGAGATTGCCTTCTGGGTGTAGATTACAGACGTGATTTAAAAACTAACAAAAATTTTTTTTACGACGAGGAAAATATTACCATCATTCCTACTCAGTATCATTGGCGAGTTTGATGATGTTACTTACCTGACACCCTAGTAATCTTGGATTTAAACCTCACCCATAGGAGGTTGTGATAGGCTGAAATTGCTATCAACATCGTTTCTTTGACAAAATTTTTTGCATACTATACATACGGTTTTTGTGCTTTTTCTCTCCAACAAAAATATAAACGAAACAAAAAAACTAATTTCCATAAGAGCATAGACTATTGTGCAAATCTAGAATTAATTCCGTCAACTAATAACACGGGTAAAGGAAGTCTTTGAAGCACAATAAAATTGGCAACTGTGAGCAATCACTAGTAAAAGAAGTCTTCTAAATTAAAAACATTATTTCTTTTCGTCAACTGAATATTTCAACATTTTTGCTATAAATAAAGTTATTAAAGGAAAGACCAACCTTCAGAAAATAAATTTGGGTACTTTTCATGAGGAAGAGACAAGAAACCTGAAAAAAGAAAAGAGACAAACCTTAAGAAAAATACCCTACATAATATTTTAAAGACATTGTAATTTTCTGCAATGCAATCAATACTATTAACAGGGGCACCTGGTTAAGTGTTCAAAGTAAAACCACTTCACAATAAATCGTAAATCCAAATAAAAATTTCACTTACTCCGTTCCCATATCTTGAGGGTCGATGTGTTAATTTTGTTAAATTCACATTTGGTTTGTAAATCTCTATCTTTGAGAATGGGTCCAACTCAAACAACTTTCTTTTAAGAACCCTTAGTAATCTGACAAAAGATTTAGGCATCTATCTTGCACAGTTGAATTTTGCTTTTGGATTGCAGGCCTCTACAATAATAATGACTAATAATGAACTATAATAAATAATGATAATTGATCTTATTCTTTATCTTTCGGCTGTTACCTTTAGGGGTCGCCACAGCGGATCAGTTTCTTTCATTTTTCAGGGTTCGTCGCATCTTCTCTCCGCACTCCAGCTGCTCTCATGTCCTCTGTCAACACATCCATATATCTTCTTTTTGGTCTCCCACGCTTTCTTCTCCCAGGCACTTCCATTTCCAAAACTCTCCTTCCAATGTAATTTTCTTCCCTCCTATTAACATGTCCGAACCATCTGAGTCTTGCTTTTATTTGCTTGTCGCTCAGTCTTCTCCCATGTACCTCTTATGTGCTCGCTCCGGATCCTGTCCAACCGGGTGACGCCAAGTGACCACCGTAACATACGTAGCTCTGCGACTTCTAGTTCGGCTTCCTGTTTTTTAGATGTTGCCACTGTCTCTAGCCCAAAGAGTAATGCTTGTCTTACAACTGTCTTGTAAACTTTCCCCTTTACTTCCGGTGAAATCTTTCTGTCACACAATACTCCTGTGACCTTCCTCCATCCGTTCCATCCTGCTTGTACACGCTTTTTCACCTCCCTGTTGCAGTCTCCATCGCTCTGTACAGTGGACCCCAAGTACTTAAAGTCATCCACCTTCTTTACTTCTGCTCCTTGCATCCTTATTTCATCCTGATCTCTTCCGTTTAAGACCAAATACTCTGTTTTCGCTCTGCTTATTTTCATCCCTCTTTTCTCCAAGGCGTCTCGCCACTCTTCTAGTTGTTCCTCTACCTCGTCTCTGGTCTCACTGCACAGCACAATGTCGTCTGCAAATAACATGCTCCAGGGCTCCTCTTTCCTTACTTCTTCTGTCAACCTATCCATGACTATAGCAAATAAGAAAGGACTTAGGGCTGATCCCTGGTGTAGTCCAACTTTAACCTCGAACCAGTCAGTCAATCCGGTTGCACTTCGCACGGCTGTCATGCTATCTTTATACATGTCTTGCACTAACTTAACATACTTTTCTGTTACTCCCGACGTCCTCATGCAATACCATAGTTCTTCTCTTGGTACCCTATCATAGGCCTTCTCCAGGTCGACAAACACACAATGTATCTCCCTTTGTCCTTCCCTATACTTCTCCATGAGCATGCGCAGAGCAAATAGTGCATCTGTCGTGCTTTTCCCTGGCATGAAGCCGTACTGTTGTGCACAGATTCTGACCTCTTGTCGCAGCCTTGCATCCAGTAATCTCTCCCACAGCTTCATTGCATGACACATCAGCTTGATGCCTCTGTAATTTCCACACTCTTGTGCGTCGCCCTTGTTCTTGTACACCGGAATCAGCACACTTCTTCTCCATTCATCTGGCATTTTCTCGCATACAAGGATTTGGTTAAAAAGCTTCGTAAGTACTTCTAGACCCTGTCGACCTAGGCACTTCCAGGCTTCAATGGGGATATTGTCAGGGCCTACTGCTTTTCCATTTTTCATTCTTTTCAATGCCTTTTTGACTTCACTTATTTCTATCTGCTCGAACTCACGATCCATCCTCTCTGCTGCCTCACCCCTTGGCTCTCTGGGATTTTCCGTGTTCATGAGACTTTCAAAATAGCTTTTCCACCTTTGTAGTACTTCCGCTTCCCTTGTAAGTAGCCTTCCATCTTCATCTTTGATAACCCTAACATGCTGAATGTCTTTTGATGCTTTGTCTTTTTGCTTCGCTATCCTGTACAAATCCTTCTCACCTTCCTTTGTGTTTAGCTTGTGGTAAAGATCACTGTATGCTTCTTCCTTTGCCTTAGCAACTTCTCGTTTGGCATCCTTTCGCTTATCAATGTACTCCCTTTTATCATTCTCATTGTTTGAATGGTCGTACCTTTTCTTTGCTTCTTTCTTTCTTTTGATGCTTTCCTGCACTGCGTCGTTCCACCACCATGTTTCTTTGTCCTTCTTCTGGCCCCCTTTTGTCACTCCTAAGACTCTCCTAGCGGTTATTCGTATTTTCTCCGTAATGTGTGACCAGTTTTCAAGCACATCTGTTTCTGTGCTGAGCACCTCTAGTATCTCGTCACTGAAGATTCTCCTGCACTCTGGATCGTTGAGCCTCCACCATTTCACCCTTGGCTCTGCTGCCCTTCTGGGCCTCTTTTTGATTGTCATACTTTGCTTGCATACTACTACCTTGTGCTGTGTGGCCACACACTCTCCCCCCAGGACGTAGCAATCACTCACTTCCTTCAGATGTCTTCTTCTGCAAACCAAGTAATCAAGTTGCGTGCTCCTCCCTCCACTTTTATAAGTCACCCTCTGCTCTTCTCTTTTCTTGAAATAAGTGTTTAACACTGCCATCTCCGCTCTCTTTGCAAAATCAACAATCTCCTGTCCTTCCTCATTTCTCCTGCCATGCCCAAACCGTCCCATCACATCTTCATCACCCCTGTTCCCTTCTCCAACATGTCCATTTAGATCTCCTCCGATGACACATCTCTCTCCTCTAGGTATTCTCATGATGGTGGCATCCATGTCCCTCCAAAACTTTTCTTTATCTTCCTGTGGACACCCAGCTTGTGGTCCATATGCACTAACAACATTTACCATTTGGCCTTCTACTTCCAGTTTCATGCTTATCAGCCTGTCAGAAACTCTTTCTACCTGCAACACACTTTCTACATAGGTGTCTTTTACAGCTATGCCCACACCGTTCTTTCTGCTGTCTTCTCCATGATAGAACAGTTTGTACCCATCACCAAGGTGTCTTGCTTTGCTTCCTTTCCATTTAGTTTCCTGTATGCACATGATGTCGATACTCCTTCTTTCCATCAAATCTGCGATCTCCCTTCCTTTTCCCGTCATTGTCCCAACATTCAAGCTGCCAATTCTCAATGATCTCTGCTTTGCTTTCTTTTTCTCCCGCTTTTCTCTTCTTTTCCTGCCTCCTCTTCTCCTCCTTTGTCGTTCAGCAGTAGCATAGTTTCCAACACCACCCTGCCGGTTAGTGGTGTTGGCGGTCGTTGTTAACCCGGGCCCCGACCGATCCGGTATGGATTGAATATTTTTGATCCGCATGGTTTTAGTTTGGCAAGGTTTTTGTGGCCGGATGCCCTTCCTGACGCCAACCACAGTTATAGGCAGTGGGCCTAGCTTTAACCTAAAAAGGTGTTGAATCTGCAAGGCAGCAGATTGATTTTCTGTTGGAGATTTCACCCTTACCCTTGACTTCTCACAAGAAGCTAATCCACAAGGCAGTGGAGGACCGGCTGTAACACAAGACTCTAAGGAAAAAGTGCTCTGACAAGAAAGACAGGAGTGCCTGTGCTGTTCACCAACAGTTTAAGGATCAAGTGATCCCGCTGACACATGACTCACAAGCACTCTAGGCATCTCGTCAGAAACCCTACTTAGATTTAGCTACAGCCGGGGCAATGGTATGGCGCCGTTTGCCAAGCGGTATTCATGAACAAAGTGTTCACGCCATTCGCCCTTAACTAATGATAATTGATAATAATTAATAATGGCCAGAGATACCAAAATGCACAACCTTTTTTTAGACAAAGTTCACGAATTTGATTCTTAAAGCATAAGAGTAACAACTTGTCCAACCCAGATAGAACTTTCCAAGGGAATCAAATGATCATATGTATATAAAATATTTTGTTGACATATCATCTCAAATTTTTAAAATACACCAGACAAACAAATAAAAAACCATTAAAGAAGCTCTTAAGTCTTATGGGATTACGTCAGATCATTCATATATATATATATATATATATATATATATATATATATATATATATATAACAAACATAAGCGAGACATTAATAGACATTGTTTTTCTTATTCGTCCACAGAATAGTTCAGCAATTACGTCAACAATTAGTGACTATGACATCATTGCATGTAAACAGCAATTTAATGGAACCAAGTACCAAGCCCGTGACAGTTCAATGAAGAGACTGCAAAAATTAGAAGCACTAATCAATCCGTGATGAATAAAGAAGAGAATATCCCTTCACTAGTTGTCTTATCTATTCTTTCAGTTCCAACCATTTGTGCCAATTAATCTTTTATGTTGGGTCAACAAAGAGGCAATCTAAACGTTTATTTTCTCAAAAAAATACCATCAATCTCACATTGTTCAAAATTATTAGAATTTTCAAAAGAAAAAAAATTGACAAATTTTAACTGTTTTAAGCCTGAAACAGAACATTCATCAATCATATGCAAAGCAGTTATACACGTTTCTCCTTCCTATAATGTGATTTGTGTTTCACCAAATGGAATTTCCAAGATATAGTGCAACCAACACCTTGCTTCCAACAAATTGTACAACTTGCAACATACATAACATTCTCTATGGTAGTGCATGTCCCATCTTAATTAATGTGTATACTGTGTGAGGTGGGCTAGCACAAAACGCTTTGTCTCTTTATGTTGCGTGATGGCAGATTAAACTCTAGTGGAGTGCTGAAAAATCAGGTTTACACTAAAGACAAAAGGCAGTTCAATTGAGTGTGCTTATGGACAGTAGTACCCATCTGTCTCAGGTATTAATGATTTTGTTCAGCTATGATTTCAATCAAAAGCTAAAAAAGATAGACTGAAAATGTGGATTGAAAGCGGCTCTGATCTAACTTTCCGCTGCTTTAACCGTGTTGCATAAACAAACACACACACATACACACATACACACACACACACATATATATATGACAGGATCCCACAATAACTTCTTAAGCTGTGTTTGCTCCGGCAACATGGCCTGAGAGTTATGTCTCAGAAACTCTGTGCTGCACTGATGAACCCACAAAGGGCGAAACAGTACTGTCTGTAGCTTGAGTGTATATATATATAGCAGATTATTATTAGATTCTTTCTTAAATGTTATGTGTCAATCAACTTGAATGACAACAAAGATTACATCGCAAGTTGAAAGATTGTACGCCGAAACCAGAGATACAATTCTACTAAGTAATACATTTGGTTTTGAAAATGAATTCAGTTAGAAATCTCCATTATTTTCATCTTTCTTGCCATTTGCTAAAAATTGAAATCTTTTTGTATCACAAAGAGGATTCGAAGCCCATCAGTTCATAGAGTGAAGAATTTAAATGACATTTTTGTTCTCTAAAAATCTTTTATATATTTTAATGATACGGAATTTCGAATTTCGAAACACTTTTTGTGTTAACGTTATATTACCAACTACATAACGCCTCACTTATTTTCACTAGTATTTTTTTATCCCAAGATAAGCCAACCATCAAATAGGCCAACTTGATAGAAGCCTGTGGATAGAAAAGAGAAGTAATAAAATGACCCCTTAGTTTACCTATAGGATTTTTCAATTTCATGTTCAGGTGAACCAGTCAGGTAGTAAATAATTTATGCCTTCATTAAGTTTCCTATTAAAAAATTCTAGAATATTGGAAGTTATGTAGTTAGCAAAGTGGAATTCAAAAGCAATGTCAAAAATCAAGCTTTGGCTATGAATACAAGTACATAAATATAGATCTCACACGTTCCCTTTCAAATTAAGTCTTTGTGAAGCAAAGTCTTCGGGGATTGTTGCGAATAAAAAACTTTCAATATCAAAAAAGAACATAATAAAATTAACATTCTACTTGATTCACAATATTTAAAGACGAGGAAAAAATTGCTTTATAGAACTTATTGTTCATGTTGTAAATGCAATTAATTACCTGAAATTTCTGAGAACGCTTAATCAAAACAGAAAATGGAACTTACCTCCAAATGCAGGTCCCATAACCAAGCCAAATGAAAAGCCACTCAACACAAAGCTCATAAGAGTACCCTGGAGAAAGAAACATCAAAGATTATTGCAAAATCCAACTAATTTCTTAATTACAGTTATTCGATCAGATTTGCAAGTCACACTGTTGACTTTTGTACACGTTTTCAGAAAAAGAATTGACAAGCGAATGACAGGCAGAAATAGAAAATAACCGAAAATATGGTCAGATATTATGTAGCATTTCCCACTAAAGTGGCTAGAGATCGTATTTAAAAACGTTTCCATCAACCCAACAACAACGTACGAATACTTTGAACATACCTCTGATGCTACAATGAATCTTCAAGGAGATTTCGAAAAAAGATTACGGAAAGCTAGTGGACGATTACGACTCCTCCCAAAAATCCGACCTCTCTTGACATCTGAAGCGGCCGAGAAGATTTTTAACTCTATGATCGTCCCAATTATAACATACTCCTGCACCGTGAAGATACGACTCACCGTTACACAGAAGGCGAACCTAGCCTTAATCGACTATCGTGCATCTAAGCTGATATATGGCAAAAATTCACCAAAACGAGTGACGTCAACGTATGGGAGAAGGAAGAAGCAAGCCTGCAGCACTGTCCGCAAATGTATTATTGGAAATGTGTGTAGCCCGTTTCAGCAACTACTTTCAAGTTAACACGCACGTTCGAGTTACAAGAAATAATAACTTTTCAGTAAGATGTCCTAAGATAAAACTTGAAATAGGTCGTCAATCTTCCTATTACCAAGGTTGTCGACTTCACAATGATCTTCCGTTAGAAATACGTAAAGAGGAAGGTTATAAACATTATACTAAGAAATTAGGCATGATTTTTATATAAAATGATTTTCAAACAGCATCTTTGAATTTTTAGATTTTTAGATTTTAGTGATTAGTTCCTCTAAATTCCCGCTATTCAATTTAGGCTCGTTTTTCAGCATTTTCAGTGTCTTACTATGTGCTAATAGTCTTAGATGAGCCCTAAAGGAGTTTTTTAGCTTCCTTTTTTTCATTATGTTTTTCATTTTTCCTTTTTGGCTACTAATGTGTCAAAGCAGGACCACATTGATAGCAGTTTTTACAGTAGATGTAAAATACGGATGTTTTATATATATATATTGCATGTATGTATTGTATCCTGTATAAACATTAATTTCATAATAATAATAATAATAATAATAATAGTTGCATGTCATTTATAGTAGGTGGATATATAAAATATACAAATATATTATAATTAAAGGACAGAACACTGATCAAAAAAGATGTAGAAGGTATGTATTGGAATTATTTCACGATGAAGTAAAGACTTAAATCAGACAAAGAGAAGACTTGTAGAAGGCCCAAAAATTCAAGGTTCATTAGTGAAAGAAAAAATCCAATGAATTAGAAAAACAAAACAAACAAACTAGCTCAATAAAACTTTGCAATAAATTCAAAAGAAGCTTTAGTTTAACTTGGCAGTACAATATAAAGTGATTTAGTCAACCAAATATATGACACAGTCCAAAGTTCTAACGATACAAGTCAATGTATACTTTTAATATTAGCAATGAAGCCAGATGAAGTCCAGAGTGAATCACACAGAAATATATCTCCTAAGACCATCTTACTGTGACTATTCTGCTAGGAATTATGATGTGGTCCAGAGATTAATCTTTAAATAGGGAAAGAAAAGTATTTTTCTTGACCGTATTAGGAATACCTTTTGGGCAAACTGTGGAACGAAAAGCATCTTTTCTTTAAAAGCTGTATTTTGAAGGTGTCATTTAAACAACAACAGACAGTGCATTTACTTTTTAGATTCTGAACACCAAGGCATATAATAATCATACGAAAAATTACTAGATACGTTAAAATTTGGATGCAAGTATGAAGACTTGCAAATCATTAACAGCTGAGAAGAAAAAGCAGAAGCCACAATTAACAATGAGGTTTCTGAGTATTTAAGATTAAAACAATATTAAAATATCCATGGCAACATGACAAAGACATCTTAACTGCTATATTTTTCGAATTGAAGAATAGATGTAAAAGCTGGGTAATGTCACTGATACTAAGGCATATTTACATGCTGATAAGTCAAGATTTTACAAAAGAGTCTTCATAATCATATATACTAATTATGTACCCAGAAATATTTTCTTTAGTTTTTTTCTTAATCAGTTGTTTGGAAAGATAAACAAGAATCCTTATAATAAGAAGCTCTATTATTTGAAAAGACAAGATTGGAGAGTATATTTTCCTTCTGTTTCTTTTGTACCCTAAAAAATTCTTGACTTCATGGACTCATTCAAAGCCGTATATATAGAAGGTTTATCAACTTATGAATGGTAAGTTCTTTTTGAGCTTGCTTTTGACAGATACTTCTCCCATCATCAGGCTACTGGAAGTTAGTCCATAAATTCAAAACTCCTCAAGAATTCTTATTGTTATCTGATAAGAATGGATGGTAGACATGAGAAGGGCATACAGAGATTAAAAGTTCTAAACAAATGAAATGATGACACTGATGGAGTTGATCATGAAAAACAAATGAAAAGACTCTCTCAACATTCTGAAGGGGCATAGTGCTTAACGAGAAAGTAGCTGGGTATAAAATGTAGATCCGAAAAGTATACACATTGCATCTTAATTACCATTGGCGTTTCAGAAGAACATTTGAAAAACCTGCTGCTGATTATATTGATTCTAGAAATCAGTTTCATTTAAGGATATAAGAAAATGATAAATAAATTGTAAAAAGATACACTGATTAGTGTTACATTTTACTAGAAGACGAAAAACATAACCTTTAGCTTACCTGAGTTTTATTGTCCGTAATATCAGCAATTGCAGCTTTAGAAGCTATGACTATCCCTGTACGAAAAAATGTTTAATAGGTTTTGCTTTTCACTCAATGCAATATGAAAAATACATTCGCTTTAAAATTGTTTAATTTCTCTACTCCTTTGTGTCAAACTTCTACTTCATGATGTAATAGTAAATTTAACATATTTATGGTTTTGGAAAAGATTTTCGATATATAGCAATCTTCCTCGTGCTAAAGTTTGATATTTTTAATTTTTCTGTGAAATGAGAGATACTTGGGTTTGTGCATGCTTACAGGCGACAGAATTTGAAGAGGGTTGGGACCAATCAATATGGTTGAAACCAATAAAATATTGTTATTGTAAAGTAAAAACAAGAATTTAACAACAGTTAATTCTCTGCATTGAAATACGGTTGAACACTGCTGAAAATAAGCTTCGTTAAAAAAGGAAAAGCTTTTGTTATTCCCCTGACATAAAAAACTATCTAGTTGTTATTGAAATGATCACTGTTTTGGCTGATTGTTAAGTTCGACATTAGTACTATTTGATCGAGAATCACTACCTTTGTGAGATTCCCTGATTGAAATATCGCATTACCTTTGTTTTTTTTCAGAAATATAATGTTCAGACCTAAACATAATTGTTGTATCAACAGTTATGTTTGCAGATTTAGAAAATGTGCTAGACGAGAAGATGCTCACAACTGTAATACGCTGACTTGGAACATACTTGGAGTTACTTAAATTTTCTTTGCAGTTTTATTTACTATAATTGCTTGATATAAGCTAAAAAGCTGTGATAAACTTTGAATATATATATATATATATATATATATATATATATATATATATATATATGTCGTTTGTTTATATACTAAATGCTGCCGAAAACTTTTAATCAAAATAACAAGAATATAAATCTTAACTGAAAATTATTAGAATAACATTTGAATTAATGTTATTTGAATTACTACTTTCTAACTATTAAAAGTTATCCTTTGACACAATATAGTAGTATTTAACTCTTTACCTAAAAGGGACGTAAACAACGGTAAGAATGTAAAGCATTCGCTACATTATTACACAGCTGGGTGCAAACTGCATCACAAGAAATTCATTCTTACAAGACATACCATTGACCAGTCCCTGCATGAATCTTGCAAATATCACATATTCTATATTCCAAGTGAATCCATTTAGGAGAGTAAATATTGAAAGCAATGCGGTGCTTAAAGAAAGAGCTAATTTTCTTGAATATCGATCAGCAAATGAGCCCCAAATGTAGCTGGGTAAATAGAAAGTAATCACAATCCTGTTAATGAAGTATTACACATACTTAAAATTAAAAAACAGTTCAAATTTATTTGTGGTTCCTTGTATTGTAGAAATATACCAGACGTATGGTGTCCGATAAAAAGCACTTGCAAGAAATTAAAAAAAACAAACATTGGTATTTATGTCGAAAAAGTAAATGAAGCAGTGAGGAACTTCAATACTTGAGCAATAAATAAGAGACCTTATTTTCTGGTATGGCGACGCTTTTGGTTAAAACAGTCCTGGATCCTTCAGAATATGTAAAAATTACAATACAAAAGTCTCAGGCAAACCACTCTCACAGAGATTCAATTTGTAAGTAACTACATTGTAACCAAGTAAATTTCTAGAAAGTTTTGTGTTTCATCTCTACTGATATCGAGTCCAGATGACACTGTAAATGACAAAGAAAAGGCATTAGTGTCCAAACGATAAGGAAGGCCATTCTTCAAATTGTTACAAATTGAAAAAGGCCTTCTATAAACACCAGCGGCTTTGTGCAGTTGCATTGTAACCAAGAGGTTCCGTATTCGATTATCCGAGCGGGGAAAGGGTTGAAACCTTATAAGAAAACATAGGTTGGCATTAGGTAGGGCATCTTATCATGATATTTCTCGCTGTTGCAGTAAAAAAGGCGAGAATAGCATTGTCTGAAGCTAGAAACTGGAAACAGGAGATTGTACAAGACTTTATATGTATAGTGTGTGGGCTATATGGGTTCAGCCTAAAGGGCTAAGCACACATACACAATGTGACTTGTGTTGCTAGTCCACAACGTAGGATATTGGTTACTGTCTAAACATATGCCCAAGTATACTGCGTGTTTAATTCTCTAATTTAACTTACTGACGATTCAGTAAAGCATGATTTACAATCTCCTCCCAACTCATCTACAGTTATATGTTACTTTACCAGACTTGGCAAAGTTCATGCAAGTGTCGTTTGACGTTAACTCCGTTATCCAATAAAGCAGTCGAATGGCAGGTTGCTAAGCAACATGATTTAAAGAGGCAAATATCGAAAATTAGGTGACTAAGGTAACTTAATAATAACAATAGTGATAAAAGCAAGTCAATCCCAAAGTCTCAGAGATACATAGAAGTATTGAAAAAAATTCTTCTTGGAACAGCAAGGGTCTAAAGGAGAAGACTTTGGACCAATATGACATGTGGCTCATATTCTGGTGTATTATGTCTCAGTAAGCAGCTGATCTGCTGCTAACAAAATAATAAAGCCCTGCTCTTGATACTTAGCTTTATAACAACATTTCCTTTTTAGGTAAGAAGAGGTATAATTGAATGAGAAACGGGTGAATAAGAATGAAGGGCACTGCTTAATATACAAAGAAAACGTTAAAACTAAGGGCCACGTGAGAGTTGGGAATCAAACAGGCCAGAAATAAACTGATGCATTCAGAAATCTGAATAAGCTAACAAGATGTGATTACAGTATTTAACATGAAAACCACAACAGAAGCAAATTCATGCCAATGCCAAATGGATAATGGAAAACGAAGACTAATATCACGAAAAAGGGTTGAGTGTCATTGTTCACTTTTTAGAAAAATACAATGATTTAAGATATAATAAAGGAATAAGCAAAATGAAAATTAAAAAAGGCAATATACATTTCTAATATTTTACAATCAAAAGGTCCATCAGAGCACTGCAGCTGTTGTACTTTAAAATCCCTGTCATGTCTTGAAGGCCGGAACAAACTTTTCGAGTAAGTTACACATCCCCTTTTTTGAGATAGTTGCACCTCGATGTAAACTTAACAGAGTCGTGATCAGAAAGGAAATGAAAATGATGTTCAGTATATTCAACAATTCCAAAATGTATTCAATAGATATTTCTTCAGCAAAAATGAAGCCTTTTTGCCAAGATAGCTGTAATTATCTAAAGAAAGTGTGCAAAAATTAATAACTCCAATTTCAAATGAAAGGAACAATCATGTAATAAACTCTAAATGAAATATAAACAACGCCTTAGAAAAATATTTTTGCCTAATTTCAGCCACAAAATAGCTAAAACAAATTGTAATTCTGACCTTCCAATCAACCATCCAACAAATATTGATGATGCGACAATTCCAGCATATGTCCCTAAAAGTAAATTAGGTACAATGTTTCTTGCTATATCACACATATTCAAACAATACCGTGAAAAATATCAGAAAAGGTCAAATACATATGTAAAAGAATGGTTCACCAGCTTTTAAAGCTGGTGTTTTTGTCTCTTTAGCTTTGAGGCAAAAGGAGACAAATTAATGGTGGCACAGATCTTTCTAAAAATGTTTGTATTTTTTGTTACATGATTGCTAACTTTAATCAAGTAGTAAAATGAAAAAGTTTTACAAGTTTTCAAGGTCTAGAATTGAGATACTTCAAACAAAGATCTAACTGTTTGTGTCATAACTAATATTCTTTTAAACCATCTGAAAAGGCTGAGACTAACTACGAAATATATGTCTTAGTCAGTTATCTTTTTTCTTGTGATTTCTCTTGTTTTGCCTTTGTTTTCACTAATCCCTTCAGGGGACATAGTTTGGTTGTTATTGATACAGGCAACGGAAACATTAGAGTTGATTAAGTTCTTATAAGAAAAGTGAACATTAAAAGAGTACATTAAATGCTGTTATTTTAAAAAAAATTCGAGGTATTGTTTCTTTCTTTAAAGGCGATACTTCATGGAAGCCTTACCCCAAGGCTTTGGTAGCAATGTTTTTCTCCTACGTGTGTTTGTATTAATGTCTCTAGAGTATCATTAGGCTCATTTAGTATACCACTTAACAAGATAATTCTTTGCGACTAACGATTTAAAAAAAAAGAAGTAAAGTAAGTTGGTACCAAAGGTAAAGGTAACATTAGATGGAAATAAAGTTGGAGATAAAAGTATTGTACCAGAGACCTCTGTTAGAAGGGAGGATGTAGACCTACATAATCACCTGGAGAAGGAAAAATACATTTCATAATTATGATTGAAGTCCTTTCTCCAGCTATGTAGACTGCGTAGAATTTTAAAGTTCCTTACCCTAGGGCGTAATGCTTGCTTTCATTTCAAACAACCTAGAAAATTGCAACTTTTTGTATTATGTCACACCCAAGAAATTTTAAATTAATTGAAATCAATAAAGAATACTACTGGACATGTGGTGATGAAAGTTTGATTTGAGCATATTACACCTCTTATAATAGGATGACATTGGTTGCGTGTGAAATAGGGGATAATGTACATAATTCTTGAAGAGATAAGTAGAAGGACATATTAAGTAGAAAACTAGGGTCTAAGAGTGCACTGTTGCTATATGTTTGTCGGTGCAAATTTAAAATCTCAAGAACTCATTTTTTGAGATGCTGGACCCAGTTTGTGGAATATTTTACTAAACGCTAAGAGTGCAAAAAAAAAAAAAAAATCCACAGTTTTAAATACCTAATAATACACATTTTTAGAATACTCTTTGATTTATAATTTGTAAATAATCATAGTTTTTTATAGCTTCCGGATTGTTTGACCAGCTACAATTAGGGAGTCTAACTCTGCTTAAGCCTGTCCAAAGCCAGGTTGAGAAAGGCGGATGGGTAGGCTTTGGCTAGTAACCTTACCCCGTACAAACTTTATCAACTACAGAAACAGCAAGAGACAGTCAATACTGTCAACATCACTGGCAAGGAGCGAGAGCTTGGACAGCCGTAGGAGTATTAGAAAGGAAGGTTCCACCAGTGATGTCTCTAGATGTATTAATGATGGGTCTAAATTAAAGCCGTAAGGAAGTCTATGGCTCGAACACCCAGCTCTTCTCCGTAAAACACAACACAAAACTTGGAACATGGAAGGTGAGGACATTGTACGAAAAGGAAACTGGCGCAGGTGACCCAAGAGATAAAGAGATACGGCCTCAATGTGTTTAGAGTGAGTGAAACTAGATGAACAGGACAAGGAATACCAAGAGCTGAAGGAGTTACTGTGCTCTATTCTTGGGATGAAACAGATCACATGAGAGGAGTCGCTATAGTTCTAGACAAGATCGCCACATAAGCGATAATCAGTTGGAAGCCTGTGTTAAATAGAATTATCCCTGGAAGATTAATTGGGCACTTACTGAAGACCTTCATCATACAAGTATATGCACCAACAGAGGGCGCAGAACAAGAAACAAAAAAACCCGGCTACAGGAAACCATAGACAACTTCTCTAACTATGACATGAAGATCGTGATGGGAGACTGAAATGTGAAGATTGGAAAAAGTCGTGCAGGCTTTCCCAATGTTATAAGCTAACATGGCTCTGGGGATAATACGAATGATAATGGAAAACGAATGGTTTAATTCTGCAACTTAAATGTCCTTCCCACTGGTAACACTTTTTTCCAGCACAAAGATATCTACTGTAGAAATGTACTTGGAGATCTCAAGATGGGAACACACTGAATGAGATTATATTTGCATAAGCAGAAGATGGACTTCATCCCTCCTGGATGTTTGGACTTTCAAAGGAGCAAATGTGTTTTCAGATCATGATCTGCTCGGTGGAAGGATCAGATTGACACTAAAGAGACTGACAAAGCGTGGAAGATGAAAATCTTATGCTGTTGAGAAACTACTCAATCTTGAGGTCTCAGAGAGGTTCTAGAGAGGTTCTTTTTAGGAGAGATGGCATTAAAGGGAAATTAACAAAGCTGCTAAGAGAAGTTGCAAAAGGAAAAAACACGCCTGGTTTGAAAAGAAGACAAAAGAGGCTCAAGATCCAGCTGATTGTAATGACAGAAGAGAGTTGTTTGAAATAGCAAAGCAGCTGTCTGGGAAAAATAGCTACGCTAACATTTCAGTGAAGAGCAAAGACGATCGCATTGCAGCAACTGAAGAAGAACAAAATGAAAGGTGGATTGACCATTTCCAAGAGGTGCTTAGCCAATCACCTCAGAGACACAATTTGATTGGAGCAAACGTCTACCAGCAAAAGAATTAGACATAGAAATAGACCTCATTACAAGAGATGAAATTCAAGATGATATCAAAATGATGAAAAGCAACAGACCTCGAGGGACTGATGGTATCAAGGTGAATTATTTAAAATGGAAGGAGCAGCTTTAGAAGGTCAGCTGGTGCAGTTACTCTATCATATCTGTGAGGAGAGCATAGTGCCAGCAGAATGAAGCAAGGATGTTATGTGTTAAGGAGATCTTTTGCACTGCAACAACTGAAGAGGAATGACATTGCTATGCACCATAGGAAAAGATTTTAGCAGCATCATATTGAAACGTCTTGTAAGAGCAGCAGGCAACAGGCTACGAGAAGATCAGGCAAGATGTAGGAAAAAAAGGTCATGTAGCGAGCAGATATTTGTCCGAAGGGCGTCATTGAGCAAAGTCTAGACATTCAGTCACAGCTAGGCCTAAACTTCATTGATTTTCAAAAACTATTCGATATGTGCACAGGAAATTACTCAAAAAGGTTTTACAGATACATGAAGTGCCAGAAAGGGTCATCATAATCACAAAGTCTCTTTACGACCACCCTACTTGCGGAGTCAGAACAAACTCAGAAATGACAGAAGACTTCGAATTGATCTCCGGAGTGAGACAGGGCGTTATACTGTACCTATTTTTGTTCGTCGTATGCTTAGATATTGTAATGAAGAAGGCAATGACAGGGAAAGATTTTGGCATACCCTGGGATGACAACTTAAACCTCACAGACCTTGAATGTGCAGGTAACATAGCCATAATGGCCCGTGATAGTATGACATATCAGAAAATGACAGAGAGACTACAAATCAAAGGTGCCAAAGTGGGGTTGAGGATAAATGAAGACAAGAGCAACGTTATGAACATCAACAACAATCAGGCACCACAAATAACTGTCAGAGGAAATTTACTTGAGACAGTAGAAAAGTTCCAATACCTTGGAAGTTATCTTACACACACCGATGAGGTTGAAACACACATGGTCAAAAGGTTAGCCAGAGCTGGAGCAGCATTCCGATCAATGGCACATATATAGAAGTCACGGTAGATAAACACGAAAAGCAAAATCCAGTTATAATTGGTAATAGTCATTTCCACAGGTTTACTTGGAAAAATATATAAAAGTTGGAAATGAAGCTAGACTATTTTCAGCAGTGGAGCCTGATAAGGATTTTTGAGATAACATGGCGGGACAGGATAACGAATGAGGAAGGTTATAGACGGAAGGGACAGAAAGAACTGCATGGGATGGTTGGAGAAAGAATATGGAAGTTGACAGGACATGTTGTGAGGCTACCACCTGGCTAGCCTGCTGGAAACGCTTTGCTCTGAAAACCAGTTGCCGGAAGAAAGAAGATTGACCGTCGGGAATGCTCAAGCTCTGGCTGTCCGATACCCTGCACAGGTCCGGAGGACCTAAGTCTAAGGTAAGGAATATTTGGAGTTTAATATATGACTTCAAATTTTTAAATTCGATACTACAAATACAGTACGTACTTATCCTTAACAACGGGCTTAGAAATACATGACTTATAGACACATTCGTAATATAATCTGTTGTCTTTTTGCTATTTCCCTTTTGCGTCTGTACTTTTCTGAACTTGTTTACCATTAAAAAATAATATTGAAAAGAGTGAATCTAGTGGCTACACCATACAAGTAAGAAAAATAATACACTGTAACTTTTACTTTAAAATTTTGGGTCCTTTCAGAACTTACCAATGTTGATTTCACTTATATTAAAGTCCTATAAAATGCATTTGAAAAGGAAAAGAAAAAAAACCCTTCAAAAATAGAACACAAACAAAGTGTAAAATTTCCTTTAAATACGAATTTGTAATCTTGCGGATTGTTTTCAATACTAGCTTCCTATTTCTGCAGTTTATTTTTGAAGTTGATAACCATGGTCTTTTAAAACATTGTTTGTTCTAAATATAAATTCTCTTATCTGGAAACCAGTACGGTGTTATAGAAAATGTTTTTTGTATTTCTTGTATTATTAATGTTTTCAATACTGAGAAGCCGTGGCTTAATGATTAGTGCAAAGGTGCCGTAACCAAGAATTCCGGATTCGATTCCCCGAGCGCCAGATTTTGGAACTTCACAAACGAAAAAGCCATTGGTTGGCGTCAGGAAGGGCACCCTGCCAAATAATTCCACACTGCCAAATCCAAGTCCCTATCAAGGGCACCGTCTGAGCCCCAGTTACTGGGGAAAAATGGGGTTAAAAGCAAAAAAGAAAAAAAGAGAATACTACTGCGAGTTTCTTGCTTGCACATTCGTCAAATGTACAAATGAAAAATTTCAATTTGTAGATTTTACGAATGCGTTGCCATCACCTTGCCGAGTGCACTGGTAGCTAACTTTCCTAGTGACCACCGAACTGCTTGTGAATTCAAAATTGCTGTAGCCCCATAGTATTTTCAGTATTATTAGAGTGCCTTTTATTTATATTGATATATTTTTTTAGGTTTTAAAGTCATTTTCCCCCAGTAACTGGGGTTATGATAGTGCCCTTCACAGGAACCTTGTTTTGCCAGTGTGGAATTTCTTAATCGGATGCCCTTCCTGATGCCAGCAAATGGCCTCGTCTTTGTTTGAGTTTCAAATTCTTTTCACCCTCTCGGAAAATCGAACCCAGAGCCTCTTGATTATGGTGCAGCTGCACTAACCATTAAGCCACGGCTCTTCTTAGCAACAGTGTGATCTATGTGATCATCAATTGTTGGAGATTTTTTCAGTGGAGACTTATTGGATAATATTCTAAAATTTACTAGAAATTTACAAATTTACAGAATATGTTATATATCTATCCATCATATTTATCTCCAATAGATGTTATTCCTCACACTTGTAGTTGATTTATTTGGCATCATACCTCTTGCATCACCCACAATTTACCAAAATCCTACTTTTTTTGGTTTATCCATTATTTCCATTTGTTTTCAATTTTTTCATTCATTTTGGCGATTCTGTTTCCTCTTTTTATTTCTGTCATGGTCATATGCTGTCACTGTGGTATTATATATATATATATATATATATATGTAATATATACATGTTGTTGAACCGATTTAACGATATATACACATATATGTATATATATGCCTAATGATCGAAATATCGTGAAACTATTAGTTGCAATCAAAGTTCTCATTTTTCATGTTTTACCTTATATATTGCTCTGCTATATGCATTGAGCATTTTTTTATACGAATACACAAAATATTACAAATATTTATATACAAATGTTTAGGGGACTGGCTTTTCTAAAGGAGACTGAAGTCATTACATAAATTAGCTAAAATTTCCAAGTTTGCTTCTATCTTTTGTAAACCGAATTGAAAATAATAAACTGAATTGAATATGCTCCCTATCTTTCATGACTTTTTTTCAAATAAATTATTTGCCCCATGCCATTTACTAGTGTTCATTATTGTAGGAAGTTTTACACTCCAGCTATAACGTAATCACGAGAGACTAAAATACAAATGACATTTTTTGAAAAACATAAAAAAAAACAACTTTTGAAATCCTTATTACAGATTACAACAAGGTAGTCAATAAAACAGGCATACTATGGTGGTTAATAAACAATATCAATAACGTATTTGCATAATAATATATCCTGAAAGTATTCTGCTCGTCTCTTCTTGCATGTCTCGTTAAGGTGGGTACACTTAAAAATACGTTTAAAAATGTATTAACAACAAAAATGCATTGCTTAGCTGACTGCTTTAAACTGTTGTTTTCAATGCAAATAACTTAATTTCTCTCATGGTGTTACTTTCATTTCGTTTAACACAATGCAAACAGTTTTTGCTTGTGGTTAACCTATGTCTTTTTATCCTCCATGGTTTTTTAATAGTGAAAGGAAACGTATTTGATGGATAATAAAGGAAACACTGATAAACAAGATTTAAATCATAAAGAAAATAACGTAGAAAATATTTCAGACTCAACTGAACTCGGGAAAGGAGATATTTTAAAGAAACAATTTGTTTACGTTGAACTGACAGCTCAGTTGGTAGAGCATACAGCTCATTAGAACAAGTTATAATTGGCAGTTCCATGCTTATAACTAGGATAGTTTTAAAAGAACTGCACCAAAAGCGAAAAACACTAAAATAGGATCAAGCAACAGAAATAATTTTTTGGTTTTCATGCATGTAATTCAATATACCACACATCTTTTACAATATTATAACTATTAGAATTAAAATAAAATTGTTTCTTCTATAGCATTTGCTTCTGATAAAATGATTATGAAAATGTCCAAAATTATTGAAGTTTTCTATTACATGTATTTTCAACCAGGTGATTTACATTGTGATTCTTTAAGTAGTATGAATTGTCCTTGAATCAAGTACTCCCCCTTCATCTATGTTAGCGTATAGAGATAACGGATCTATTTTGGTACCTTTAAAATTCTTTTAACACGAAAAAGCATTTTTGAAATACTCAAAGAAAAAGCCCCAAAGATTTCACTGTCGCTTTTTTCCACCATCGAAGCTAGATATGTAAAGACTGGATGTAAAAAAAGTGTATTTCGGGGTAAGGCACACCATTGTAAATCAATAGAACACACTTTGATATTGCTGAAACGTCTATAGTATTTAATTTAACAAAGTGAATATTGTATCTTCCAGCAGGGATTTAAAAACAACTTTTTCTTACTACCAGAATAATAGGGTTTTGCTAACCTAATATTCATTAAATCACCTTCCTTTAAGTTTCAAATATATCTTTATATGTCTACCTTGAGTTATCGAATAAGCTCCGTCTGCTTAAAAAGAAACGAAATACGCAAGTATAATGTTGATTGAAATACATGTAACATGAATACGGTATGTTAGAGTATTTTCTACTATGAATTAATACGTGTACTAAAAAGTGTAATTCACTACTTACTAATTTTTTCGTTTTTGTAACTCACCTGAATTAATCTTGGTAAGTAAGAGAACACCAGTGAAAGTGTTAAAGCATTCCCCAACTATAGTATAGAAAAAAAAAGTTATTATAGGCTATAATGTCGTGGCTTAACAAGTGTTAGGTGTTGAGTAAATTCTAGTCAATATTTTAAAACCTATGGTCAGTGAGAATGTTATCACTGAAAAATGAATGGAATATTCTTTATCAAACTTATTGGTGTTCTGGGCAGTTTTAAGAAAAGTAATTAAATTTGCAGAAAAATAGTGTAGCCAGGTATTTTTTATGTTTATAAGTTTTAAAAGTATATTTCGCGTAGTGAAGCAAGTATACAGCAGTCTTTAAATTCACAACTTTTAACCTTTTTCCCAAATGGGGGGCCTAATTTTAGAAAAGACGATTTAAGATTCAACTGTAGTGCATGAATGAAAGTAAAACGAATCATCTGCAAAACCGCAGTTTTAGAAATATACGGTTAGGCAAAAATTAGGAGAAGAAGTCACCTAAGAAAGTTATACAGATATACAGATAAAGATTTTATGAACGGCATATCAAGGAACTATAGAACATGCTCCTGATAATGACTGCGACGGCAATCAAAAGTGAATGAATCTTAATTCTTGAAAAAAATAGCAAAACGAAAGTTGTCACCTGAAAATGCTCTTTAAAATAGAAACATGAATAAGGGGAAAAAATGTACAATTTTTCACTTTAAGAGTGTGTTCTAAAGCGCGTTGTTCCATAGGACTGGGTCCAAGAGAAGTACACTAAGGTGCCAAGATCGTCACAAGGAAATACAAACTAATGTCAAAACCAGTAAATATAAAGTACCTGACGAATAGCAGTAGAATTCCAGCAAGAACTATACAAAGAGAACAGGCGAGATCGATAAATTCTTTTAATTTTTCCCTACACTGTTAGGTTTTCAGGTAACCAAAAAAGAAACAGAATGCAATGTCACGATACATCAAAACCCCAAAGGAGCTGGCCATAATGAAATTTAATAGGAACTTATAATTGCACAAGGAGAAGCGGAAGCTGTTAGTTTAACTTCAACCTTCAACAGGATCCACGATACAGGGCAAAAGGTCAAGCGACATGACTACTTCAGTTTTTATCGCATTTTCCAAGAAACCAGGTGTCAAAAATTGCGAGGAGCATCGTAAAAATAACTTGATGTATTCTTTATGTTGGATACTGCTACATACAAAAATGGGAGAATAAAATCAAAATTGCATGTTAAAATTGCAAAGAACAATACGTCTTAAAGCTTGATAAGGGAACCAAGTGCAATCTTGGTTCTAAATTCTATCAACAAAAAAGCGATTGAGACACATCGATGATATTACTTATTACAGTACCAAGACAGCTAGTTAAGTGATCTCACTTTCTTTCAGGCAAACCACAACCCTGTACTTTGAACGAATCTTTCAAATGAAACAACTATCTGAAACAGGAAAGGCACTTGAAAAAAAAGATGAAGACCAACAAACCAAAAAAACACATAGTAGAATATCTTACAAATATGATAGCTAAATGAAGTTCTTTTCCAGAAGATATACTCTCTAGTATAGTGTTTCTGAGGTAAGTGGGGTAGAGACAACAATATGTATGAAAAGGCTATTGTTTTGTATCAGATAGAGTGCCGGTAGTTTGTATCAAAGTAAATCCATTCAAGAGATATAGCACCGTTCAATAAAGACATTCTTTATTTATTTTCTTCACCAAAATCTTTTATACAGAATAACTGTATCAGTTGTAACATAAAATATTCTCCCGACAAGCCCTGTTTAGGATTAAAAATATACAAAGTAATGTAAATGAAACTGTCGATAGAAATGTATTTGCGGAAATAGTAAGGGTGTAGTGTGGAAAAACAAAATAAGATTACCTTGCAGAAGTATTGAAGTAAAGAATGAACAGCAGAGAAAAAAATATAGATCCTCGGGGGATGACATAAGAAATAAGTTGAGAAATCGACTTTGATGATTTATATTGGACTCTTTGTCAACAGTTAAATAGACAGTGAAAGACAAACTCGTTTACAGATATTATAGCTAATTGTTATTAGGGAGAACACTAAGACTAATTATGTCAAATGCTATGTATAGTTCAATATATGAAGTACCTGTTAATTGACCACTTTTCATGCTTTCACTAACTTTATAACAAAATAATGTTGCAGGGGGCTCTGTAGATTTATGCAATTGGAGGTCTCTAGGGCTGCAAACAGCTCTAATTCTTGTCCAGAAAGGCCACTTCCTGTTTCATGACGTCACTTGCTGCGCCCCTACATTCTCCCCTGCATTTCCATGGAGGTTTCGTCCAATGCTGGTGTCGATCGGACAACTCCTGTGCCTCTTATAGTCATCCAAGTGTCTTCAGAATGCATATTTGACCCTATAACGTTTTAGTGACGTCTCTTTCGGTAGGCCTAAGCCACGTCCCGGGTGTTCTTCCTGGTTTGGCTGCGATCGGTCCACCCGTTTGGACGCCAACCCTAAACACACAGACACACACACAGACACACACACACAGACAACCAAACATTAGTGCTTTATATATATATATATATATATATATATATATCCTCCTCCTCAGGTGCAGTGTCCAGAAACGTTGGCGATCATGGCTCTCCACAGATCTCTGTCCTTCGCTGCCCTCAGTAGTTGTAGCTCGCTCTTTGTAGACCATGCTGCAATACTGCCCATGTACTTGGTTCTTGGTCGTCCTCTGCCTCGTTTCCCATCTATCTTTCCCGTCAGCGTCAACTCCTCAAGCTCTTCTTTCCTCATTATATGTCCTAGGAAGGACAGCTGCCTTTTTCGAATGGTGGACAACAGCTTTCTCTTGCATCCTGCTCTCCTCAAAACATCTTCATTCGTAACGTGTTCTGTCCAAGAAATCCGCAGTATTCGGCGTAGAAACCACATTTCTGCAGCTTCTAGCTTCTTTTCGAGGGTTGCTGTGATGGTCCAACTTTCACTCCCGTATGTAAGCACTGGGATTACGTAACAGTTGAGGACTCGGAGCCTGGTGTTCAAGGAAATAGTTTGGTTTTTCAGTATCTTAGACATTCGCTGGAATACCCCCTTTGCTGTGGCAATTCGTTTCCGTATTTCTACCATGCATCTTCCATCTGATGTAATCATGCTGCCAAGATAATTAAACTTATCTACTTGTTGAATGTCTTCTCCATCTATTGATATTTTGCAGCTCAAATTCTCATTCCTTTTGCTAACCGTCATGCAAAAAGTCTTCCGACGATTGATACTGAGACCCCTTGCCCCACTTTCCTCTACAACGGTGTCAAGCAGTTGTTGTAGCTTCTCTGGAGTGTCGGCTATGAGCGTCGTGTCGTCAGCATATCGTATATTATTCAAGTTGTACCCTCCGATCACAAAACCATGTTTTCCCTCGATACTTCTCATGATGTTTTCACTGTATAGATTAAATAGGTCTGGTGAGAAGACACAACCTTGTCTAACACCTCTTCGAATATTGCAGTATTTACCAACCTCGTTCTGCACTCTCACACCCGCAGTTTGCTCCCAGTATAAGTTTCTTATGAGTCTTATATCTTTTCCATCTATGTCTAGATCTTGTATCATTTCTATCATACACTCGTGTTTCACTTTATCAAATGCTTTTGAGTAGTCAATGAAACACAGGTATAGATCCCTCTGCATTTCGATGGCTCGTTCCGACAGCATCCTCATCACAAATATAGCGTTTCTTGTTCCAGCATCTTGGACAAAACCAAATTGCTGTTTCCCTATCTCTGGCCTCATTGCTCTCCTTGCTCTTGCCATTATGACTCGCATAAGTATCTTAGTTATATGACTCATTAGACTGATGGTTCGGTGGAGCTCGCACTCGGTAGCCCCTGGTTTCTTGGGCAGGGCGATGAATACAGATTTTGTTAAATCCGAAGGGATTTCTCCGCTGTCATATATATCGTTGAGTAGTTCGGTGACTTTGTTTATTCCAAATTCCTCGAGTGCCTTTATCATCTCAATGCAGATTCCATCTGGACCCATGGCTTTATTCGCCTTCATCTTCTTAATTGCCGCTTTCACTTCACATGATAGAATTCTAGGGCCTTCAATAACCTTCCTGATGGTTGGTTTTCCTCCCCTTTCATCCATGAACAACTCGTCAACATACTCTGCCCAACGCTCCATCAACTCTTCTTTCTCCATGATCATATGTCCATCCTTTGCTTTAATGCACCCACTTGAAGAGCAGGGTCTCTTTCCTACCAAATCCCCAATCTTTTTATGCATGAAACTAGGATCTGCAGTCTTGCAGCTTTCAATCTCTAGACATTTCTCATTTATCCAGGCTTCTTTCGCCTTTCTACATTCGTTTCTTATGTCACGATCCAAAGCTTTGTATTGGATTGAATCTTTCTCTGGAATTTTCTGTCTCTGTCTCATCTTTTGCAAAATTTCTGGCTTCATCCAAGCTTGCTTTTTCTCTTTTTTCTTGGGTTGGATGACTTCTTTTGCTGACTCTACTATTGCTTCTTTTAGCACTTCCCACATGCTGCCTTCTCTCTCGAGTACTTCAAACCGGTTCTGTACTGCAGCTGCATATTTCTCTCTGAGTTCTTGGTTTTCACGCAAGAGATTCCACTCTAGTTTTGCTTCTGGGGCTGTACGTTTTAGCCTACGAAGCTTCAGTTTGACTGTACATACAACCGGATTGTGGTCGCTCCCACAATCTGCTCCAGGATAGGACTTCGCTTGTTGAACAGCATTTCTAAAGCGACTGTTGATGGTCACGTAGTCGATTTGATTTTTATACCTGTCTCCAGGGTCTTTCCATGTCCACAAGCGTCTTTCATGATTTTTGAACCATGTGTTCATAATCACCTGATTATGTGCTGCACACCAGTCTATCCATCTTTCTCCTCTTTCATTTTGCATTCCTAGACCATGCTTTCCCACTATATTTCCTACTCTTTGGCTTCCAACCTTTGCATTCAGGTCTCCCATCACAATGACAACATCTTGGGATTTATGGTGCCTCATAGCTTCCTCAAGCTGTTCATAGAACATGTCTATCTCATCCTCACTACTGTCGGCTGTTGGTGCATACACTTGAATAACAGTTATGTCAAAAGGCTGTCCTTTCAGCTTTACCAGGAGAACTCTTTCTGAGAGGGTCCAATATCCTAAAACACACTTACTCAGCTCTTCGTCCAGAATTATGGCAACTCCTTTTTCGTGTTTATCTCCTCCAGAGTATATGACCTTATATCCTTCTATGTCGAAACATCCTGTGTCAGTCCATCTTGTTTCACACAAACCGAGCAGATTCATATTCAGCCTTTCCATTTCCAACTTCACATTTGCTAGTCTCCCTGCTTGGTACAAAGTACGTACATTCCATGTTCCAATCCGCAAAGTGGTTCTGTTTCTGACAGTCGCAGGCTGACGGTCAGGTCTCACCTGTCGAACATGAGTGTCCCGACCGAGCGATATATATATATATATATATATATATATATAAAGATAAAAATCTAATATCAAGCCAAATTCCTGGAGTATAAGTATATAAATCGGACTAAAAAAGAAACACCCGCCAGTCCCGCTGAATGAAACAAAATATTTAATAAAAATGGTACAAAATATACTGATGATGATTTACGATGACATAATTGTGATGATGACATTCTAGGTATGTAATGAATTGTTGAGCAGAATGAACAAGGTGCCTATGAGTAGAATGCTGTAAAACAAATAACGAAGTCACAATGAGCACATGAGTTAAAAATTATACTTGTTAATTGCGGCAATAATCGCACCAGCAGAGACTACATCCGTGTCAACAAACAATTTCTTAGTAAAGTATGTCCTGAAAAGTCATCTTAAGATGCCGACAGTAAAAATGATCAAATGTAGGTTGTGGGTAAAACTAACTAGGTTAAAACTATACAAACCTTACAAAAGAGGTTACTGTTTTGAAAACCCAAAACCATGACATAGGAGAATACCGTGTCGATGTGAAAAATAGATACGAAATACAGAAACAGGAAGGTCTAGAACAATGAGAAACAATAAAATGTACAGCTGCAGAATAAGCTCTTAACTTAATCCATCAATGTCGAAGCTAAGCTGCAACTAGAAACGAATGACTCTCAACATTTTCAACATGACGAACAAGCGCAGGCGGTAACATAACACTCGAAAATCCGTCGAAATTTCTTGTTTGTACAAACAGCTTGATCAGTTGCATTGTCAACTCCCATCCAAACCTGTAAGATGATCGATCCTAAATATTGATCTGTGTTTCCGATACCACACACTTTTAGGGTTTACTACTTTAGTGTCCAACATGAAATGGAATGCAACCATTGCGCAGCAAAGTAACAATGATTACGGTAAAGTAGTCATTTAGTTTATCAACAACATCAGTTTCTTTCTTCGTAATGTCACAGAGCTTGAAAGTAGCAAGTTTTTTCTTTTACCATCCTTATATTCAACTTCATACAAGGCTTGAAATATTGTCAGAATCAGGAAGCTCCTTTTACAGGAGCTTTTTGTCTTTAAGTGAAGGGTTTCGGCATAAAACCAAAATGACAAATCGTCTTTAATGGTTCTCGCCCTGTTGGATCTTTCAGATCATCAGGTACCCCTTTTTTTATTGTATTCGTAATTTCTACTCTTATTATGTTCTTGAAGGGAATATATTTTGCCTGTTCGATACATGTATAGTCTATCGGTAGAAGTTGTCGTGTGAGCAAGTGAGAAGTTTCTATCTATCTAATAAGGATTAACTCCACTAAAGCGACTCACCACAACAAGGTGTAGATTTGTAATTAAAGAGAAATTAAGCATCATTAAACGATTTCATGAGCAGGCCATATGGATAAAGATTCTTGATATCATATTACCTGAATGATATTTGGTGACGGATGTATAGTCTTTACTGGTAGCTACTTGCCCATGCATCAATAGTGTGTTGATGCCGAGAAGAAATAGAAAATCTATGAGAAAGTTTATGCACATCCTTCGAAATTTTGCAAAATTTGTCTTTTGACGAAAAAGTTTCTTTAGTCAACTCTATACCACAACAGTGCTGTTAGTGTGGTACGCTTTCAAGCCATAGATTTGTAACAGGAATAAATCACAAGTTTCTAATCTTACAGTATTTCCTTTGTACCAACATTATAATTACTGTATACATTTTAGCTTATGGAAAAACTAAATTATAGTACTTACCAGGGGTATGAAAAGTACACATGCAATTTTTGCCTGTTTTGTAGTTACGGCGGGAGAAAAAATTAATGTTGTCAGACATCGCAAAGCTCCTTTGTTTCGCTTTCTTCTTTCCATAGTTCCTTTCTCAATGGGAGTTTAATGCTGTCCCTCAAAGACAAATAATAATGAAAATTTCAGGCCTTGAATATACTTCATAACAGAAAAAACAACAGAAGACACTCTACTGTACGTCCAGAAAAAAGTTCTCTCTTGAGGATATGGTCATCTGATGGAAACATATATTACCAGCTAACTTTCATCGTACAACTATTACTGACAATTTGTAGTTGTATTTATCTCAATCCTCCATCTTGTCTTCAGCTTGCCAATTATCTTTCCCCCCTATAATTCACAATTCACTGTATCCAAGACAACGGTATTTCTGCCTCCTCATGTCTCAAGCAACATTGGCTAAATTTATCGTTATCTGTACCAACGACAGTGGGAACTTTTCATCTATATGAAGTAATTATACCTGGAATGCTTTTTTCTTTTTTATCTTTCACATTCAACTAAGGCAATGGGTTCCTTTTAATACCTGTAAGAACACCCCTTAAACGACGGCTAGCTAAGTACTTAATAATAACGTCTTTAAAGATGACTGTTATCCAAATAGTCCATGGTAATATTCCAAAAAATGACGGTTACCTAAATACTTTATTGCAACATCAATAAAAGTGCCGGTAACCCAAGTACTTTTAAATAACATCCCTGAGATGACAATTACCTAAATACGTTGTAGTAATATCCCTAAATTAACCGTTTATTGACTTGCAAACAATGTTTCCTTCCTTCTCCTTAAGTGATCGCCCAGGTCTGCTCTGCTTTCTTCAAAATTTTTTGGTAGTATCGTGCAGCTGCGTCATGTTATTACTGGCTGCTGCATTCTCTCCTTCCTCTGCCAAGGCGGTAAATGGTCTTGTGCTTCTATTTTCTTGGTCTACTCTTTCCTTCTCTGTTGGCTTCTGTGATCTTTTGTCTGACGTTTATTGTCTGTGGTCTTCTTCTGCTTTCTCTTCTGAATGTTGCGTAGTGTGTCTGCCGATATCAATTCCTTTTGGTCATATTTTTTTAAATCCAATACTTCCAGATAGTTTGATGTGTGTCTCTTTCAATTTCTCCAAGTAGACTGATGTCTGCTTTTGTTCCTTAGAGGTGATCTCCTCTTCAAGCGGATCTTATGGTACTTAGTACTTACTGGTGAGAGGCAATCTAAATTTTACCATACAGATGTGTTAATCTGGTTTACTGTCTCTAGGTCTGGTGATGCCCAGTTTGCCTTGTATACTTTTCCGAGGGGGAGAGTGCTGCCACAGACTACCGGCTTGTTCATTGCACAGAAGTATGGAAATAACTCCTCACTCTGATTCATTTCCCCCAGTCCGTGTCGTCCCATCATTTCCTTGTAGCAGGTATTGTCTTGTCCAATCTTAGCATTTTGGTTGCTTATCCGGATATTTACGTCTTTTCGTAGGGACGTACCCATGATGGTCTTGAGGTTGTCGTAGTAATATCCTTTAGCTTCATCAGTGTTGTTGGTCGAAGCATAGTACTGGTCTCTGTTAATTTTAATCTTATTAGTTTTTGTCCTAAAGGATGCTGCAACGATTACTGGTTAATGTATTTTCCATCCTATCAGAGTTCTCTCTTCTGGTCTTGACAGATAATTACCAAGCATTTAGCGTGTGCATTATTTACTTCTTAGACGGAATACACCAACATCTCTCCTGTGAGGAGTCTCCTTTTACCTTACGGTATCCAAGTAGTCTTGCTGATTCCAAGCAGTGTTAATGTTGTAGCGCTTCATTTCTGTGATAACTAGTGATGTCTTCTCCGTGATATACATGGCTTCACATTCCACGTTGTGAAGTGGATACTTCTAGTTGATAGGAGGGCCAGCCATGCGGCGTCTGTTGGCTAACAGCTTTCCCCGCCAAGCATTTTATTTCCTATTAATAAGTTCGCTTTTTTTCTCTCAAAATAGAAGCTTCTTGGTTTATTGTTGGCGTTTCTTCTGCAAGCAGGCCTTTTAAAGCGTCAGTTTGCTAGTCCCAGGATTATGAAAATTTCAAATTTGTAGTTAAGATACTTTTTATCTTGTACTAAATACAAAGTAACTTTTTTTACGACCATTTAGGGTTAGTGAGAGCATAAAAATGGAGACGGGTGACTTCGTATTTGAGCTTTCTACATCATCTACTTATGTACAGTTTTCAATGGTGGGTCTCTATATCAACGAATGGGTACACATGAGTCTCCTTTTTGGAACTGGTTGTCTTCTCAACTGTCATACGAGTTATTAATATAAGGGGTATTTAGGGAAGGTTTGGAAAGTAATGTGACTCTAAATTTCAGTTTTCTGCGTTGCCTCATTTTTTATTATTTTATTATTATTATTATTATTATTATTATTATTATTTTAACTTTTAATCCAAATTGACAGATCCATGTGGCTCCGTTTGTTCTTGGAATCCACCTTAGCAGTCACAATGATAAGTAAAGTATTTAATGCTTAGAATAGGATTGAAAAGTATACTCGCACAAAATTTGAGCTTCCTTGTTTTCCTAGTTATATTTGTGTTTGGATTGTAGGTCTCTATTATTAATAATATGCTCACATAAAGCTCTTTTTAACATTGAAAATGGCCAATAGAACCAATTTTCTTCCAGAGGTTCAGAGCACTGTAGCTTGGAAAGTTTTCTTTCTTTTATTTCTGGTAAAATTTCATTTTTCAATTGCATATCTCTATTTTGGAGTATGGCTCCACATGTCCTCAGTATTTATGCCTGAAGTGTCACCCAAGCAGTCATATAAAAGAATTTTGTAGTTCATGTTTAATACCTGCTTTCAAAGTTTCCTGACTCCAAATCCAAGATTTCTACTTTGCTTGGCATGCAATTCCATATGGACTATGCATACATACATACAGTCACATAGACCTCGATATTAGTAACTATCGTTAAACGAAGTACAGAGGAAAAATAACAGATTATACCAGCACAAAATCTGTGTTCATGAAGTTTTAAGAAAATAATATCCTATCAAATAGTGTAGCAAAAAAGGTCGGATTATATGGTTCATTTTGGTAAATTTACTTTTCATTTGGTCTCCTGATAAACTGAAGAAAATTTTTGTTTTCTTAGAACATGCATAACATAACCATTTTTTATGATACGAAAGTAACCAAACAGATTTCAACTTACACAACATTCGTTTACAGGTAGTGATTTTTTATTGATTTTATCACTAAATTTAGTTATTTATTGTTATTATTCTGCTGGTTTTTTTCGTGAAACAATGCCTAAAGCGTGGGAGGTTGGGTAGAAATTCAAGGAACAACTCAGGTAGCTAACAAATTTTTTCTTGTCTGCAGGATGTGTTACTGACCTAACAATGGCCTCTACATCTCACAGAAGACAGTGCTCAAGTGATCCATATATGTTTTGCTACATCTGTGGGAGCTTTACTTTGAAGAATCAGAGGCGCAACATTACTGATTTTCTTAAGAGCGTGTATTTGGCTTACTTCAAAGTACCACTTGGAGACCAAGACAAGCATTGGGCTTTATATTTTCTATTTTTTTCTATCATTCTATTTGGATTGCTGTACATCGACTTATTAATATTTGTTATTCCTTGGTTATTAATATACAAAATGTAGTACAAAAAATCACGTTTTTATTATGAAATCTTCAATATACCTATAGGTTGATGAGTAATTTTCATCAAAAATTGGAAAATTGCATAGCTCAAAATCCTGATGTGATAGACAAAAACTGAATTCATATTCGTAATCAGGGGCCCAAATTTAGTTAGAATTCGTTTAAAACCCCTTTGACAGAAAAATCGTGTTGAACAGTGTAGTAGATGTGCTGCAGGGAAGAAAGAATTTAAGAAACGTATTAGAAAAATCATTATTGTTCATTAGTTGCCCTCTCTTACTGTTAGCTGACCAGAAAAATAGTCATCTGTTATAACCATATAATATTTAAAACCTCCTGACTCGAGAAGGAATGTTAATACGAAATAACAATTAACCATTTTAAGTCTCTCTATGATAAAGCTGAAAACTTGAAAGCGATGTAAAATCAACGATAAGAAAATTTAAAGAACAAACGGAAGAAATGGGTGAACTAAAGAAATGTTTCAATACAGTAAGTACCGCTTACTGGCCTACTTGTAATTTCAATTATCATATGTGAAGTAAATTGCAGTACTCAAAGTAAAACTGACGTTATTGTAGACGATAATTTTATTCAAGTGACCTGACAATGAAGGCTTGTATAGGACTTATTCTTTCTGCGGTACTAGTTTTTACCTCATCTCATTCATTCCACAGCAACATATTCCTGTGTGGACTGAGAAAACCAGCTACTCAAAAGTAAAGGACAACTTTTAAGACTGGATTTACATTAGATTATGGATTCAGTTCTAACATGTATGGAAAATAATATCGCTAAATAATGATATAAAAACATGTGTCATGGTTAAACTAACTTCTAAAGAAGGTCGCTTTCAAAGCTAAAAGAATTGGAGAAAAAATGGAACATATTTATTTCAAAATACTATAAAAGGTGCCTACCAGACAAGTAAATCATATATTTTACCTTATCTTTCCAAAACGGAATCTTTAGTTAATAAGCTTGGTAGGGCACAAAGGTTTGATGTAATGACTGAAGTTACTGATACAGTAACTTCAGTAACAGTAGGTAGCATTAACACAATTCAGTGGACTCTTTCAAATATTAAATGTATTTTGTGTTTGTTAGATTCTCATTTCATTGTACTGTACTTTTATTATTTCTTGCCTTGTTGGTCACAGAAACCACAATGAATAAGGTTAAACAATTGTTGAATAAAATAGTAATTTCAAATATTTTCTTTGAACAAAATACCAAAGATATTGGTCAAGGTTTATCAGGCTTGACCATTGTGAGCCCAAATGGTAGATGACTGAATTAAAAAACAAAATAGCTTTCTGTACGATTCCGAAATAGTCTGACACTCTCTTTAAATATTACAAAAATAGTTACATGCTTTTAGTTCTCCATACCGGGTAACGCTTACACAAACCATTGATTTTTTACCATTGATTACTATTTCAATTTCTCAGAAACAGAAAAGGTACAGTATTTCCCTGCAATAGAAGCCTGAACCAAAATATTAAGAAAGCTTCTAGGCTCTGATCTCAAGTCATTTTACAACAAAAATACTTGGAAAACAAGTTGAGAAGCTAGAAACCCCTTTGGAAGAGAGAATTTTTCAACCGTAGCCGTTTTTTTCAGCTTCAGATAAAAAGTTGGAACTCGTGTTACAGCAGGAGGTGGAATTATTTCTATTACAGTTAAAGTCGTCTTTATTCTTTGAGCCAACAGTTACTGGTTCCTAATTAATTGGAATCAACTAGTGTGATAAATCCCACTTGTCTAGAAAAATACATCTTTTTTAAATAGGAACTAGCTGACAAAGAATAGAAGAATTTAACTCCTCAATAACATCTCCTTAGCACACTGATTAACACGTTAAGCCAAGTCTCTGAGCTTTTGTGTGAGAGTAAGACATTATCTCATCAGGGAATATTTCTTTGGTTGACCACTTGAGCCTTGACATTAAAATAAATGAACACATGCAGACTGAAGATGCTGATTTTTATGAGCAAGTATGGATTCTCAACATATATCCTTTTTAATACTAACCTGCTCAAGTTTAGAAGATGGTAATTTTTGCAGTAGGTTACATTTAATATTTCCGATCACTGTCATTTTTTTTATTTATCTGTTAAGAATTGACAACAGATATTTTGGTTCATATGCAACGTACGTTTAACATTATTCTCAAATATTTCTGTGTATTCCATCAGACAATGAGAGGGATAAAATGAATGTACAAGAAACTTAAAGATGTTTGACAAAAATTGAATGTGGCTTACCAAGCATCAGATCTAACTCATGGACTGTTAACATATTAATAGCGAATACTACACTTGCTGTGTTGATTAAACTCGAAAAAAGTTTTCGATTTGGATAAAAAAAAATGGGAAGATATGATATTTGGTTAGAACAAGGCTGGAACTTACTGAAATTAATTTGGTTTTGGAGAAAAGTCTTTACAATATCTTGGAAAGAAAAGATTTCAAACGAAGAACTGTTAAGAAAACAAAATGGCAGAGAGCACCTATTAATACCATCAGAAAACCACAGTCTAGAGGACCTGATACTAAAGCAGAAAATTGATAGAAAGAAAAGTTAACGGCGATAAAGAACAACCTTCATAAGAAGCCTAAAGCAATAAACACAACAAATTAATCCTACAGAGCTCTCCCACTTAGGCAATAATATGGACGAGTGGAAAAACCATTGTAGCCGACGTCTGCACCAGACCACATTAGAAAGGAAGGATGGTATATGAACAGATTTTCTTATTCTAGATACAATGTAGAAAGATTGAATCTCACGGGGAAAAAGATAACAAAAGCATGACAGATATGTAAAATACATATATTTTATGAGCAATGGGACACATAATTTCATAGTAAAATAGTGACAAGTTGGTGAGAAAAAGAGCTGCGGAGGGACCACATTCTCCTACGTAGAGTTTTATGCAATGTAAAGCCCGTGCAAAAACAAAAGCAAAAAAACCAACAAAAACCAACAGTTTAATGAAAGATATCACAAATAAGCTTGAAGTTTGTTCTTACAAATTTAAAGGAAGTGAAAAATAGGTGATTTTTTTAGAATGAAACTAAAATGAGCTTGCTTGCTACTAAAGAAAGAACATGCCTACAAGACAGTAGGATCAGTGCAAAAAATCGGATGACTTTAAATCAATTAACATTTTGCAGGTGATAAAGCAACGTTCTGGAAACAATAGTAGGTCTCTTTTATCCTACCATGAACCAGAGTACTTGTAATGATCGTCACTGTAAATTTCCTGTACTGTTTATTCAGAGGGATCAATGCAAAACAAGTTTTTTTCCTTGGAGATGATAAAGAGTAAAAAATACAAGTCCATTTTTATATCGCTGTTCCCGGCACATTCAACATAACTCAGAAGGACAAAAAGAGTTTGATAGTATAAGTAGCCTGCGTTTAAATTGACTATAAGAATTTATCAAGTCAAAATCCAAGGGTACCTCTTGCGATGAAAGGTAAAGTTCATTTCTTCTAAAAGGAGGGTCAGATTATTGACTACATCAACAGTCCATAAAGGTACCCCCGGATGTTAGCCTCCTTTGCGCTGCTTGGTGATGGTGGAGCGGGAATCTTTCGTCATTCTCGTGGTTCTTGCGTTGATTATTTTCTTGTACTTTCGATCAGAAATCAGGCTTTGCAATACCGGAGGGTGCATAGATACATGGTGCGTATGTGGTCTTGACGCATCTGGTCAGATCAGTGTAGTTAACATCCTACAGGAGTCATTAAGAGTGAGGTCGATCTTCCGAGCATGGCAGGATCTGGACCAAGTAGAGCTGGCGTATTATGCGACTGAGAGACAAAGGCCAAGAGCAATCGTGCGGACAGTCCTGGGATCTGCTCCTCATTTACTATTTACGAGTTTGCTCAACAGGATATTTCTTATTGATACCTTGCCTCTGAGCTCGGTTACGTGGTCTTTGAAGGAAAGGGTTCGATCGAGAGTTACTCCCAAGTAGACTAGGTACGGGGCGTTTTGTATTTGTTGGCCTCCCCAGAAAACATTTAGCTCTGGGAGTGCTTCTCTCTTTTTTAAATGGAAGCATCAGAGCTGTGTTTTGCTGGGGTTGGGTTTCAGGTCGTTAGCTCTATAGTATACTGACATTTCTGCCAAAGCATCTTGTATGGCGTTTTCGACATGTGAGAAATTACTTTTATAGTTGTTATGCAAAAGTTATCTGCATATAAAAATCTGTTACAGGCTGGAGGCTTGGATTAATCATTTGTGTAGATGTTGAACAGGGTAGGAGTAAGCACGCTATATTGTGAAGTTCATTTCTCGCTTAACCAGCAACTAAAGCGATCCTTCAGCAGAACATGAAATCTTCTAGAACATGAAAGATCGGATGACATTGCATAGTCTAGGGTCCTTAATGAAGTGATACAGTTTAGTGAACATTAGTCTCTGTTGGATGGTATCGTGTGGTCCTCTCAGGTCCACAAAAATTGCTCTGGTTATCAGTTTTCCCTGAAGCCCATCTTCCATGTGTTTGGTGAGGTTTAGTGGTTGGCTTTCACATGCTTTTCAGCCCTGAAACTTGCTTGATCAGTTGTTCACTGAAGCTCTACTATTGGTGTGATTCGTGCTATTATGAGGTGTTCTGCAAAGCATTTTGAAGCCTTTTTCCAACTTAAAAACCCTTTGTGATGACAAATAGAAGGGCAAAGAAACTGTAGCAAACGAACGACTAAACCAATTTGAGAAAAAACTAAGCGAAATGGTTCTTAACCTCAAAATAAAGCTATCTAGAAATGGATTTAGTACAGTATTAGCCGAAGGTTAAATCTTTGCAAGAAGTTCAGGGCCAGGTCTCTGGAAGTAAATTAAAACAATTAAAGTAACCCTCTGCACTAAAAGTGGGTTTAAAGTCTTGCTTAGTGTAAGAGACCTACCNAGCTCTATAGTATACTGACATTTCTGCCAAAGCATCTTGTATGGCGTTTTCGACATGTGAGAAATTACTTTTATAGTTGTTATGCAAAAGTTATCTGCATATAAAAATCTGTTACAGGCTGGAGGCTTGGATTAATCATTTGTGTAGATGTTGAACAGGGTAGGAGTAAGCACGCTATATTGTGAAGTTCATTTCTCGCTTAACCAGCAACTAAAGCGATCCTTCAGCAGAACATGAAATCTTCTAGAACATGAAAGATCGGATGACATTGCATAGTCTAGGGTCCTTAATGAAGTGATACAGTTTAGTGAACATTAGTCTCTGTTGGATGGTATCGTGTGGTCCTCTCAGGTCCACAAAAATTGCTCTGGTTATCAGTTTTCCCTGAAGCCCATCTTCCATGTGTTTGGTGAGGTTTAGTGGTTGGCTTTCACATTCTTTTCAGCCCTGAAACTTGCTTGATCAGTTGTTCACTGAAGCTCTACTATTGGTGTGATTCGTGCTATTATGATTCCCTCGAGGGGTTTGTAGCTTATACAGAGCAGGGAGATGGGTCAATAACTCTTTAGTGCAACTGGGTACCTATCAGGTTTGAGGATCGTAACTACCTTGTCTTTCCTCAAGATTACTGGTATCTGATACGTGCTTAGGCAGCTGTTGAAAATTTGTAGGGGCCAGGCTGTTGCCTTTGGGCCCATGTGCTTCAGAAATTATGTTTGGATATCATCAGGTCTGGGTGCTTTACCACGTTTTAGCTTTTTCATGGCTTCTATCACCTCCACTCATTACTACTCATTACATCCGTTGGTAACAAGTTGGCTTACGACTTGGTTAGGTGAGACATTCCATTGAGTCGGTGGGATTACTTTGTTCTTACCCAGGTTTTGATGGAGTTCCAAGCTTTCTTGCTATTGACAGGCATGTTTGTGTTTTTGATCATGCTTTTCAAGGCTTTTCTTTGTTCAATCCCAACCATATCAAGTAGCTGTTTACCGATTTTGAGGGTATGATCATGAAAGGAGTCAAAGTCAAACATGACCTGATATTGTTCGAGAAGCTGTTGGAAGTCACTGTTCAACCCCGGGGTATATCGTTCTCGACAGCCCCAGGGGATATAGGTACGGACAGCATTGTTTAATCGTTGCTGGAATGCAGGATAGTTCTTCGGTGTTTGGGGCCGGTCATCTGTCAAGGAGTCAAAGGCTTTCTCAAAATCTGGCTAATCAGCTTTCCGTAAGTTGAATCTGCGCTTGAGAGGGACTTCAGAAAGGGTCAGGGCAGCTCTTCGTTAGACCGAGGTTGGATGGTGTTGGGGTTTGGGTATTGCCAGGAGCACCTCCTTTGTGGCAGTGTGAGATAGTTTGTCGTTGACAAAACAAAGGTCAGGGTTATAGCCTCGTTTCCCAATGGCACTTAGGAATGATTTCGGGAGCTTTAAATCATTACTCAGAGAGAGATTTTATGACTGTGCCTGGCTTCAACAAGGTCCCCGTCCCTGTCGTTGTCTAAATAGACCCATCTAGTGCCGTAAGAGTTAAAATCACCTATGATGGTCTTTTGCTTCCGCTGCGGGTTTAGTCCAGACAAAACAACTTCGATGTTGTTGTCATTAGTAGAGTGGGCTTTTTCACTCTGCAGTTTGTTTCTGGTGAAGACAGCAGATCCTTATTTGTCATGTCGTATTTCAGCGGCCAGCTTCATACCAGGTAAGTTTGGTCTGTTGCTGGTTATTTTCAGGTGTGTCTCCTGGAAGCACACAATGTCATAGTTTTTTATTGTCTGGGGTAGAAGTTGTGCCTTCACATCTGTGTATCCCTCAATGTTGAAGGATGCAACAGCCAGAGCAGGCTCTGAGAAGCAAATAACTAGAAAGACTATTGATGTAAAGAAGGAAGAGAGGAGGACGAAGTATAGAACCTTAAGCAGGGCCCACAAAACGAGTTTTCATTGGGGGGAGGGGGACGAATCGCCTTGGTGACCAAACTTAGTTTAGTGATCCTCAAAGGCAGCACCGCAAAAGTAACACCGTAAAAGACATATTTTAACGTGATCAAGGAAGAAAAATGGGAAAAGTCAAATAACATCAATAAATGTTCGTTATCTTTGAGAGAAGAAATATCCTATACAAGGTACAAATACTGTAAAAACCTGATACAAAATATGTTCAAATAACATAACCTGGAAAACGAAGTATGAACGTAAATCATTCTCTGTGAAAGCACCAAATTCGCCTTGCCTGTTAGATCGTCCGTCTACAAAATCTTTTGCGATATCAATTGAGGACAATTCATCAAGAATTTCTTTATACGTATTTAAGATCGAGAGAGAGTTAAACCGCTTTTGAGACATTGTTGAGCGCAGGCATGTTTTCAGTCTTCGAGCCATGGAGAATGAACGCTCGCGTGTTGCTGATGTGGCTTCACAGGTTAACACCAACCTAACGATCGTAAAAATGTTACCAATCAGTTGTCGTTGATGTTCGGGTACCAATTGCAAGTTTCTCCGATGTCGTCGAAGTTGCAGGGCGACGATTGCTGAAAGATTGTAGGAAGCAAATCAAGCTCTGATTTTATTGCAAGCGAATCGAAGTCACCAGCATACATTTATAAAACTCGATATAATGCATCTCCGTAATTTTCCTTCGAAATAGCTTTAAGTAAAAGTTGCTCCACGTTAGAAAAATTTTGATAGCCTGACTGATTGAACCTATCTTTGATGGCGTTGATAATGGTATCTAAAGCTTCGGAACAGATTTGTTTAAAGTAACCAGCAGGAGTATCTATTCCACAAAGGTTAAAATAGAATAATTCGGCCGTTTCCTTTTCCTTGGAAGTGATGGCTCTTTAAGTGAATTCATCTTGCTGGCAGCTTTTTGACAACTTCGAAAAAAGAAAGAAAATCTTTTTCGTTCCTCATTCCCTGCATCGTTTTGATGTTAGCTCGGACAAATTGATTCCACTAAGTGCTGAATTTTGTTCCCTTTGAAGTGTCTTAGATAAGCTATCTGTCACACCATAAAATATTTGGCTTAAACGTAGACCAAAATAAAAAGTAAATGATGTCATCTGGTTTTGGCATCCGATAATACGTGATTATGTCTCCAAGTCTAATGTCTCTGTTAAACATTCACTCCATAACTTCACAAATTGTTCGTAATTGCCAATTACTTTTTGAAAGCATGTAGCACGAACTGTTCAGGGAGTAGCAGATAATTTATTTAATTTTCCTGGACCATAATCATTTTCTGGCAACTAGCATTCTATGTTCTCGACTATCTTTTGTAAGAGTTTCTCCCGTTTTAAAGAATATTTGACGAGGATACAAATCTCTACAACTGTACCCACCGTATCCCTGAGAATTCTACAACCATTTGTTAAAGACTTTACGGCGAGACTCAATGAATGGCCTTGACAATGCGTTACAACCGCTTTTGGTTGTTCGCATGACAGCTTTGTTGCAGTCCCTGAACGTTTCCCTAGCTTGGTGCTGGCACCATCATACGTTTGCCCGCTGCAATCTGACAAACTTAAATTAAATCTGACCAAAACATTTTTGACAGTATTCACTATTGTGGAGCTTCGAATGTCATCAATCTCATAAAATCCAAGAAAGTCTTCGTTGACATTTAACTTCTCATTAACTATTCTTAGATTGAATGACAGCTGCTCCAGATCAGTGTATTCGTCAGGAATCAAAGCGAAGTATCGGAATTCCTGTATGACCTTTATCTTGTCACGCAACACATGAGATGCCATTATATGCAGGATTTTGTTGTGAATGAAATGATGGGTGTACTTATATCCTGTACTGCCATCCAGGTGCTTTATAATGTTTTCATCTTTTGTTCCAAGTAGGCGTAACAATTAGGTTACATTATCATTTACATCATTGCCTTTAAGGGCAATTCCTTGACGTGACAAGTATCTCAAACACTTGGTGACATCCAACAAATATTTGCCTTTAGCTTCCTTTATCTGCACAATATTTTTGTCAATCATTTCACCAATGTCCTCGCACTCTGGTATAATTAAATGACAGGAAGCTGCAATACAGTGACAAGGAGTGGCTTNTCATCTGGTTTTGGCATCCGATAATACGTGATTATGTCTCCAAGTCTAATGTCTCTGTTAAACATTCACTCCATAACTTCACAAATTGTTCGTAATTGCCAATTACTTTTTGAAAGCATGTAGCACGAACTGTTCAGGGAGTAGCAGATAATTTATTTAATTTTCCTGGACCATAATCATTTTCTGGCAACTAGCATTCTATGTTCTCGACTATCTTTTGTAAGAGTTTCTCCCGTTTTAAAGAATATTTGACGAGGATACAAATCTCTACAACTGTACCCACCGTATCCCTGAGAATTCTACAACCATTTGTTAAAGACTTTACGGCGAGACTCAATGAATGGCCTTGACAATGCGTTACAACCGCTTTTGGTTGTTCGCATGACAGCTTTGTTGCAGTCCCTGAACGTTTCCCTAGCTTGGTGCTGGCACCATCATACGTTTGCCCGCTGCAATCTGACAAACTTAAATTAAATCTGACCAAAACATTTTTGACAGTATTCACTATTGTGGAGCTTCGAATGTCATCAATCTCATAAAATCCAAGAAAGTCTTCGTTGACATTTAACTTCTCATTAACTATTCTTAGATTGAATGACAGCTGCTCCAGATCAGTGTATTCGTCAGGAATCAAAGCGAAGTATCGGAATTCCTGTATGACCTTTATCTTGTCACGCAACACATGAGATGCCATTATATGCAGGATTTTGTTGTGAATGAAATGATGGGTGTACTTATATCCTGTACTGCCATCCAGGTGCTTTATAATGTTTTCATCTTTTGTTCCAAGTAGGCGTAACAATTAGGTTACATTATCATTTACATCATTGCCTTTAAGGGCAATTCCTTGACGTGACAAGTATCTCAAACACTTGGTGACATCCAACAAATATTTGCCTTTAGCTTCCTTTATCTGCACAATATTTTTGTCAATCATTTCACCAATGTCCTCGCACTCTGGTATAATTAAATGACAGGAAGCTGCAATACAGTGACAAGGAGTGGCTTGGTGTTCTGCAAAGCATTTTGAAGCCTTTTTCCAACTTAAAAACCCTTTGTGATGACAAATAGAAGGGCAAAGAAACTGTAGCAAACGAACGACTAAACCAATTTGAGAAAAAACTAAGCGAAATGGTTCTTAACCTCAAAATAAAGCTATCTAGAAATGGATTTAGTACAGTATTAGCCGAAGGTTAAATCTTTGCAAGAAGTTCAGGGCCAGGTCTCTGGAAGTAAATTAAAACAATTAAAGTAACCCTCTGCACTAAAAGTGGGTTTAAAGTCTTGCTTAGTGTAAGAGACCTACCGAAAAAATGAAAAAAAATCCTATGAAAGATGAAGCAAGAATTAAGAATGTGAAATATTTCAGTAATGTATCCATTTTCGCTTGCAAAATGTTTAACTTTTATAGTGTTGTTGGAGTCAACAAAAAATGCATATACTATTTCATTCTCTAACAACATTGCGAAAACATTCATGTATTGCGACAAATACATAAGATTTTAACTGATTGGGAATCAAATAAATATCGAAAGACGTAAATAAAGGCCATCATGCAGAGGGATATATAGAGCGTAAAGCGGTTGGTATAACGGAAGTCAAAAAATTCAAGAAATGTTTTGACCAGGCTTATTAATCCAAGCAATAGTGAATTAGTACGCGACAAGCAAAATACCTAGAGGAAATTGTCAATATAACCACGACCAATCAACTTAATCATGGAAACACAGTGAAACTATAATGCAATACTTTAAACAATCAGCAGCAAATTGTAGATTGTTTTTTATTAATTCTGACGTGCTTGATTTTCATCGGTCCATTTCTATAAAATGGCTTCACTGACCTTTGTCAAAAGATTAACTATCAACAAGGAACAGTCTCGCCACGTTATAAAGGACTCATAAAAATTGCCACTTTCAGCTTAAAACAATACTTGGATAAAAGTAGGTGATGGTACCATGCTCAATGTAGCCATGGGCAGTTTTTTGTCGGTATTTACATTTTCAATAAATTTCCCTTTTTTTATTTCCAAAATAATTCTTTAGATCGTACAGGGATAACGGGGGAGACGAGGCCTTATTAGTTCATGAATCAAAACTAGATTGTCTGAAAACATACTTACATATATATATATATATATATATATATATATGCCTTAGTTAACAACAAAAGATTGAAATTGGCCCCAAAACATATCTGATCGAAACAAACTTACTGGGCACGACGTTTTTTTCGATAACCAAAACGTATTTTCCTTGACGAAAGCTACATAACAAGCCTTTGTATATGAACAGAAATTCTAATCATATTCTAAGAAATGGTTAGAATTAAGAAAATGAAAAAAATGCACGAATTTAAACATTGGAAACAATCAGTAATAAGTATTTTCTAATGAAACGGTTTTCTGCTTATCATAAAGTAACCAATGAGAAGGAAAATCATCTGGGATGATCCTCTATCCTCACCTTGAAAAAGCGGCAAAACGAAGATTGAAAGTGCTTTTTAATCCTAACCAAAAAGCATTTTTAAAACACCATAAATTCCAAAATATTTGAAATATAAGCATCATCGAGCTAAGTTACTCTTCCACTACTACCATGGAAAAAAATACCAAACTACGCAACACCAAGATTCTAAAAGCTTGGTTATAAAGCAATAGGAAAAGTGTTACTGCAGACACAAGACCCACTACTTTAAAAAATGTCTGCTCTTAAATAAAGTACTTCGTATGCAAAGCATTCGTGTCAAAATCAATTAATCAACCACCAACGCACATACTTTAGGTTGAGCGAAGTGCTATCCAAATATACTTGATGTTTTATAGATAAAAGCATTGATTATAACATCAGATAGATTTCAGGAGCTTGATCTATAAGTAAAAAAGAAGACTGTGGAAGGTGTGCGGTTTGCTTATAGGAAAACATAGGATAGTGGTAAGAGCTAAACTCGTGGTGCTACTTAACAAAAAAAATTAAAGTGATAGCAAAATACTGCCACAAAAAGAACTTTTCATTATCTAACTTGAAATAAAACTATACCCTGTAATATTCCTGTATTCAGTTTTCCAATTCCTTTTCTTAACTTGAAGTTGTTACAATGTTTTGTACAATTTTGCCGTTTCTATCTTATAATAGCTTCATACAGCTACACAATACCCTGCACAAAACTTTGCATCATATGTAATATATTATAATATATTACCAGGAAATAGAAGTCCGCACTGAAAGTGTGGAACATATCCGAGAGAGCAAGCGAGCATCCTCCAAAAGATAAATGTTCTGTAATGTGATGTCTAGTATTATCATCCTTGACTTAACTTAAAAGAAACATCTGGTCTCCCACAGACTTGAAAGTGTCATGTCAGATTTCATATTTGATTTTGCAGTGCATGATGTTATGGCCGGAATCACTGAAGAAAAGCTAAAAGACTTACCTTCAAAGACGTGGTTGTTGTGTTGAGTTCTTCTGAAAAACTTTAAAATTTGGATTTGGAAAGAAAAAAGTCTTTTTGTCGCACTAAAATTGCGTTGTTCTAAACAGAAGGAAAGCTTCAGTAAAATCGCGCACTTTTGAAAATTACCAGATGTGTTTAACGTTAATTTTACACCTCCCCGTTTTCAGGGAGGTGTAAAATTACGTAATTTAACGCAAATTAAGAAACGCAAGGCCTGAATAAACAAGATTAGTGTCACCATGACACGTAAATAAATAGGTGACAACACGAATTCGGATTTACTTCTGAATATTCTTGTCGAGACGTTGGATCGATTTTAGAGAAGCCAGTATTTCACCAAAATGAGTCATCACCAAAAGCAAGTTATTTTAAACCGTATTAAAGTACTCCAAATTTTAGCACCATGTAATTTTATGTTTAGAATAAGGTATAAAAAGATATATAACTCATCATTTGGAGCTTTGTACCATTTTGAACACTCAATTTCGAGGGGTTTTCTACCTCCCCGACAATGGGGAGCTATGCACGTTCAAGTACAAATTTATTCTTGAGATAACCAGGAAGCTTCAATCACCAAGTTTATTGGCATGCACTTATGGTAGTAGAAATAACTCAGAGCAATGAAAATTTTTGTCAAAGATTCGTATTATTTTATGAGCAGCTTTAGTAATAATATATAAAATATATAAAACAGTGTACATCAAGTGAGCAGCTTTAGATCAATATGATATGACATTGAATATAATAAGCAACTACATCAAGTGAGCGTTCAACTTTCTCACTTATATACAATACATTATTACCTTTGAGCTAGCCTTTCGAAGGTAAAGCTGGTCAACTGATAAAAATTTTGAAGATTTTGTGTGGATGTGATGGAATGAAGAGTGATTTATAGAATACAAATTGATAGCATATTGAAAATATCTATAATATTCATTTGTATTCTAAACAGTAAACCAGTGTTTTTGAATTAAATTCAGAGTTTAAACTCTTAATTTTACTTTATTCTATAAATCACTATTTTTGAATTAAAGTCAGGTAAACTCTAAATTTGGATTGATTTTGTTTTGATTTAATTTCTTGAAACTTATTGTTCTCGTCAGAGGACTGCAATTTCGAATTCGAACTAACGTGTCACTCGAGCTTCTAGAAAGTTTTTAAGAACACTATTTTAACTGGTGCAAGCATGCAATGTTTAAATGTATTTAGTGGTTTTGTAGCAGATACAAAAATACACTTTTAAGTACTTCCTCTTAAGTCTTGAATATGTTATACGATATTAACTCGTTTCTTATTCATACTTTGCAACAGCCCATTCACTTTACCCTAGGTTTTTTCATACGGACCTTATATCAGTTATTATTGTATTCATTTATTTCCGGTTACCTTATATATATTATAGCAAATATTAAAAAAAAATAGATTCATTTTTTCTCCAGCTGACAACATCAAAGAAGAACGTCAGAAAGGAACCTGTAAATAGTGTAAATATTAGTGTCAGCGATCCTCCTGTAGATAATTTAAAAAGCAAACAAAATGTAAATGCTGTAGATATGGAAAAGCGTATTAATTTCCGTCCAGATAAATCGTTTGAATTTCCGAAAACCAAAATTGGAACACGAGATCGTCGATATCAACATCAGAGGTTCGAAGATTTCAAATGGCTTCATTATGACAGAGTAAATGACTACGTCTTATGTTTTTTATTGCTATACTCACCAAGACAAGTTGACCACCGAAAACAAAAAAGACCCAGCTTATATATCCGTAGGATTTGAAAACTGGAAGAAAACGCTGAGTTGTTTTAAAGATCACGAACAAAGCAATTGCCACATGGCTGCATTGTCATAGGAACTGGTCATCACACAGTGCAAAGATCCGAAGGAAATGATTAGTACTGAACTTGTTAAGAAAAGAGAACGAGAACGGTTGTATTTAACAATGATAATGGAAACTTTACAAGCTTCAGATCGACAGGGAATAGCTATTCCTGGCGATAACACATTCACGCAGGTTTTGAGGGGAAAACGATGATTATGATGTCAACAATGGCTAATGTACTCTACAGTGTGCGACAAGTATACTAATGTCTCGAACAAACAGCAGTTATCATTTTGTGTGCGATGGGTTGATGAAGATTTCAATTCAAATGAAGATTTCCTTGGATTTTATGAAATACCAAACATACGAAGTGATACNAGAATATACCCTGGAGAGCTATGTGAACAAAGAAACCGGAAATAACAAAGTTCGAATTTTTATTGTTTTGTACAAAATATCGAATTTAAAGAAATTCCATAGAAGACCAACTTTTACAATACAACCGGAAATAAATTTCTAAAAATAACACAAAAGCAGCCGACGAACAATTTTTGCAAAATAAGTGTTCGTTGATATATTTCAAAATATAACAGCTTCAAAATGTGAACCGAGGACATGTGAAATTTCCAGGTGCATGTAACATTTGTTTAAGGCTCCGCTAAAATTTCCACGAGCTTGAAATCCTAGTAGCACATCCGAATTTCCAAGACTCAAAAAAATCGGGATTTTACACCTTTTGAAAATATTTTGGGCAAAAGAACAAATATTTAGTGCATTTAGATAGGTTGTAGGGAGAAAAAAACATGTTATTACAAATCAGGGCAAAATGTTATTACAAATCAGGGCAGCTTTTTTATTACAAATTGGGGCAAAACGGTATTACAAATTAGGGCAGCTTTTTTATTACAAATTGGGGCAAGGGTTATTACAAATTAGGGCAGGTATTACAAATTAGGGCAAACTTTATTACAAATCAGGGCAGGTATTACAAATTAGGGCAGAGTTTATTACAAATTGGGGCAGGTATTACAAATTGGGGCAAATTATTACAAATTAGGGCACAACAAACGGTTGTATTTAACAATGATAATGGAAACTTTACAAGCTTCAGCTCGACAGGGAATAGCTATTCCTGGCGATAACACATTCACGCAGGTTTTGAGGGGAAAACGATGATTATGATGTCAACAATGGCTCATGTACTCTACAGTGTGTGACAAGTATACTAATGTCTCGAACAAACAGCAGTTATCATTTTGTGTGCGATGGGTTGATGAAGATTTCAATTCAAATGAAGATTTCCTTGGATTTTATGAAATACCAAACATACGAAGTGATACTATCGTATCTGTGACAAAAGATGCTATATGTAGATTCAACCTCCCATTATCAGACCTACGTGGATAAACGTATGATGGCGCCAGTAACATGCCAGGGAAGAAAAGTGGTTTCGCAACTGAAATTAAACTGCTTCAGTCGAAAGCACTCGAGAGTCATTGCCAGAGGCATACTCTAAGCCTCTCAGTCAAAGACAACAAAATCGTCCCGCCTTCTAGGTTATGTTATGGCAACAGCTGGTGAGATAACAACCTTGGTAAAATATTCCCCCCAAAAGGGAACAACTGCTAGGAGAAATCAAACAAAATTTTGAAATTGAACATGCTGATGATGATCTGTATAGTAATATCTAATCACTCTCCAAGCTTTGTGCTACTCGGTGGACAGTTAGAACAACGGCTATGCGAAAAAGTATTGCCAACTACGAGGTGCTTTACAGCCTTTGGATTTGTCCCTGGAAGAAAACTTGAATAGTGAAATTCGCCCTGGAGTGATTGGATATCAGACTCAAGTGACAAAATTTCGTTTTTTAAGGTATAAATTTGGCGTACACTGTATATTCCATAACTGATAACCTTTCGAAATCTTACAGAAGGAAAGTTTGTCAGCGATAGAAGGGACGTCAACTGCAATGAAAACAGTAAAAACTTTCAAAAACATGTGAAATGAGAAAGCTTCTGATCTCTTTTTCGAATCAATTGTTAAAAAGATGTCTAAATTTCCTTTCGTTGAAGACCCAGTACTTTCAAGAAAAAGAAAGGAACCAAACTATAGAAAGATGACCGACTTATATAACGTGACTGGACGTTCCGAAAGCAGTGAGCCATGCCACCCACTAACCCCAAAAGAGCATTACAGACAAATTTATTATGAAGTCCTCGATGTTATGACCAATTCAGTCAAGGAAAGGTTTTCTCAGCCTAGTTACAAAATCTTTGCAAGTCTTGAGTGATTCCTTTTGAAAGTCATCAATAACCCTGAACAATTCGAAGATGACGAACAACTGGAAGAGCCCTGACTGATATATTGTCTCTGATAAAGATACAGCTGTCCTTTAAAACTTTGTACTAGTTCGTAATGAAACCAGGACTAATGTAATAGGCCGTAACAAAATCAAAAGAGAATCCCCAAAACATGGAAAGCACTTGCAGTTTGAAACTAATGATGCATTAACATGATTGGTTTGATGGCAAATCTTATCACACTGAAGTTCAAGTTGCAAAAGGAAACAAGTATTTTGCAAGTATTGTTAAAGAAGAACATACTATCCTAGTACAGGAATCTGAATCAAAATACATTGGTCATGTAAACCAAAAAAAGTGAAGCTATTGAAATAAAAAACACCAATACCAAAATAATTGAGAAAAAAACTTACATTGTTAAACACTATTTATAACATTGATCAACAGCACTTTTGTTACCAGATAGTTTAATATCATTTCCCGTACAGTTTGGGGCGCTGAACACGAAACTGGTCTTAGTTTTTTTCTAGCACGTCCAGATTTTTTAAATTTAATTTTTTTAAAAATTTAAATACGGTTTTAAATTGCTAATCAACTAGGTTGATTTTGTGTAAAAACATACATATAAAGGGATTCCAGGATGTCTGAATTGTTAATCAAGCATTCTGTGTTGCACTGTTATTAAAGCAGAGGGATTTTAGTGCAAAGGGTGTCAATCCACTTTCATACCTGGGGTATTTGTTACGTAATTTCATAAATTCAAAATATTTTGCATTACGTAATTTTATGGTCAAAGCAAAGATTGTCACATGTAGTCTATAATTGTTCCAGATATGAGTCTCTATTGGCTTTAGTTTAATCAGACTTTGGCCGCTGTCTATTTGCTCTTCAAACAAGAAAGAATTAATCCTGCTTGAGAAATGAAGCTACTAGTAATGCTTTGTTCATTTCCTAAATGAAGTAATTCAGATTCGGTGGGGTTGTCATTCCCAGCCTCTCATCTCGAGGATAGTCTAATACTTTACTACGCTGTGCGAAGCATATTATATTCTCTACAAAATGCCCCCTCGAAGAGGATGCAAAAACAATCCTGATAGCTTTTGCTGCATTTGTGGAAAATTCATTTTTAAATCACAACGCAAGCCGCTAAGTCAAGCTGTATGCAGTGCTAAAAGTGACTATTTTGAGTGTGGAGTTGGTGATCAGGATCAGCATTTTGTTATGTTACATTACTTGCTTGGAAACGAGGTAAAGATAAAAAAATGTCATTCGCTGTGCCTGCTGTATGGCGGGAACCAGCTGACCATGTGTCTGATTGTTACTTTTGTTTAACGAAAGTTCAAGGCTACTCCCGAAAATCAAAGCTTGCTGTACAGTATCCAAATGTTACATCTGTACACCTGCCAGTACTACACGGTGTCGAGCTTCAAGTTCCATCATCTACAAAAGAATGGATCGACTCATCTACTGGCAGCAACGAGCCTTCAACAAGTTACAGTGATGGATCCAGTCCATACAAACCATCAACAGCTGAGCCGCACCTTGTCACTCAAGCCGAGCTCAACGACTTAGCCAGGGATCTGGCGCTTTCCAAACAGCGTGCTGAAATTCTAGCGTCACGTTTGAGGGACTGGAATCTTCTTCCAGATGCCCGGATCTCTTCATTTCGAAGTAGGAATACGCCATTATCCAGTTTCTTTACAAAGGCTGGTTAACTCTGTTACTGTACTGATGTTCAGGGATTGTTTCGTACGATTGAACTGCATCACGATCCTACAAAATGGAGGCTATTCATAGATGCATCGGTGGTAAGTCTTAAAGCCGTCCTCCTGCATAATGGTAATGAGCAGCCACCAATTCCAGTTGCACATGCAGTTGGAATGAAAGAAATATACCAAGCTATGGAGGAGGTTTTAAGCGCTATCAAGTATAAAGAATACCGGTGGAAGATATGTGGTGATCTTAAAGTTGTTAGCTTACTCTTAGGATTACAAGGGGGTTACACAAAATACTCTTGTTTTTAGTGCCTATGGGACAGCAGAGCAGATAAAAAGCACTATAGACAGAAGGTAAGGCCAAGACGATCAAGCTTCATACCAGGTGAACACAATGTACAACACCCTCTTCTGGTTGATCAACAAAATATACTTTTACCCCCACTGCACATAAAGCTCGGCCTGATGAAACAGCAATGGATAAAAGCGGAGAAGCCTTCACATTCTTGCAGCAAAAATTCCCCCGCATTAGCGATGCAAAACTCAAAGCTGGCATATTTGTTGGACCACAAATCCGACAGCTACTTTTGGATGATGAGTTCAAAACTATTCTCAGGAGCAAAGAACTACAGGGCTGGACTGCTATTGAGTCTGTTGTGAAGAACTTCCATGGAAACAAGCGTGCAAGTAACTACCAGGAAGTAATTTACAATCTGTTGCACAGTTTCAAGGAAATGGGCTGCAGAAGGTCAGTGAAAGTCCACTATCTTCACTCCCATCTGGACTTCTTTCCAGATAACCTCAGATCTGTACGTGACAAGCATGGTGAACACTTTCATCAAAGCATCTCCACGCTTGAGCACCGGCATCAAGGCCGGTGGGACGAGTCCATGCTTGGAGATTATTGCTGGTTTTTAAAACGAGACACAACTGCTGTACACAACAGAGAAACTCGAAGATTTCTTGAATTGTGAACTTTTTATTCTGACTCCAACTTTGTATTGTTTGGACAACAATTTGAAGTATGAGCTTAGTTTCAAGCATTACTTAAATTTCCCTTTACTTTATATTGCTATTTCTTTTGAACTATATCGAAATTGTAATTTTACGTATCCAATATTACCATTCAGGGTGAAGAGCTTTGTGTGATGAAGACTACTTCTCTTGACTATTGCTTCAAAGAGTATAATATTTTTTGAAATATTTATTGCTCGCAATACAATATCCTATTTTCTTATTTATATGCAGATAGCTCAATTAAAGTGGCATTTGATTGATGGGCTTTTGGCATTTCATGAATCAACTTTTGCATTTTATAAAAAAAAGTTCTCTCCAAGGAATTGTGTGACTTTCATGTGAATTTTCTATAAAAAACCCCGACGTGCTAGAGAAAAACG